>JAPQNM010000012.1:11102691-11155033 GCA_029783475.1 Metacarcinus magister | reverse complement strand
CTGGATTATGGAACGCAGGTTAGTGAATATACGTAGGATTTTCCTGATAGATATTTGATTAATTTGTTCTCTCCACAGGTGAATTTTATAAGACCTTGATTTGAGGCGATGATTAAACTCCCCTACTTAATAAAAAAAAATAATTAAACAACCCTTTACTCTTTCCCCTTATTGCCTACTTAACCCCTTATCCCATGATGGTTAGGGAATAACAAAATATTGCAAGTACTACTCCTTCGACCCTCTCCCGAATGATATTTGAGAAATAATACAGTTTTATCACACCAAAACCAAAAAAAAAAAAAAAAACGGAGTGTTACAGTGTCACTGACTGTGTCTAGAGTATTTAATCAAACGGAATTTAAAAAAAAAAAAATTTTTTTGTCTGCCGTCACAGACAGTAATTGCGTCACCACTTGTGTCTCGATTATTTGCTGAAACAGAGACTTTAACACATTGTTAGTGTGTCTGCACAAATAGGCTGTTATCGTGTCACCACCCTTGTTTCGAGTAATTTATCAAACAGAGTCTTGACCACATTGTTGGTTTGTCTGCAAACACAGGCAGGGATGGCATTACCTCTCGTGTATATAGTATTTACTCAAACGAATTCTGGATAACATTGTTTGTTTGTATGCAGATATTGGTGGGATTCACCTCACTTCCTGTGTCGCGAGCAATTACTTAATTGGAGACACAGGCGGTGATGGGGTCAGTGCCTGTTGCTCATGTGTTTGCTCAAACGGAGTCCTGAACACATTGTTGGTTTTTCTGCACATGTAGGCTGTGATTGCGTTACTGCTTGTGTCGTGAGTATTTGCTCAAATGGAGTCTTGAACACAATTTTTGTTTTACTCTAGACACAGGATGGTATCGCATTACCACCTTTGTCCCGTGTATTTTCTGAAGCAGAGTCTTGAACACAATATTGATTTGTCTGCAGACAGAAGCGATGATTGCGTCACCGCCTGTGGCTAGAGTATTTACTCAAACGGAGTCTTGAAAACATTGTTAGTTTGTCTGCAGACACAGACGGTCATCGCATTACTGCTTGTGTCTCAAATATTTACTCAAATGGAGACTTGAACACATTGTTGGTTTGTCTGCAGATACAGGCGTTGATTGCGTCACCGCCTTTGTGTAGTGTCTTTACTCAAAAAAAGTTTTGAACACATTGTTGGTTTGTCATCATACACAGGCGGTGATTTTATCACCTCAAATACACGGGACACAGTTGGTGATTTCATCACCGCATGGGTCCCGTGTATTTGCGTTAAACGGAATCTTGAAAACATTGTTGATTTGTTTGCAGACACAGGCAGTGATTGAGTCACCCGCTGGGTTTTTTTAGTATTAACTAAAACGGAGTGTTGAACACATTGTTGGTTTGTGTACCATGTATTTGATAAAACGGAGCCTTGAGCTAATTGTTGGTTTGTCTGCAGACAAAGTCTGTGATTGCGTCACTGACTGTGTCTCGTGTATTTTCTCAAACTGAGCCTTGAACCCATTGTAGGCTTGTCTGCAGACACAGTCGATTATTGAATCAACACCTGTGTCCCGTGTATTTGCTATAACGGGGTCTTAAACACATTGCTGTTTTGTCTGCAGACAGAGGCGGTGAGTGCATCACCGTGTTGTGTATTTACGTATATGGAGACTTGAAAACATTGTTGTGTTGTCATCAGATACAAGCTGTGATCATGTCACCACCTGTTTGCTCAAACGGATTCTTAAACACATTATTAGTTTGTTATAAGACAATGGCTTTGATTGCATTACCGCCTGTGTCTCGTGTATTTGCAAAGCGATGTCTTTAAAAAATTGTTGGTTTGTTTGCACACATAGGCGGTGATCACGTTACCGCCTGTGTCTCGTATATTTTCTCAAACGGAGTCTTGAACACATTTTACATTTTTGGTTTGTCTGCAGACACAGGCGGTGATCGCATCACCACCTCTTTCCCGTGTATTTTGGTCAAAATGAGTCTTGACCAAATTGTTGGTTTGTCTGCAAACACAGGCAGTGATCGTGTCACTGCCTGTGTCGAGATTATTTACTCAAACGGAGTTTTGAACACATTGTTGGTTTGTTTGAAGACACAGGCGGTGATGGGATCAGCGCCTTTTGCTCATGTGTTTGCTTAAACGAAGAATTGAACACATTGATGGTTTGTCTGCAGACACATGTGATAATAGCATCACCGACTTTTTCTCGTGTATTTACTCAAATGGAGTCTTGACCATATTGTTGGTTTGTTTGCAAACGCAGGTGGTGATCGTGTCACTGCTTGTGTCTAGAGTACTTACTCAAACGGCGTCAAGAACACATTGATGGTTTGTCTGTAGACACAGGTGTGATCGGCTCACCTCTTGAGTCTCGAGTAATTACTGAAACGGAGGCTTGAAAACATTGTTGGTTTGTCTGCAGACATAGGGGGTGATCGTATCAAAAACCTGTGTCTTGTGTGTTTGCTCAAAAAGAGGTCTCAAACACATTATTGGTTTTAAAATAGTTATCAGACACAGGCAGTGATTGTGTCTGGTGTGTTTGCTCAAAGAGTGTCATGAACATATTGTTGGTTCGTCTGCAGACACAAGCCGTGATCGCATCACCGCTTATGTTCCATGTATTTTTCTATGTCATAGCATAGGCTTGAACACATTGTTGGTTTGTCTTGAGACGCAGGCGGTTTTCGTGTCACTGACTGTGTCTAAAGTATTTACGGAATTTTGAAATTTTTAATTTTTTTTGTCTGCCATTACTCACAGGCAGTAATTGCGTCACCGCTTGTGTCTCGATTATTTGCTGAAACGGAGACTTCAACACATTGTTAGTGTGTCTGCACAAACAGGCTGTTATCGTGTCACCACCCTTGTTTCGAGTATTTTCTCAGAAGGGGTCTTAAACACATTTTTGATTTTTCTACAGAGACAGGCAGTGATCACATCACCGCCTGCGTCCCGCAAATTTGCTCAAAAGGAGTCTTGACCACATTGTTGGTTTGTCTGTAAACACAGGCGGGGATGGCATCAACTCTTGTGTATATAGTATTTATTCAAACGAATTGTGGATAACATTGTTTGTTTGTATGCAGATATTGGTGGTAATCACCTCACTTCCTGTGTCGCGAGTAATTACTTAATTGTAGTCTTGAACACAATGTTTGTCTGCAGAAACAGACAGTGAGCGTGTCACTGCCTGTGACTAGAGTGTTTACTAAAATGGAGTCATGAACACATTGTTGGTTTATCTGTACACATAGGCGGTGATCGCGTTTCCGCCTGTGTCTCGAGTATTGACGAAAATGTAGTCGCGAACATATTATTGATTTGTTTGAAAACACATGCGGTGATCGCATCACCGTCTTTGTCTTGAGTACTTGCTGAATCCGAGTCTTGAACACATATTTGGTTTGTCTGCAGACACAGGCGGTTATCGCATCACCACCTATGTCCCGTGTATTTGCTCAAACAGAGTCTTGAACACATTGTTGGTTTGTCTGCAGACACAGGTGATAATCGTATCACCGCCTGTGTCTCGTGTATTTACTCAATCGTAGTCTACAAACACAGACGATCATAGTATTTGCTCATACGGAGTCTTGAACATATTATTTTTTTGTCTGCTAACACGAGTGGTAATCAGGTCACCGCTTCTGTTTCGGTTGTTTGCTCAAATGGAGTCTTGAACATATTGTTGGTTTGTCTGCAGACAAAGGCGATTATCGCTTCACCGCTATGTACCGTGTTTTGCTCAAACAGAGTCTTTAACACGTTGTTGGTTTGTCTGCACACATAGGCGGTGATTATGTCACCGCCTGTGTCTGTAATATTTGCTGAAACGGAGTCTTGAACACATTTTGTTTTTTTATGCAGACACACACAGGCGGTGATTGCATCACCGCCCGTGTCTCGAGTATTTAGTGAAACGGAGTCTTGAACAAATTGCTGTTTTTTCTGCAGACACTGACGGTCATCGCATCACAAACTGTGTCTCTAGTATTTACTCAAATGGAGTCTTGAACTCATTGTTGGTTTGTCATCTGACACTGGTGGCGATCGCGTCAACGTTTGTATCTAGAGTATTTATTCAAATGGAGTCTTGAACACAATTTTGTTTATTTTGCAGAAGCAGGCAGTGATCTCAATACTATCTGTGTCCCGTATATTTTCTCAAACAGAGTATTGAACACATTGTTGGTTTGTCTGCAGACACAGGCAGTGATTGCGTCATTGCCTATGTTTTGTGTACTTACTCAAATGGAGTTTTAAACACATTGTTGGTTTGTCTGCTAACATAGTTAGTGATTGAGTCACGGCCTGTCTCGTGAATTTATTTAAACGGAGTCTTGAATACATTGTTTGTTTGTCTGCAGACACAGGCGTTGATTGCATCACCACTTGTATCCCGTGTATTTGCTCTAATGGAGTCATGAGCACATTGTTGATTTGTCTGCAGACAAAACAGGCGATGATCGTGTAACCGCCTGTGTCTAGATTATTTACTCTAATGGAGTCTGAAACACATTGTTGGTTTGTGTGCAGACAGAGGTCGTGATAGCGTCACGTTCTGTCGCGAATAATTACTCAAACGGAGTCTTGAACACATTGTTGTTTTGTCTGCAAACACAGGGATTGATTGCATCACCGCCTGTGTCTCGTTTATTTGAAAAGCGAAGTTTTGAACACATTTTTGATTTGTCTTAAAAAATTGGCGGTGATCACGTCATCGCCTGTGTATCGAGTATTTGCTCAAACGGAGTCTTGAACACATTGTTGGTTTGTCTCCATATATAGGCAGTGATCGCGTCATCGCCTGTGTATCGAGTATTTGCTCAAACGGAGTTTTGAACACATTGTTGTTTTGTCTGCTAACAAAGGCGTTGATTGCGTCTCGTGAATTTACTCAATTGGAGTTTTGAACACTTTCTGTGTTTGTCTGAAGACACAGGCGGTGACCGTGTCGTTATCTCTGTACCTTGTATTTGCTTAAACGGAGCCTTGAGCAAATTGTTGGTTTGACTGCAGACAAAGTCTGTGATTGCGTCACTGCCTGTGTCTCGTGTATTTTCTCAAACTGAGCCTTGAACCCATTGTAGGTTTGTCTGCAGACACAGGCGGTTATTGAATCAACCCCTGTGTCCCGTGTATTTGCTATAACGTGGTCTTGAACACATTGTTGGTTTGTCTGCAGACAATCGCTTTGATCGCATTACCGCCTGTGTCTCGTGTATTTGCAAAGCGAAGTTTTAAAAAAAAATGTTGGTTTGTTTGCACACATACGCGGTGATCACGTTACCGCCTGTGTCTTTAATATTTGCTCAAACAGAATCCTGAACACATTGTTGGTTTTTCTGCACATATAGGCTGTGATTGCGTTACTGCTTGTGTCGTGAGTATTTGCTCAAACGGAATCTTGAACACAATTTTTGTTTCGCTCTAGACACAGGCTGGTATCGCATTACCACCTTTGTCCCGTGTATTTTCTCAAGCAGAGTCTTGAACACAATTTTGATTTGTCTGCAGACAGAAGCGATGATTGCGTCACCGTCTGTGTCTAGAGTATTTACTCAAACGGAGTCTTGAAAACTTTGTTGGTTTGTCTGCAGACACAGACGGTCATAGCATTACTGCTTGTGTCTCAAATATTTACTCAAATGGAGACTTTAACACATTGTTGGTTTGTCTGCAGACAGAGGCGGTGAGTGCAACACCGTGTTGTGTATTTACGTATATGGAGACTTGAAAATATTGTTGTATTGTCATCAGATACAAGCGGTGATCATGTCACCGCCTGTTTGCTCAAACGGATTTTTAAACACATTATTAGTTTGTTATAAGACAATGGCTTTGATCTTATTACCGCCTGTGTCTCGTGTATTTGCAAAGCGAAGTCTTTAAAAAATTGTAGGTTTGTTTGCACACATAGGCGGTGATCACGTTACCGCCCGTTTCTCTAATATTTGCTCAAACGGAGTCCTGAACACATTGTTGGTTTTTCTTCACATATAGGCTGTGATTGCGTTACTGCTTGTGTCGTGAGTATTTGCTCAAACGGAATCTTGAACACAATTTTTGTTTCGCTCTAGACACAGGCTGGTATCGCATTACCACCTTTGTCCTGTGTATTTTCTTAAGCAGAGTCTTGAACACAATTTTGATTTGTCTGCAGACAGAAGCGATGATTGCGTCACCGCCTGTGTCTAGAGTATTTACTCAAACGGAGTCTTGAAAACTTTGTTGGTTTGTTTGCAGACACAGACGGTTATCGCATTACTGCTTGTGTCTCAAATATTTACTCAAATGGAGACTTTAACACGTTGATTGCGTCACCGCCTTTGTCTTGTGTCTTTACTCAAACAAAGTTTTGAATACATTGTTGGTTTGTCATCATACACAGGCGGTGATCGTGTCACTGCATGTGTCTTGTGTGTTTGCTCAAACTTGTTAGTTTGTCATTAGACATTTGTGTGATCCTGTCACCGGTTTTGTCTAGTGTATTTGCTCAAACGGAATCTTGAACACATTTTTTGTTTGTCTGCAGACCCAGGCGGTGATCGCATCACTACCTGTGTCCCGTGTATTTGTGTCTGCAGACACAAGCGGTGATATCATCACCGTCTGTGTCTCGAGTATTTATTCAAATGGAGTCTCGAACACATTTCTAGTTTGTCTGCAGACACAGGCGGTGATCACGTAACCCCCTGTGTCTCGAGTATATATTAAATCAGAGACTTAAACTCATTGTTGGTTTGTCATTTGACACAGGCGGTGATCGTTTCACCGTCTGTGTCTCGTGTGTTGGTCAAACGGAGTTTTGATCACATTTTTAGTTTGTCTGCTGACACAGTCGGTGATTCTATCACCTGAAATACACGGGACATAGTTGGTGATTTCATCACCGCCTGTGTCCCGTGTATTTGCGTTAAACGGAATCTTGAACACATTATTGATTTGTCTGCAGACACAGGCAGTGATTGAGTCACCCGCTGGGTTTTTTTAGGATTAACTAAAACGGAGTGTTGAACACATTGTTGGTTTGTGTGCAGACACAGGTGGCGATGGCCTCACCTTATGAGTCTCGAGTAATTACTCAAACGGAGTTTTGAACACATTGTTGGTTTGTCTACAGATAGAGACGGTGATCGTGTAACCACCTGTGTCTCGTGTGTTAGCTCAAATGGAGTCTTAAACACAATATTGGTTTGTCATCAGAAACAGGCAGTTATTGTGTTTGCTGTGTTTGCTCAAACGGAGTCATGAACATATTGTTTGTTTATCTGCAGACACAGGCGGTAATCGCATCACCGCCTGTGTCCCATGTATTTGCTCAATCAGAGGCTTGAACACAGTGTTGATTTTTCTGCATACACAGGTGGTAATCACGTCACCACCAGTTACTGGAAAATTTACTCTAAAGTAGTCCTGAACACATTGTTGGTTTGTCTATAGACACAGTCGGTGATTACGTCACCGCCTGTGTCTCGTGTATTTGCTCAAACGGAGTCTTTAACACATTTTTGGTTTATCTTTTAATTATTTATTTATTTTTTATTAAAAGGGTAATGGCTAAGGGAAGACAGAAATAAGTAAAAAAAAAAAAATCCCGCTTGTCGCCAGACCCTGTAAAGAGGACAGTAGGAGAATAGAAGCAAGGGGTGGAGATCTAGTTAACATTAGATGTCTTGACACTCCTCTCTTGAAAGAGTTCAAGTCATAGGCAGGTGGAAAAACAGACAAAGGGAGAGAGTTCCAGAGTTTACCAGTGTAAGGGATGAAAGAGTGAAGATACTGGTTAACTCTTGCATTAGGAAGAAGGAGAGAATAAGGATGAGAAGAAGTAGAAAGTCTTGTGCAGCGAGGCCGCGGGAGGGCGGGAGGCATGCAGTTAGCAAGTTCAGAAGAGCAGTCAGCATGAAAATAGCGGTAAAAGATAGATAAAGATGCAACATTGCGCCGGTGACTTAAAGAATCAAGAAAGTCAGTTAGAGGAGGAGAGTTGATGAGACGAAAAGCTTTAGACTCCACCCTGTTTAAAAGAGCTGTGTGAGTTGAGCCCCCCCAGACAGTTGAGCCATACTCCATACATGGGCGGATAAGGCCCCTGTACAGAGCAAGCAGCTGAGAGGGAGAGAAAAATGGACGCAGACGCCATAGGACACCTAACTTCTTGGAAGCTGATTTAGCAAGAGTAGAGATATGAAATTGCCAGTTTAGATTTTTAGCAAAAGATAGACCGAGTGTGTTTAATGTGGTGGAGAGGGGAAGTTGAGTGTCATTGAAGAAGAGGGGATAGTTATCTGGAAGGTTATGTCGAGTAGATAGTTGTAGAAATTGAGTTTTTGAAGCATTGAACAAAACTAGGTTTGCTCTGCCCCAATCAGAAACAAGTGAAAGATCAGAAGTTAAGCGTCCTATAGCATCTCGCCTTGAGTCATTTAATTCTTGTTGGGTTGGGCGTCTGTTGTACGACGTTGAAAAATGCAAGGTGGTGTCATCAGCATAGGAGTGGATAGGGCATTGAGTCAGATTTAGGAGATCATTGATGAATAATAGAAGAGAGTGGGTGATAGGACAGAACCCTGAGGAACACCACTGTTGATAGTTTTAGGAGAAAAACAATGACCGTCCACTACAGCAGCAATAGACCGGTCGGAAAGGACACTAGAGATGAAGGTACAGAGAGAAGGATATAATCCGTATGAGGGTAGTTTAGAAATTAAAGATTTATGCCAGACTCTATCGAAGGCTTTCGATATGTCAAGGCCGACAGCAAAGGTTTCACCGAAGTCCGTAAAAGAGGATGACCAAGATTTAGTTAGGAAAGCAAGAAGATCACCAGTAGATCGGCCTTTACGGAAACCATACTGGCAATCAGAGAGAAGGTTGTGAGCTGATAGATGCCTCATTATCTTCTTGTTAAGGACAGATTCAAAGGCTTTAGAAAGGCAGGAAATCAAAGCTATAGGGTGGTAGTTAGAAGGATTGGAGCGGTCACCCTTTTTAGGGACAGGTTGAATGTGAGCAAACTTCCAGCAAGAAGGATAGGTAGAAGTAGAGAGACACAGACGAAAGAGTTTGACCAGGCAGTGAGCGAGTTCGGAAGCACAGTTTTTGAGAACAACAGGAGGGACTCCATTCGGACCGTAAGCCTTCCGAGAATCAAGGCCGGAAAGGGCCTGGACAACGTCACAATAAAGAATTTTAATTTTAGGGATGAAGTAGTCAGAGGGTGGAGGAGTAGGAGGAATATGCCCAGTATCATCCAAAGTAGAGTTGGTAGCAAAGGTTTGAGCGAAGAGTTCAGCTTTAGAGAAAGAAGAGACAGCTGTGGAGCCATCTGGTTGAATGAAGTAAAGGAGGGAAAGATGAAGAAGTAAAATTGTTAGAGATATTATTGGCTAGATGCCAGAAATCACGAGAAGAGTTAGAGTTGGAAAGATTTTGACATTTTCTATTGATGAAAGAGTTTTTAGTAAGTTGGAGAATAGATTTGGCATGATTACGGGCAGAAATATATAGGGCATGAGTTTCAGCAGATGGATGGCTACGGTACACCACATATTTACCATGTACACCGTGTTAACATACAGGCACTACATTACACTTGAAATTAAATGTGGTATAACAGCCTCAGCAAGCTTAGCCAGACCAAGGCGCCGCGTTCAAGAGTTTTCCCTTAGTATGAAACTTAACGTAAATATGGGGTTTTTCCTTTTGGGCGCCTCGTCTTGTCATCTGAGCTAAGGGTAGAGTGACATACACCACAGGTATGATCGAGTGAGTGTCTGGATTCTAATAGGATGCATGACCAGACCCAGGTAGCTTATAAGTGCATGGCTAAGAAAATGTCTGCAGCAGGTTTTATATGGCAAATTTTTCCCTTGGTAAAATTTTCCAAAGGAGGGGTGAATGTCATGGGTGGAAATTTTGGGCCTACGTGACAGAGGAGAGCTACGTCATGGCTAAGAAATGTGGGGACGCTTCGTTGAGTGGAATATTCCTTTTTGACGTCACACGTAGGTCCTGTGCCGCTACCAATCAGAAGGCTGCATTTCTAGACAAGGAGCGAGGGTAGAACCCAAATTACATTATATCCATGGGGGGGTATTATCAGGCTGGGATACATTTTCTTCATGCAAGCAGGACTATTTAATTGTAGGGATGGTTGCATGATGTGTAACATTTACGCGCATGTTAAATTGGGGTTGTGTTATACAAATTAACACAACCAGAGAGATGCCATGTGGCAGCGTGTGGCATGTCAATGACCCGGGCGGGGTAGCAGCGACCCGTGCTGACCCCGGCGGACCGGCAGTCAGTCTTGGCTGGCGCGACGGCGGAGAGAGGTCAGGTTGGGGGTGAATTTCTGTTTCCACGTTGTTTCTCGCGTCGCCATTTCAATTTTGCATAGTCTGGTGGACTGCAGTTGTATGGTGACGCGAGGAATTGCGTGGAGTTTCTTTGAGAAGAAACTGGTGGTGAGTGAAGTGGAGTGGAGGTAAGTGGAGTTGCCTCTGAGTGGAGAGGCTGAGTCTAGCTGTGTGGAGAGAGTCCAAGGTGGACGCCACGTGGAGGCTGAGCTAGTGAAGTGGAGTCGTCTCTAGGTGGAGTTTCTCTGAGCTAGCTAAGTGGAGTTGTCTCTGAGTGGAGAGGCTGAGTCTAGCTGTGTGGAGAGGTCCAAGGTGGACGCCACGTGGTCTATGAGCTAGCTAGTGGAGTTGTCTCTGAGTGGAGGCTGAGCTAGCTGTGTGGAGAGGTCCAAGGTGGACGCCACGTGGAGGCTGAGCTAGTGAAGTAGAGTCGTCTCTAGGTGGAGTTTCTCTGAGCTAGCTAAGTGGAGTTGTCTCTGAGTGGAGAGGCTGAGTCTAGCTGTGTGGAGAGGTCCAAGGTGGACGCCACGTGGTCTATGAGCTAGCTAGTGGAGTTGTCTCTGAGTGGAGGCTGAGCTAGCTGTGTGGAGAGGTCCAAGGTGGACGCCACGTGGAGGCTGAGCTAGTGAAGTGGAGTCGTCTCTAGGTGGAGTTTCTCTGAGCTAGCTAAGTGGAGTTGTCTCTGAGTGGAGAGGCTGAGTCTAGCTGTGTGGAGAGGTCCAAGGTGGACGCCACGTGGTCTATGAGCTAGCTAGTGGAGTTGTCTCTGAGTGGAGGCTGAGCTAGCTGTGTGGAGAGGTCCAAGGTGGACGCCACGTGGAGGCTGAGCTAGTGAAGTGGAGTCGTCTCTAGGTGGAGTTTCTCTGAGCTAGCTAAGTGGAGTTGTCTCTGAGCGGAGAGGCTGAGTCTAGCTGTGTGGAGAGGTCCAAGGTGGACGCCACGTGGTCTATGAGCTAGCTAGTGGAGCTTGAGTGGAGAGGCTGAGTCTAGCTGTGTGGAGAGGTCCAAGGTGGACGCCACGTGGTCTATGAGCTAGCTAGTGGAGCTTGAGTGGAGAGGCTGAGTCTAAGGTGGAGTCTTGTTTGTCTTGCCCCTTTGAGTCTGTGGTGGAGTTTCTTTGCAGAAACAGCGTGTGGGAGGACAGAAGGAGACGTGTATATGGATACCACGTGTGCCCCCTCAACCCACGCCCGCCACATCCACGGACGCCGCCCACGAAAGAGAAGTGTGGTGGAGAGGCTTAGTGGAGCTTAAGTGGAGAGGCTGAGTCTGGCTGGCGCAGTGGTGGAGTTAGGTCAAAGGTTGGGGTTGGAGTCTTTTTCCACGTATATATTTCTCGCTTTGCCCTGTATATCATCGTCAGGTGGACTGGGATTTGCAGAGGTGGAGCGAGGGTTTTACGTGGAGTTTCTTGTACAGAAACTGGCGATGGAGAAAGAGAAGTGTGGTGGAGAGGCTTAGTGGAGCTTGAGTGGAGAGGCTGAGTCTAAGAAGGAGTCTAAGGTGGAGTCTGGTTTGTCCTGCCCCCTGGAGTCTGTGGTGGAGTTTCTTTGCAGAAAAAGCGTGTGGGAGGACAGAAGGAGACGTGTATATGGATACCACGTGTGCCCCCTCAACCCACGCCCGCCATATCCACGGACGCCACCCACGCCCGCTGTACCTATGGTGCACGCCCGCATACACTACTTCCTTGAGAGTAGGAAGGTCGTGAGTACAGTAAGGAATCTTAAGGTTTACAATTAAGTTCTTTATAGCCAGGTTAGCGAGTGAATGGTGTGAGAGTCTTTAATAATCTTTCCGTTTCAGGGGAAGCTTATTTAAATAAACTAAAGAAGCTTGTCTTACTTGTTTAATTTGCCAAACACTCTGGGTACATTAGATTTAAAACTTAGGCGATACAGAGCCTCCCGAAGGTGAGTGAAAAGAGGTTGGTGTCGGAAGGCTTGTAATTATCCTACAGATTTATCGTAACGAGTCCACAGAAAAGGAGTTAAAAAGAACCCCGTAACAATCGATTTCAGCCATTTTTCTGTTTATTTTTGGCCTCATATATGCATTTGTTAATTTTACTCATAACCGGTCTTAATAAAAATACTCTTTGTTATTTTTCATCTTTATTTTCACTTTTTTTTTGTGTACCTACATTTGTTAAATTCCATGTTATTAAAACTGCTTGATATATGTTGCGCTCTTTTGACATATTCCTGACTGTTTGAGACGCAGTTTCGGCCGTTAGACATCGTCCTATCATTTTAGGTCACACTCTTAAAAAAATGCCTAATTCTTTATAAGTATGGGCCTTGGAGTCGCCATCTAGAGAGCGGTCCGTTATGGGAATATTTTTGGTCTCCTCTCCCTAGATAAGAACGTGCTTTTACCATTTTTATTTTATTTTTTTTTCAAGAGAGTGTTACAGGAGAATGTTACAGGAGTGTAAATAAGGATAAAAGGAATAGGAGTATGTCTATAAAGAGCATGCTGCAACTGCTCTCTTGTGTTAGTGAGACACGAAAGGAAACGATCAGGAATGGCACAGTAAGGGTCAGCAACAGGCTTGCAGCGCCCCCTCACCTACCGGTTCGTACCATTCTGGGAGGAACTGCATTCGAATTGGCAGGTGTCTAACTGCTTCCTCCTATGAACTGCCTTCTCCTACGTCAGAGTTGTTGAGCAAAGTCCCTGTAGAACATCTATCGGAAATATCAATATCTCTGATCAATTTTTTACCGACGATACAGTAAGCTTTGCTGAGTCACTGGAGGTTCGCGTGGTGATGGCTCGCGAAGCGCTGCATTAGGAGGCGAAACCATTAGAGCTCCCAGGTCTCCTGGACTAACACTAAGGTTCAGGTGTTTGGAGGTTTACTAGGTGAAACAGTACAGTCTATTCATGCATGTGGCTATAAGATCGATATCTTGGAAAGTTTCACATACATTTATAGCATAGTCCACAACAATGGTGGATCAGGTCAAGAAATCGTAGGGCGGATTGGTCTAGCCTCTGATATTATGGACTCACTCAACACGAGTATCTGGCGTTGTCGGACAAAAGATTCGAGTCTTCAAGTAGCTGGTTATTCCTGATTTAACATATATCTGTGAGACATGGACACTGAACACTGACCTGAAGGGGTGAATGTATGTCTTTTGTAATAAGATCCTTCGCAGAACCATGGGTTATTGTTAGAAGGCTTTTATATCAATTCAGCGATTGCTCCGTCTCTGAAAGAGATAATCCGACTGGAGGAGGCTAAGGAGGCGCCCACAAAGCTGATTGCTGGGGTAAGTCAATGCTTCCTGAAGGGAGTTAACTTGGTTTAGGAGGGGGGCCTGCGCAGCCTGATCACCGGTATTAGTGTCGTAGATTTGATTGGCGATGCAACCCTCGGAGTATGCCCCTAATGATTGACTGATCTTTTAACCGAATTTAAATTAAAATAATTTGTAAGTAAGATGACATCTCAAGCTTGATTTGCTCGTGAAGCTTCTAGGAAACCTATGATTGTTGAAAGTAGGTGCCTGTTTGTCTACAGATGGGTTACTGCTCCAAATTGTGAGCCTTCCTCACACAGGTTTACTGCCCTGGAGGACACTTAAGAAAATAGTAAATGTGAACACGAATTCTAAAACCAAAACTACATTAGGAAATTCCGGGTCATTACAAACCTTTTTTTTCGAGAGAGAGAGAGAGAGAGAGAGAGAGAGAGAGAGAGAGAGAGAGAGAGAGAGAGAGAGAGAGAGAGGAGAGAGAGAGAGAGAGAGAGAGAGAGAGAGAGAGAGACACAGAGAGAGAGAAAGAGAGAGAGAGAGAGAGAGAGAGAGAGAGAGAGAGAGAGAGAGAGAGAGAGAGAGAGAGAGAGAGTAATAATAATAATAATAATTTTATTTCCACTGACAGTGGTTATTCTTAATACATTGAAGAATGCTTTAAAATAAAAAAAAGAGAACAAAGTGTCCATGAAGACCATTATTAAAATATTATACATAAATGACAGACCTCATATTTAGATGTAAATAAATAATAGTGATACTGAACAATAGCCAGTTATTCAGTATTAACAATGTGAAATATATTGTTTATTGATGAGTACATTTTTGAGTCTTAACTTAAATACAGATAGGGTATTGGCCTGTTTGAGGTGTGTTGGGAGGTCGTTCCATATCTTTGGTCCTCTCACAGAGAGGGATCTGGCTCCAGTGTCAGTATTTACCTTGGGAACATACAGATTGTTTTGTTGTCTCGTAGTGCTACAGGTTACTTGATTTACAGTTGATAGAGTCAGCAAATAGGCAGGAAAAAATTTGTTAATATATTTAAAAATTGCTACTCCTGAGTCGTACGTTATTTTATCTTTCATAGTAAGCCATTGTAGTTGATGTAAAATAGGTGTGGCATGGTCATATTTCCTGGCTCTTCCGTCAGCAACTTTGGCAGCAAAATTTTGTAGTTTTTGTACATTTGTTAGTAGAGTTGTGTTTGTAGTGCCCCATATCACAGTACAATAATTTAAAATGCTCAACACAAGAGATTGTACTATTATTGTGCGTGTCTTTTTGTCGAAAAAGTTTTTTATTCTATTGATAAACATGAGAGTGCCCATTGCCTTCTTATTAGTTTCATTAATATGTTTATCAAATGTTAGATATCTATCCATGTACAGGCCGAGGTTTTTCACATGTATAGCGGGTGTAATGTTGCTATTGTTGAAATGTATGGTGATGTTACTTGGTATTTTAGAGAGTAATTGGCGACTTCCAATGAAAATGCATTGAGTTTTGTTAGCGTTCATCATTAAACCATTACTGAGAAAATATTGTTCTGCTTTTCGTAGTGTTTCCTCCGTTTTATTTATTAGATTATTAGTCTGGTGGATCCAGCCACTGTGTAGGAATTGTGTATCATCGGCATATTGAACAAGCATACAGTCATTGATGTTATCTATCATGTCATTTACAAATATATTAAAAAGTATTGGTCCTAGGATAGAGCCTTGAGGTACACCATATTCTATTGATAGTTTGGAAGAAGTGATATTATTAATGCGAACTGATTGTGTTCTTTCATCTAGGTAGTCTTCAAACCAAAATGTGTCGATTCTTAACTTACGCATTTTCTTTAAAAGAATGGTGTGACTTACACTATCAAATGCCTTAGAGAGATCACACAATGTTAGTAATGAAATCTTTTTGTTATCCATGTTATTGTAGATTTGGTTTGTAATGACTGTGAGGGCTGTTTCTGTAGACAGTTTCGCCCGAAAACCATGTTGGTTATTTGAAAGGAGGTTGTTTGACTCTAAATATGTTGTGAGTTGCCCAGCGACGATTTTTTCGATTATTTTAGAAAAAATAGGGAGGAGTGAGATCGGGCGGTAGTTATTAACGTCGCTTTTTTCCCCATTTTTAAAGAGAGGAGTTACTACGGCATGTTTCCAGCTAGTGGGAAACTTGCCAGTGACTATGGATGAATTTATAATAAATGTTATATAAACGGCAATGATATATAAAGAGTCTTTAATAAAACGAAGAGAAATATTATCAGAACCAAAGGATTTTGTTTCATTTAAATGTTTGATAGTTAAGATGACAGTGTTTGTGTCAACAGGTTGGGGCCGAAAGTAAGTGGTTGTGTCCTGTGTAGTGACATCATTTTCAGGTTCTGTGTTACTATGTTGCAATGTTTGTGTTTTATCGTAGGTATTCTTCCCAACATTAGCAAAGAAAACATTGAAATCTTTTGCTTTACATGAATCGTTGTCGAGGGTGTGTGTGTTTTGTTTAGTGTTTTCAGGAGGAATTATGTCTTTTATAATCTTCCAGGTGGAGGCACTGTTTTTTGAATGAAGAATTTTTTCTTGATAATAACTCTGTTTTGTTTTATGTATAAGATGTTTCACTCGCCTTTTCAAGTTTTTATATGTATTTTGTAAGGTTGTATTTAATCTGTCATTTTTTAAGGTGTTTCGGGTTGCATTTCTGAGCGTAATTGCCTCACGGATTTCATCTGTTATCCAAGGGGCGGGTGGGCGACGTATTTCTTTGGTCACCATGGGGGCACAACACTCTACACTTCTAATCATGACTGAAGTTAATATGTCAACTTGCTGGTCTACATTGTCTGTGTTAAAAATTTGATTAAGATAATTTGTTTCACGTAGTATATGAGTACAGAAGGTATCACTGGTGTAGTGTTTCAGATCACGAAAGGTTTTCATTATTGGTGTACGTTTTGGTTTACTGATGTTTATATTTACGCTTACGAGATCATGGTCAGCAATTGGGTGTGGAACCACCTCAGAGTTCAGTACTAGATTAGGTGTATTGGTGATTATCACATCAAGTAGGGTGGCAGAGGTGGGTGTGATGCGTGTGGGGGTCTTTATGATTTGTGTCAGGTTGTTAGTTTTGATAATATGCAATAGTCTGCTGTCCTTGTTCAAGAGATTATTGTTTATATCGCCGAGAATAAAAATGGGTTTCTTACGCATGCACATGGTTCTAAATGTGTTTTCAATATAGTCATATGAGTCAGTATGGGCCTTTGGGTGTCTATAGATACAACCTATTATAATAGAGGGAAGTTTTCTACTTTGCACTCTAATCCAAATATCCTCTACACCTATTTGCTGTGTTACATGTGTTTCAATGAGGTGTACAACTAAAGATTGTTTAACATAAATACAAGTACCAGCACCTCGGCCATTATCACACCTATGCACCACATAATCAGGTAAATTCACATGAGCATTAGGAGTGTGGGGAGAGAGCCAAGTTTCGCTGATACAGAGGACGTCAATATTTCTTTCATTAATTAAAAGTTTAATTTCGTCAATGTTTGCAAGTAATGATTGTCCATTAATATGTTCAATAGTTAGCATATCCTTAATGAGTAAACTACTAGATAAGCGATCGGCATGAACTTCATCGCCACACTCCTATGCGGGGTAGTAGGTACACAGTCTACTCTTATGTCCTAAGTTATAGCATTTGGTACACTTCACTTTGTGGTCAAATCTGCAATGTGACTGGTGGTGGTTATATTCGCCACAGTTGTAACAGCCAGGTTTTTGGTAGTGTTGGGATTCACCGTGACGGGGCTGGGACTCATTAGTGGAAGGTGAATGATAACTAGTGGGGTGGGAGGTGGCGCTAGGGGAATAACGGGAGTAGGAGGCGTAGGTCAGGTAGTGAGGATTAGCGCGCCTCCCCTCCCAAGGTGCAGTCGGGTCATTGTCTCGCCTTCCATGGTTCCCAGGTGGGTGAGGTTGGCGAGGAGGAGTATAGTGGCGGGCGGGCGGGGCGGGTCTATGGGACTGACCTGAATTCCCTCGGGGTCGCCCAACCCTTCTCCAGCCGTCGTTGTCTGTCTGCTGCGTTGGGGGGGTAGTGTGGCCAGGTGTCCTTTGTGTTTGCTTGTTAGCATGTTTGTGAATCTTGTGTGACTGGAGATGTTTTCTAAGGTTTTCCTTGTTGATGTGGCCATGGAGAGGTGTGTGTGAGAGAGAGAGAGAGAGAGAGAGAGAGAGAGAGAGAGAGAGAGAGAGAGAGAGAGAGAGAGAGAGAGAGAGAGAGAGAGAGAGAGAGAGAGAGAGAGAGATACTGATACTGATACATTTACTTGACCTTTAGCAATACATTAATGTAAACTATATATATATATATATATATATATATATATATATATATATATATATATATATATATATATATACACATGTTCATATTATAAAGCTTGGTCTGTTGAGCAGACCTGTTGCGAAACATAATTGCCGATTTAGGTCAGATAAAAAAGGCCTGAGAAATAATATAAATAATATATCGCATTACCCTTAAGAACACTATTTAAGATATTATATAAGCAATAGTTAATAAAATACAAACATTAATATATGAATAAAAAGTGAAAAACAGATATGACATAAGCAAATATTGACAAGACAAAAACAAATGATAATATTAACAAACACACACGCATGCATAAAAAAGGATTAAGTTTACTGATCGATTTTCTTCTTTATTTTACACTTGAAAAATGTTACTATCGGTGATGTTATTAAGGTCTTCTGACAGCCAATTCCACAGTTTTACTCCCCTAATTGTAATACTTTGCTTTGCATGGGATGTTCTACATATAGGATATTTTAGATCATTTGGTCTTTGGCAATTTGAGTTGTTAGACATGAATTGAAAACCACTGTCAACTTCGTATGCGAATAATGATTTATGGATACCTATATGTGTTTGGAGGGATATAATATCAATTGGTTTAAGTAAATGTAGGTCTTTAAAGAGAGGGGCTTTGTGTGCATATCTGTGATTGTGAGGCATTACACGTAACATTTTTATTCTGAATAATGAAAAGACTGTCAAGTAAAGTTTTAAATGCTTCTCCCCATACAGCTAAACAATACAATAGGTGTGGATAAGCTATTGATAAATATATTTGTCTTTAACTATCGATGGTTATATTGTTTCTTATCTGATGTAACTTAATTTACAAAGTTTAGTAATCACCTCTAGTATATGAGATTTCCATTTCCGTTTATCATAAATAATTGCACCCAAAAATTGATATGCACCAACTTGTTTTAAAATAAGATTGTCTATGTCATACATGCATATATCACATATTTGGTGGTTAAATCATTGAAAAACAAGATATCATATTTTAAGTTTTGGTAGCATTCAAGGTTAATTATTTTTTTTATCCAGTTTGAAACATGAGATAGTTCTGCATTCAGTGTGTTTTTAATGTCATAGCGATTTTGTCCCTGAAGGAAAATAGTAGTATCATCAGCCAAGAGAAAAAAATTTCTTTATTCGTGCAACGTGTGATATATTGATATATAATAAAAATTAAATGGGACGAAAAACTGATCCTTGTGGTACTCCAAAAGTAATAGATGTGAGAGAGGATAGTGCATTATTATAAATTGTACATTGCTTCCTGTGACTTAAATAAGTTATAAACCAATGATTTGCAGCACCACCGATTTCATAAACCTTAAATTTTTCTAACAAAATAGAATACGATTATGGTATCGAAGGCTTTAGATAGATCACAAAAGACCAATATCTGATAAGCTTAACTATATATTTTGACAAAGGTGATGCAAGGCATCACCTTTCCATTAATCTACTAGCAACTAATTCCTCAAAAATCTTACAAAACTAGGAAGGATAGTAACTGGTCTGTAGTTGGTATGTATAGATTTTTCACCTTTTGTATGTATAGATACAACTCTAGCAACTTAAAGGCATGAAGGGAAACAGCCTTCCTTGAAAGACCTATTAATGATGTAGATTAAGAAGGGAAAAATTTCTTGATTGCATTCTTTGACTATTTTCATGTTTATATGATCATACCCTGGAACAGTAATCTTAAGATTGTTGATGACAGTTTTGATTTATAAAAGTGATGTTGGACTAAAATAAAAAAAAAACACAGAACATATTGAGGCAAGTATGTGAAAAGTAGTATATGAAACTGTGGATGGTTGGATATTCAAAGCTAACTGTTTAGCAATATTACAAATTACCCATTGAATGATTCAGCTATTTCTTTAATATTACTTGAAACATTTTCCTTGAAATAGATTGAATCTGGCAACTTCTGTTTTAATAAGCAGAAGTTGCCAGATTCAATCTCCCTAATAATGAATTGATTGTTTCCTATGTCTTCTTGATATCAACAGCATTATCCTTTAGTTTAGATATATAATAGTTCTCTCTAGCTGTTTTTATCAGAGAAGTAAGTTTATTCCTTTAATGTTTGAAAATTTTCCCATATGTAAGTTGCCATTTAGCATAAAGTTTATATAATTTATTACGATATTTGATGAAAGTTTTTGTTGCTTGGGTTATATACGGTTTACCAATATGTTTTTTCTTTGAAAGTGCATTGTATTAGAGGGAAGTGTATAGCATACAATTTCTGAAAACTTTTCATGTAGATATCAAAACATTCATTTATATCATGATTGTCATCTATGTTTGAGGCATACTTGTAATTCAGTAAATCCTTCTTAAATGATTGTATAGATAGATTGTTGATTATTCTTTGGTCACAGTAATTTTAGAAGACTGTATGATAACCTTATTTTCAACTGAATAAATACTAAAGATCACTTATAGAATTATAGTGAATGCCACTTACCCAACTGGTGATTATGTAGGTTGCTTGTCCATATATTATATATTAAAGAAGCTGAAGTACTGGTTAGTCTAGTGGGCTTATTTATCGTTGAAAAAAATAATATGAATACACCAGGTGAATGAAGTCATGCATCTTATTTTCATTACAAAGTAACTTTATATTTAAGTCTCCCATTTTGTAACACGTTAGATTTTCACCTACTAATGATTGAACAATATAATCGATAAATAGAAGGAACTCATCAACTTTAGCATTTGGGGGTCTGTAGATAATCCCGACAATAAACCTGAAAGGTTGAGAAACTTTCATGAAGAGTGATTATATGTGAGGCAATTAAAGACAAATATTGTGTAGTGATAGGCTTTGAATATTTTTGTGTAAGAAAATAGCCACGCCACCACCACGAATGTTCCTGTTTTGAAAATGAGAATAGTAGTTATTTATATTATAAAGTGAAAAAATTTAATCATTTAATCGAGTCTCGCATAAACCTACTACGTCAAAAACAAAACCAATTTGGTCAAGAAAAGTTTCAAAATGAAGAGGTAGGCTGGAATTATTATAAGCTAACAATCTAAGACTAGGACTAGATATAATTTGCATTATAGTATCACAAAAATGATAGTTACATATAGGCTCTCTAAAACATGATCATTTAAAATTTCACTGTCACTAAAATTATACCGATTGAACTTTAAGCTAAAGCTTAAAGTTCAATCGGTATAATTTTAGTGACAGTGAAATTTTAAAAAATTAATTAATTACGAGTCATTTAAATTACTATATGGAAGAATACATTGGTAATCAAACATTGATTGTAAAATCCACTGCCCGGTAGGACACTTAAGTAAATAGTATATGTGAAAACGAATTCTAAAACCAAAACTAAATTAGGAAAATTAGGTTATTCTAAAAAACAAATAATGCAGCTATATTTACTTATATTACTGATTAACAGTTAGTACATATTTACTTAAAGTAAAATGTTAATAAACTTTCTTCATTTTAATCCTTCTATAGTTTTATTATGATTATATTATTCAAATAATCATACTGTCATTATTATTCTAACATTGTCCCAGAAAATCATTGTGTTGTATGCACATTCACACACACACTTACACACTTACACACTTACACACGCACACGCACACGCACACACACACACACACACACACACACACACACACACACACACACACACACGCGCGCACACACACACACACACACACACACACACACACACACACACACACACACACACACACACACACACACACACACACACACATATATACACACACACACAGTAGACACCTGCCGCCCGGTGGAATACTCCAGGAGAGGTACTTACGGGGATGTAGGAAGTGCTGCAGACTGAGTGATTCCCCGTGTCCTCTCTTCCCGGTTCCCTTAGTGTCTCATTTACACAAGAGAGCAGCTGCAGCCTGCCCTCTAAAGACAACTTCTTCTACTACCTACATAACATTACTACACCTTACACTTTTACACTCTCTTCAAATCAAAAGTTAAAAATGGCTTCACCACACCCAGCCTCGGAGTCCCCATCTGGGGAGGGGACCACAAATGTCCCCAGGTCGGACTGCCCCTCTGCTGACGACCTCGGGTGTCTTGACACTTCCTCTAATACTTTTACTCTCGATTTCTGCAACATTCGTGGCCTTAGATCTAATTTCCAATCTGTGGAACACCATCTCTCCTCCACTAAACCTCATCTTCTCTTCCTAACTGAAACACAGTTGTCTGTGACTACTGACAGCAGCCCCTTCTCTGTTCCCTCCTACTTTCTCTATCCTCATTTTAAATCCAAAGCTGGCTGTTGCGCATATGTGCGTAACGACATTACATGCTCTCGTGCCCACAATCTTGAATCTTCAGAATTTTCTACCATCTGGCTAAGACTTCAATGTCACTCTCTAACTAAATTCATCTGTGCTGTATATCTCTCACCTAATTCCTCTGACTATGTAAAATTCTTTGATTATTTGACTTCCAAGGTGGAGCACATCCTATCTCACTTTCCTTATGCTGAGATCTCCATTTTAGGGGATTTCAATGTTCACCACCAGCTTTGGCTTTCATCTTCTTTCACTGACCAACCTGGTGAACAAACCTTCAACTTTGCTATCCTTCATGACCTAGAGCAGCTAGTGCAGTTCCCTACCCGTATCCCTGACCGCCTTGGAGACACGCCTAACATTCTTGATCTTTTCCTAACTTCCAACCCTTCAGCTTACTCTGTTAAACTTTCCTCTCCGTTGGGCTCCTCCGATCACAATCTTATTTCTGTTACCTGCCCTATATCTCCAGTGCAGCCTCAGGACCCGCCTAAGCAGAGGTGCTTCTGGCATTTCAACTCTGCTAAGTGGGAAGACCTGAGGCAGTACTATTCTGATTTTCCTTGGGATGATTATTGCTACCATGTCAGAGATCCTTCTGTGTGTGCCGAGCGCATAACAGAGGTGATTATCTCTGGCATGGAGCTATACATTCCTCATACTTTCTCTAATACTAAAGCTAAAAAGCCCTGGTTTAACTCTGCTTGTTCTCGTGCTGTCAATGATAGAGAGGCGGCTCACAAACGGTACCGTAGCCATCCATCTGCTGAAACTCATGCCCTATATATTTCTGCCCGTAATCATGCCAAAACTATTCTCCAACTTACTAAAAACTCTTTCATCAATAGAAAATGTCAAAATCTTTCCAACTCTAACTCTTCTCGTGATTTCTGGCATCTAGTCAATAATATCTCTAACAATTTTACTTCTTCATCTTTCCCTCCTTTAATTCAACCAGATGGCCCCACAGCTGTCTCTTCTTTCTCTAAAGCTGAACTCTTCGCTCAAACCTTTGCTACCAACTCTACTTTGGATGATACTGGGCATATTCCTCCTACTCCTCCACCCTCTGACTACTTCATCCCTAAAATTAGAATTCTTTATTATGACGTTTTCCAGGCCCTCTCTGGCCTTGATTCTCGGAAGGCTTACGGTCGGGATGGAGTCCTTCCTGTTGTTCTCAAAAACTGTGCTTCCGAACTCGCTCACTGCCTGGTCAAACTCTTTCGTCTGTGTCTATCTACTTCTACCTATCCTTCTTGCTGGAAGTTTGCTGACATTCAACCTGTTCCTAAAAAGGGTGACCGCTCCAATCCTTCTAACTACCGCCCTATAGCTTTGATTTCCTTCCTTTCTAAAGCCTTTGAATCTGTCCATATAGCCCTATAGCTTTGATTTCCTTCCTTTCTAAAGCCTTTGAATCTGTCCTTTGAATCTGTCAAGAAGATAATGAGGCATCTATCAGCTCACAACCTTCTCTCTGATTGCCAGTATGGTTTCCGTAAAGGCCGATCTACTGGTGATCTTCTTGCTTTCCTAACTGAATCTTGGTCATCCTCTTTTAGGGACTTCGGTGAAACCTTTGCTGTCGGCCTTGACATATCGAAAGCCTTCGATAGAGTCTGGCATAAATCTTTAATTTCTAAACTACCCTCCTACGGATTCTATCCTTCTCTCTGTACATTCGTCTCTAGTTTCCTTTCCGACCGGTCTATTGCTGCTGTAGTGGACGGTCATTGTTCTTCTCCTAAAACTATCAACAGTGGTGTTCCTCAGGGTTCTGTCCTATCACCCACTCTCTTTTTATTATTCATCAATGATCTCCTAAATCTGACTCAATGCCCTATCCACTCCTATGCTGATGACCCCACCTTGCATTTTTCAACGTCGTACAACAGACGCCCAACCCAATAAGAATTAAATGACTCAAGGCGAGATGCTATAGGATGCTTAACTTCTGATCTTTCACTTGTTTCTGATTTGGGCAGAGCAAACCTAGTTTTGTTCAATGCCTCAAAAACTCAATTTCTACAACTATCTACTCGACATAACCTTCCAGATAACTATCCCCTCTTCTTCAATGACACTCAACTTCCCCTCTCCACCACATTAAACACACTCGGTCTATCCTTTGCTAAAAATCTAAACTGGCAATTTCATATCTCTACCCTTGCTAAATCAGCTTCCAAGAAGTTAGGTGTCCTATGGCGTCTGCGTCCATTTTTCTCTCCCTCTCAGCTGCTTGCTCTGTACAGGGGCCTTATCCGCCCATGTATGGAGTATGGCTCACATGTCTGGGGGGGCTCAACTCACACAGCTCTTTTAAACAGGGTGGAGTCTAAAGCTTTTCGTCTCATCAACTCTCCTCCTCTAACTGACTTTCTTGATTCTTTAAGTCACCGCCGCAATGTTGCATCTTTATCTATCTTTTACCGCTATTTTCATGCTGACTGCTCTTCTGAACTTGCTAACTGCATGCCTCCCCCCCTCCCGCGGCCTCGCTGCACAAGACTTTCTACTTCTTCTCATCCTTATTCTGTCTATCATCCTAATGCAAGAGATAACCAGTATCTTCACTCTTTCATCCCTTACACTGGTAAACTCTGGAACTCTCTTCCTTTGTCTGTTTTTCCACCTGCCTATGACTTGAACTCTTTCAAGAGAGGAGTGTCAATACACCTCTAATGTTAACTGGATCTCCACCCCTTCATTCTATTCTCCTACTGTCCTCTTTACAGGGTCTGGCGACAAGCGGGATTTTTTTTTTTACTTATTTGTTTTCCCTTAGCTATTGCCCTTTTAATGTAAAATGTAACACGGTGAAAATAAATAATCCTGGCTACCTGCCTATTTATCCTATTCGACCACACCATGCAACACACCATGCGCCTTAGTTACCGTGCACGAAACATTGACTGGACCTCCCGTTTACTCCGCCAGTAAACGCGACAAAAAAATGCCCTGCACTGCCTCAGCAACAGTGCCAGTTTCCATTTTCTTCAGAGGCACTACCTCTGGCCCTCTCGTGGCAAAAAACCACCATTGCCGGAATATATCCGGAGCTATCACTAGCTCGTGGCACTTTGGGTCCTCCCAGATCCACGGCTACTCTCTCAAAAGGAGAGTCAATGATAGGCAGAGACTGGAGAGGGGCTGGCTTTATCCTTCCCCTTTCCACAACATCAGCCTGCCTCCAGACCGACATGCTTGCTAGTTTGTCTCTAACTCGCCTAAGGACAACGTCCAGTTACTTTAACACAGCTCTGGGTACGAACGAGTCCCTGTTCGGGCTCCAATTGTTACGGGTTCTTTTTAACTCCTTTTCTGTGGACTCGTTACGATAAATCTGTAGGATAATTACAAGCCTTCCGACACCAACCTCTTTTCACTCACCTTCGGGAGGCTCTGTATCGCCTAAATTTTAAATCTAATGTACCCAGAGTGTTTGGCAAATTAAACAAGTAAGACAAGCTTCTTTAGTTTATTTAAATAAGCTTCCCCTGAAACGGAAAGATTATTAAAGACTCTCACACCATTCACTCGCTAACCTGGCTATAAAGAACTTAATTGTAAACCTTAAGATTCCTTACTGTACTCACGACCTTCCTACTCTCAAGGAAGTAGTGTGTGCGGGCGTGCACCATAGGTACAGCGGGCGTGGGTGGCGTCCGTGGATATGGCGGGCGTGGGTTGAGGGGGCACACGTGGTATCCATATACACGTCTCCTTCTGTCCTCCCACACGCTGTTTCTGCAAAGAAACTCCACCACAGACTCCAGGGGGTAGGACAAACCAGACTCCACCTTAGACTCCTTCTTAGACTCAGCCTCTCCACTCAAGCTCCACTAAGCCTCTCCACCACACTTCTCTTTCTCCATCGCCAGTTTCTGTACAAGAAACTCCACGTAAAACCCTCGCTCCACCTCTGCAAATCCCAGTCCACCTGACGATGATATACAGGGCAAAGCGAGAAATATATACGTGGAAAAAGACTCCAACCCCAACCTTTGACCTAACTCCACCACTGCGCCAGCCAGACTCAGCCTCTCCACTTAAGCTCCACTAAGCCTCTCCACCACACTTCTCTTTCGTGGGCGGCGTCCGTGGATATGGCGGGCGTGGGTTGAGGGGGCACACGTGGTATCCATATACACGTCTCCTTCTGTCCTCCCACACGCTGTTTCTGCAAAGAAACTCCACCACAGACTCCAGGGGGCAGGACAAACCAGACTCCACCTTAGACTCCTTCTTAGACTCAGCCTCTCCACTCAAGCTCCACTAAGCCTCTCCACCACACTTCTCTTTCTCCATCGCCAGTTTCTGTACAAGAAACTCCACGTAAAACCCTCGCTCCACCTCTGCAAATCCCAGTCCACCTGACGATGATATACAGGGCAAAGCGAGAAATATATACGTGGAAAAAGACTCCAACCCCAACCTTTGACCTAACTCCACCACTGCGCCAGCCAGACTCAGCCTCTCCACTTAAGCTCCACTAAGCCTCTCCACCACACTTCTCTTTCGTGGGCGGCGTCCGTGGATGTGGCGGGCGTGGGTTGAGGGGGCACATGTGGTATCCATATACACGTCTCCTTCTGTCCTCCCACACGCTGTTTCTGCAAAGAAACTCCACCACAGACTCCAAGGGGCAGGACAAACCAGACTCCACCTTAGACTCCACCTTAGACTCAGCCTCTCCACTCAAGCTCCACTAGCTAGCTCATAGACCACGTGGCGTCCACCTTGGACCTCTCCACACAGCTAGACTCAGCCTCTCCACTCAAGCTCCACTAGCTAGCTCATATACCACGTGGCGTCCACCTTGGACCTCTCCACACAGCTAGACTCAGCCTCTCCACTCAGAGACAACTCCACTTAGCTAGCTCAGAGAAACTCCACCTAGAGACAACTCCACTTCACTAGCTCAGCCTCCACGTGGCGTCCACCTTGGACCTCTCCACACAGCTAGCTCAGCCTCCACTCAGAGACAACTCCACTAGCTAGCTCATAGACCACGTGGCGTCCACCTTGGACCGCTCCACACAGCTAGACTCAGCCTCTCCACTCAGAGACAACTCCACTTAGCTAGCTCAGAGAAACTCCACCTAGAGA
Organism: Metacarcinus magister; assembly: GCA_029783475.1. Lineage (NCBI taxonomy): Eukaryota > Metazoa > Arthropoda > Malacostraca > Decapoda > Cancridae > Metacarcinus > Metacarcinus magister. The sequence goes on along the minus strand of JAPQNM010000012.1, from coordinate 11,127,532 downwards.
CGACTCCACTTCACTAGCTCAGCCTCCACGTGGCGTCCACCTTGGACCTCTCCACACAGCTAGCTCAGCCTCCACTCAGAGACAACTCCACTAGCTAGCTCATAGACCACGTGGCGTCCACCTTGGACCTCTCCACACAGCTAGACTCAGCCTCTCCACTCAGAGACAACTCCACTTAGCTAGCTCAGAGAAACTCCACCTAGAGACGACTCCACTTCACTAGCTCAGCCTCCACGTGGCGTCCACCTTAGACTCTCTCCACACAGCTAGACTCAGCCTCTCCACTCAGAGGCAACTCCACTTACCTCCACTCCACTTCACTCACCACCAGTTTCTTCTCAAAGAAACTCCACGCAATTCCTCGCGTCACCATACAACTGCAGTCCACCAGACTATGCAAGATTGAAATGGCGACGCGAGAAACAACGTGGAAAAAGAAATTCACCCCCAACCTGACCTCTCTCCGCCGCCGCGCCAGCCAAGACTGACTGCCGGTCCGCCGGGGTCAGCACGGGTCGCTGCTACCCCGCCCGGGTCATTGACATGCCACACGCTGCCACACGGCATCTCTTTGGTTGTGTTAATTTGTATAACACAACCCCAATTTAACATGCGCGTAAATGTTACACATCATGAAACCATCCCTACAATTTAGTAGTCCTGCTTGCATGCAGAAAATGTCTCCCAGCCTGATAATACCCCCCCATGGATATAATGTAATTTGGGTTCTACCCTCGCTCCTTGTCTAGAAATGCAGCCTTCTGATTGGTAGCGGCACAGGACCTACGTGTGACGTCAAAAAGGAATATTCCACTCAACGAAGCGTCCCCACATTCCTTAGCCATGACGTAGCTCTCCTCTGTCACGTAGGCCCAAAAATTCCACCCATGACATCGATTTAAATCAACTAATGGACCCAATCACTGATCCATCTGTTACCTGCACTTTTGAGGCACTAGAGGCTGTGGCATCACAACCTGTATGGCCAAAGCAAGTTCGCCAAAAGACAACAATGGACCAAACGCGGAAGCAAAGGGAGAACTGGGGCAAGGATGAAACCTACCTCTTGGTTGAACTCTATGGTAAACAGGCCGACTTCTCTGTACATGGCTGTACGGCCAAGACAAAGACAAACACACGGATGGAAAGTGTACGGCAGCTCAGCGATGCAATCTCCCTTGATCGGTCTTTCAAAGACGCACAACCGAGCTCGTAATAACACAGGGAAGAATATACTTATACCGAACATTGTTATTTCAGTTCGATTTCCTTCCAATGTGCAATTCAGAATTGGGTGCAAGTACATGTACTTGTACTTAAATACAAAATATTGAGTATTTGTATTTGTATTAAAGTCAATGCACTATGGTTGTCAAAGCATTCTTTACCTTTACCTGGCCAAACAGTGAAGATGTGGCAGAGTTGCTTCGAGTTTTGACAGATACCAGATCCCTGGGATTAAGATAGGGAAGGGTGCCGGGAGGCTTCCTCCTACGCCTACCACCTACACACGCTGGTCACTCGCAGCTAACACTAATGGATAAACTCTTGTGTCCTTTGGCCTCTTAGGTAATCCTCTCATGATATTTGTCGTATTTGAAATGAGTCCCTTTTTTCTAGTCTCCTCTCCTCTCCTCTCCTCTCGTCTCGTCTCGTCTCGTCTCGTCTCGTCTCGTCTCTTCTCTTCTCTTCTCTTCTCTTCTCTTCTCTGCTCTGCTCTGCTCTGCTCTACTCTTCTCTGCTCTGCTCTGCTCTACTCTGCTCTGCTCTGCTCTGCTCTGCTCTGCTCTGCTCTGCTCTGCTCTGCTCTGCTCTGCTCTGCCCTACTCTGCTCTGTTCTGCTCTGCTCTGCTCTGCTCTGCTCTGCTCTGCTCTGCTCTGCTCTGCTCTGCTCTGCTCTTCTCTTCTCGTCTCTTCTCTTCTCCTCTCTTCAACTTTCCTCTCCTCTCCACTCCTCCTCTCCTCTCCTCTCCTCTCCTCTCCTTTCCTCCTCCCTTCTCTCTCTCTCCTCTCCTCCTCCTCCTCTCTCTCTCTCTCTCTCTCTCTCTCTCTCTCTCTCTCTCTCTCTCTCTCTCTCTCTCTCTCTCTCTCTCTCTCTCTCTCTCTCTCTCTCTCTCTCTCTCTCTCTCTCTCTCTCGCTCTCTCCCTTTTTTTTTATTTTTTAAAATTTTTATTTAAACATACAATAATACAATTATACAATGATTCAATTGTCATGTGAACTTAAAGCTGTGCATTGACGTGCACAGCTATTTCAAAAGTTCACGTGTGGGGCAGGAACGGTGTGGGAAGTGTGCCTCTCCAGGTATTGGCGGCCAACTTTGCTTGATGGATGGACATATGTGTCACATCAGGCGTGGTCTCCGTAAAGCCGTTCCACAGTCGCGCTGTCCTAGCCTTGTAGGTCTGTTGGTGCTGCGACGTGTGGGAGAGGGGCACCGCCACACGTTGGTTTCCGGCCAGTGCCTGTCGCGTCGTCCTATGGGCAGGTTGTGGCGGCAGGTACAGGTGGGTTAGGTGGGGTGTGTGCAGCACCTGAGTCATGTGACAGACAGTCAGGGCTGACACGTCACGCCGGTGCTCAAGAGACGTCATGCCGGCAGGGATCTCCGCCTCTTCCCCCAGCAGTCGAAGGGCACGTCTCTGCACCGCGTCGAGGCGCCGAGTGTGGGTGGCGGCTCCGGACATCCATACCAAGGCACCATACTCCATGCATGGACGAATCTGTGCCCTATATAGAGTCATGATACCTCGGGAGTCGAGGCTGCCTGCCATCCTACGGAGAGCAGACACACGCTGAGAGGTCTGGCGCGCTACAGTTGTGATGTGTTGGTCGAAGCGCAGCTCCTGGTCAATGGTGACTCCCAAGAACTTGATGTTATTTTGAAGGGGCAGCCGAACGCCCTCGAACCGTAGTTGTCCCTCCATTGCCTGAGGAGCAGCAGGAGACCGGGAGATGACCATGGCTTGCGTCTTATCGGGGCGAAGTCGACCTGCCAGACGCCCCCCACTCCTCCACTGCTTTCAGCTGCTTGTTGACGGCGGCGGCGGTGCGCTGGCTGTCCTGGCGGCAATAGGAGAGTGAGATGGTGTAGTCATCAGCGTAAGCCAACACTACTGGAATCTGGTGGAGCAAGTCGTCTATGTATACGTTCCACAGGACTGGCCCCAACACTGAGCCCTGTGGAACTGAAGCCCTTATTTGGACTACTCGAAGCGTCCTTCCTTGAAGGTAGTCCTCGAGCAGCATCAATAGACTCCCGTCGACACCCTTGGCACGTAGCTTTGCCAGAAGGCCAGAGTGCCACACTCGATCAAAAGCGTCGGCGATATCCAGCGCCACCACGAGTGTGTCCAGGCCTTCATCGAGGGTGTCTTGCCATTCTTGTGAGAGGAGAAGGAGGAGGTCGGAGGTGGAGTGGCCCGGCCTGAAACCAAACTGATGCGGGGAGAGAAGATTGTGTTGGTTCAGGTGTTTCCACATGGTTTCTGCAACCATCTTCTCGAACACCTTACCCACGGCGGACAGGAGGGAGATGGGTCAGTAGTGTCGTGGGTCAGTCCTGGACTCCTTTTTGTGGACGGGAACCACATGAGCCTCCTTCCAGGCAGCTGGCCATTTTTTGTGCTCGAGGCAGGCAGCAAAGATAGTAGCCAGAGGTTCTGACAGCTCCCTGGTGCAGTTTTTAAGTACTCTGGGGCTGATGTTATCAGAGCCTGTTGCTTTCCCTGTATCAACTATCAACTTTCTCCGCTTGTTTTGCAGTGACCTGGACTGACGTGATAGTGTGATCAGCTTCCCGTGGCAGAACAGGTGGGGGATGGTTGGGGTCCTCTCCTTGCATTTTTTCAACAAACATTTTTGCCAGGAGAGCAGCTTTGTCCTCGCTGCTCGTTGCTGTGGACCCGTCAGGTCTGGTGAGACGGGGCACGCTGTCCTGGTGCAGTATTCCCTGCTGTTCTTTAACGGGTGCCCACCATGTCTTGTTCCCTACACCTGGACCGCTTAGTTTCCTCCTCTTCACCACCTCCCAGTGTTCCCTCGCTCACTTGGAGGTGACTGTCATCCTCATACAATCCGACTGGTGTAGGACGAGGTTCTGGTGTGTGGGGCGTCGTTTGTACCTCCTCCACGTTGAATATTTGGCATCGGCAGCAGCACGACATCGAAAACCAAACCAAGGAGGGTCTGTGGCCTTGGTGAGATACGTGCGGTGAGGAACGAATTGAGACTGGAGGGCAAGCAGCGTTGAGGTGAGGAGACGGGTTTTTTCTTCTACATCTCTGATACGTAGCGCTTCCCAGTCTGTGTTGTGCAGTGCTTGCCTCATGGAAGGCCAGTCTGCCTTATCCCACATCCATATCGTTCGGGGAATCGTGCCTTCCCTTGCTGCGTTGAGGTGGATATGTGTCAGCACGGCGTGGTGGTCTGAACTACCCACTTTTCCCATCTGTTGACATCTGATGGTGGCCTCAGGAAGGTCAGACAGCACTGGGTCGAGTAGCCCTCCCCGTTCGTGGGTCGAGAAAGTGACATGGTTGACTAGGCCTTGGATTGACACTAGGTTATCGTAGGCTTGCTGCTCTAAGTGGAAGTTAAGATCCCCCACGACGAGGATATTCTTACATCTGTGGCGTTGAAGTAAGTTGTCCAGCTCCTCTGCCAGGAAGTCAAAGGAGGAGCGTCCTTGTCTTGGGGGGCGGTATAGGACGAAGAGTAGCAAACCACTGTTGTCTTGAAGCACTATACGAAAAAATAGTGCTTTCATTAGGCGAGACAGGTTGGGTGACACTTCCTGGGTCTGGAGGTCATTCTTAAAACAAGCAGCAACACCGCCCCCAGTTCTGCCGACTCGGTCTTTCCTCACCCAGTGTGTATATCCAGGTATCCTGCCATATGTTGGCTCCACCTCGCCATTCAGCCATGTTTCACTCACTGCCACAATTTCAGCTTTATGTCGTAAGACATAGTTGTGTGAGAGTTCCCCGACATTAGTGCGGAGGCCCCTTACGTTGGCTGACACGACAGTAAGCTGTTGGGTGTGGCTGTGGCTCAGACGTACTTCAGGTCGGCGTGGTAGAGACCTGTTGGAATTTTCCTAATACGCATAGTAGCCGCCGAGGGGATGAGGACCATTCGAAAGAGCGCTCTGTCTTTGCTACTTGGTAGGTTTAATCAAGATCAAAATATACAAGGTCTGCTCATGGGGGTAGTGATAACGCGTGACGTCACACGGCTTAAAGTGCTCATTACGTGCGTAAAATTGTTTAGTTTCTAAAGATATTTCCTACCTTCTAACTATGTTTATGTGTATGATTATATGTTCCTATCTTTATAGATATTTTTTCTATAACATTATCAAATAAAATTAAATAAAATAAGCTTGATTAATTATATTATGGGCCTTGGAAAACTTCAACTCGTGATAACTAAATATTTGTGAGTCAACATACCAAAAGATGTGGAATTGTATTAGTTTCCAAATGAAAAAAATTTTTCTGTTAAATGGATTAGCACCATACACAAATGAACAAAAACTAAATAGTTTTTTGGGGAACGAGCGCTGCAAGTTGATACATATTAGTGTTCACACCATATTTTACCGAAAATGTTCTCTGTTATTATGTATGCTTATAATAATAGCACGTTTCATAAAGAGTTCAGTAATGTTTTCAAGATGTTCATTTCTAAAGTATTTCCCGAGATATGTTCAGTCATCTTGTGTGTGTGTGTGTGTGTGTGTGTGTTTGTGTGTGTGTGTGTGTGTGTGTGTGTGTGTGTGTGTGTGTGTGTGTGTATGTGTGTGTGTGTGTGTGTGTGTGTGTGTGTGTGTGTGTGTGTGTGTGTGTGTGTGTGTGTGTGTGTGTGTGTGTGTGTGTGTGTGTGCGAGAGAGTAATAATAATAATAATAATAATAATAATTTTATTTCCACTGACAGTGGTTATTCTTAATACATTGAAGAATGCTTTAAAATAAAAAAAAAGAGAACAAAGTGTCCATGAAGACCATTATTAAAATATTATACATAAATGACAGACCTCATATTTAGATGTAAATAAATAATAGTGATACTGAACAATAGCCAGTTATTCAGTATTAACAATGTGAAATATATTGTTTATTGATGAGTACATTTTTGAGTCTTAACTTAAATACAGATAGGGTATTGGCCTGTTTGAGGTGTGTTGGGAGGTCGTTCCATATCTTTGGTCCTCTCACAGAGAGGGATCTGGCTCCAGTGTCAGTATTTACCTTGGGAACATACAGATTGTTTTGTTGTCTCGTAGTGCTACAGGTTACTTGATTTACAGTTGATAGAGTCAGCAAATAGGCAGGAAAAAATTTGTTAATATATTTAAAAATTGCTACTCCTGAGTCGTACGTTATTTTATCTTTCATAGTAAGCCATTGTAGTTGATGTAAAATAGGTGTGGCATGGTCATATTTCCTGGCTCTTCCGTCAGCAACTTTGGCAGCAAAATTTTGTAGTTTTTGTACATTTGTTAGTAGAGTTGTGTTTGTAGTGCCCCATATCACAGTACAATAATTTAAAATGCTCAACACAAGAGATTGTACTATTATTGTGCGTGTCTTTTTGTCGAAAAAGTTTTTTATTCTATTGATAAACATGAGAGTGCCCATTGCCTTCTTATTAGTTTCATTAATATGTTTATCAAATGTTAGATATCTATCCATGTACAGGCCGAGGTTTTTCACATGTATAGCGGGTGTAATGTTGCTATTGTTGAAATGTATGGTGATGTTACTTGGTATTTTAGAGAGTAATTGGCGACTTCCAATGAAAATGCATTGAGTTTTGTTAGCGTTCATCATTAAACCATTACTGAGAAAATATTGTTCTGCTTTTCGTAGTGTTTCCTCCGTTTTATTTATTAGATTATTAGTCTGGTGGATCCAGCCACTGTGTAGGAATTGTGTATCATCGGCATATTGAACAAGCATACAGTCATTGATGTTATCTATCATGTCATTTACAAATATATTAAAAAGTATTGGTCCTAGGATAGAGCCTTGAGGTACACCATATTCTATTGATAGTTTGGAAGAAGTGATATTATTAATGCGAACTGATTGTGTTCTTTCATCTAGGTAGTCTTCAAACCAAAATGTGTCGATTCTTAACTTACGCATTTTCTTTAAAAGAATGGTGTGACTTACACTATCAAATGCCTTAGAGAGATCACACAATGTTAGTAATGAAATCTTTTTGTTATCCATGTTATTGTAGATTTGGTTTGTAATGACTGTGAGGGCTGTTTCTGTAGACAGTTTCGCCCGAAAACCATGTTGGTTATTTGAAAGGAGATTGTTTGACTCTAAATATGTTATGAGTTGCCCAGCGACGATTTTTTCGATTATTTTAGAAAAAAATAGGGAGGAGTGAGATCGGGCGGTAGTTATTAACGTCGCTTTTTTCCCCATTTTTAAAGAGAGGAGTTACTACGGCATGTTTCCAGCTAGTGGGAAACTTGCCAGTGACTATGGATGAATTTATAATAAATGTTATATAAACGGCAATGATATATAAAGAGTCTTTAATAAAACGAAGAGAAATATTATCAGAACCAAAGGATTTTGTTTCATTTAAATGTTTGATAGTTAAGATGACAGTGTTTGTGTCAACAGGTTGGGGCCGAAAGTAAGTGGTTGTGTCCTGTGTAGTGACATCATTTTCAGGTTCTGTGTTACTATGTTGCAATGTTTGTGTTTTATCGTAGGTATTCTTCCCAACATTAGCAAAGAAAACATTGAAATCTTTTGCTTTACATGAATCGTTGTCGAGGGTGTGTGTGTTTTGTTTAGTGTTTTCAGGAGGAATTATGTCTTTTATAATCTTCCAGGTGGAGGCACTGTTTTTTGAATGAAGAATTTTTTCTTGATAATAACTCTGTTTTGTTTTATGTATAAGATGTTTCACTCGCCTTTTCAAGTTTTTATATGTATTTTGTAAGGTTGTATTTAATCTGTCATTTTTTAAGGTGTTTCGGGTTGCATTTCTGAGCGTAATTGCCTCACGGATTTCATCTGTTATCCAAGGGGCGGGTGGGCGACGTATTTCTTTGGTCACCATGGGGGCACAACACTCTACACTTCTAATCATGACTGAAGTTAATATGTCAACTTGCTGGTCTACATTGTCTGTGTTAAAAATTTGATTAAGATAATTTGTTTCACGTAGTATATGAGTACAGAAGGTATCACTGGTGTAGTGTTTCAGATCACGAAAGGTTTTCATTATTGGTGTACGTTTTGGTTTACTGATGTTTATATTTACGCTTACGAGATCATGGTCAGCAATTGGGTGTGGAACCACCTCAGAGTTCAGTACTAGATTAGGTGTATTGGTGATTATCACATCAAGTAGGGTGGCAGAGGTGGGTGTGATGCGTGTGGGGTGTCTTTATGATTTGTGTCAGGTTGTTAGTTTTGATAATATGCAATAGTCTGCTGTCCTTGTTCAAGAGATTATTGTTTATATCGCCGAGAATAAAAATGGGTTTCTTACGCATGCACATGGTTCTAAATGTGTTTTCAATATAGTCATATGAGTCAGTATGGGCCTTTGGGTGTCTATAGATACAACCTATTATAATAGAGGGAAGTTTTCTACTTTGCACTCTAATCCAAATATCCTCTACACCTATTTGCTGTGTTACATGTGTTTCAATGAGGTGTACAACTAAAGATTGTTTAACATAAATACAAGTACCAGCACCTCGTCCATTATCACACCTATGCACCACATAATCAGGTATATTCACATGAGCATTAGGAGTGTGGGGAGAGAGCCAAGTTTCGCTGATACAGAGGACGTCAATATTTCTTTCATTAATTAAAAGTTTAATTTCGTCAATGTTTGCAAGTAATGATTGTCCATTAATATGTTCAATAGTTAGCATATCCTTAATGAGTAGACTACTAGATAAGCGATCGGCATGAACTTCATCGCCACACTCCTATGCGGGGTAGTAGGTACACAGTCTACTCTTATGTCCTAAGTTATAGCATTTGGTACACTTCACTTTGTGGTCAAATCTGCAATGTGACTGGTGGTGGTTATATTCGCCACAGTTGTAACAGCCAGGTTTTTGGTAGTGTTGGGATTCACCGTGACGGGGCTGGGACTCATTAGTGGAAGGTGAATGATAACTAGTGGGGTGGGAGGTGGCGCTAGGGGAGTAACGGGAGTAGGAGGCGTAGGTCAGGTAGTGAGGATTAGCGCGCCTCCCCTCTCGAGGTGCAGTCGGGTCATTGTCTCGCCTTCCATGGTTCCCAGGTGGGTGAGGCTGGCGAGGAGGAGTATAGTGGCGGGCGGGCGGGGCAGGTCTATGGGACTGACCTGAATTCCCTCGGGGTCGCCCAACCCTTCTCCAGCCATCGTTGTCTGTCTGCTGCGTTGGGGGGGGTAGTGTGGCCAGGTGTCCTTTGTGTTTGCTTGTTAGCATGTTTGTGAATCTTGTGTGACTGGAGATGTTTTCTAAGGTTTTCCTTGTTGATGTGGCCATGGAGAGGTGTGCACTGGTCGGCCATGGCACGAAGTAGTCTCGTGGCACCAAGTCTGATTAGTATAGAGCCTTGGTGCTGGCCATAGGCGTGGTAACAACCCTCATCAATGTCTCCATTCCCCAGTCGGAATATTGGATCAGGCTTTATAATGGAGATACCGTTTTCACTACCCCATTTTTCCAGGTGTTCATTAAAGTCATTGATTTTAGCCTGCAGTGTGTCACTCTGCAAGCTTGGCGCCAGTTGACTCACATAGATGTCCATATTTTCGTTTTTTATTTTTAGTTCACTAATTAGAGCTCCGAGGTTATCTAGGGCTGCTGTGCACTTAGTATTTTCCAGAATATCAAAGAGGCCACCGTATATTATGCAGGTAGTGGGAGTCCAAGATAATTTTTCTCGCACCCAGCAGCCCATGAGGTCATAGTCAGCCTCACCTAAGGTTCTTACGCTCCAGCTCTCTGATAAGTCTGACACCTGGATGTTACTGAGATTGATGTCACCAAGAATGAGATGTTTTTTCACAGGAGTGTCATGATTAGGTGGTGGTGTCTGGCGCACATCACTTGTACCACCTGCCTGTGTATTTTCCTTCACTTTATTCTCCAGATCACTAATACGGTGGCTTAGGTTGGTTAACAGGCTTGCGTTACTTTGAGTTGCCGCTGCTGCGTCAGAGTCACTGTGTCGTCCTCCACACACTGTCTCTTCAAGCCTTGTTAATCGCTCATTCAAGTAGTGGAAACTTGAGTTTATTTTCTTTATTTCTTCGTATGTATGTTTGATTTCACTGTTCTTTATTTCAAACAACTCGTGCAGTTTCTTTATTTCACACTCCAGTCGCTTGTGATTCACAACTGAATCCTGAGGTTCACTATCATCACTGTTGGTTGAAGTACTGCCGTGAGAAATTGCACTGTCACGCTCACTGCACTGTGATGCTGCACTGATGGGTTCACCGCGGGTATCTACAACACTGTCACCTTCGCTGTTAAGAGATACAATACTTTCGTGATCATTACATGGAGAGTTAACACTGTGACGTTCACTGGATGTCGATGTGTTGCATGGTGAAGTAGCTCCGTTACTGTGATGCGCCATTATCATATCCACAAGTTGGTCTTTATTGGCCCACACATTTGTTAGACCAACATTGCGGCAGTGTTTTTGTAGTTGCACTTTGAGAGAGAGAGAGAGAGAGAGAGAGAGAGAGAGAGAGAGAGAGAGAGAGAGAGAGAGAGAGAGAGAGAGAGAGAGAGAGAGAGAGAGAGAGAGAGAGAGAGAGAGAGAGAGAGAGAGAGAGAGAGAGCGAGCGAGCGAGCGAGCGAGCGAGCGAGGGAGGGAGGGAGGGAGGGAGGGAGGGAGGGAGGGAGAGAGAGAGAGAGAGAGAGAGAGAGAGAGAGAGAGAGAGAGAGAGAGAGAGAGAGAGAGAGAGAGAGAGAGAGAGAAGAAGAAGAAGAGGAAGCCAGCCTCAAGAGGGAACACCGCGTCAGGAGGAGCTCCCGAGTCCAGGCAGCAGCCACGTCAGGAGGCCACCCACCCAAGGCAGCAGCAAACTTGGTGTTCTACTTGCAAGCGCCAGGGTCACAGTCGAGACCAATGCCCGAAGGACGTCTGTGATTACTGCCAAGGCCTCAACCACTCTTCCCGGGCTTGCTATATCAGGATAGCGGACGAGAGGCAGAGGGAGCTAGTGCAGACGGTGAGGCAGAGTGGACAGGAGATCCTGCTGGTTCTGAGGAACGTCGCCTGGCAGCTGCACCAGCCTCCCCAACCACGGCAGGACGTGCCCACATTTGCGGCCCCTCACGGCACCTCACCCCCCCGGTGGCCTCACCTCGCGCCGGTCTATCTTGGTCACTATGGCGCCGGGTCACTCCAGTACCCTGCGATGCCACAAGGCAGACAACAGTGACCTAAAGATAGTGTCGGCTAATGTGAGGGGTTTTCACACAAACATTGGTGAACTTAATCACAGTGTGATTACCAAGCACCGGGCTGATGTAGTGTTTGTGAGCGAAACCTTCCTGGACGATAAAGTGCCGCCAAACTATGCCCGAGTCCGTGGATATTCGTCTTGGGTGAGGAAGGATTGCTCCACGCACGGAGGGGGCGTGGCATTCTGTTACAAGGAATGTATCAACGCCCAGGTAATAGTGCCACCCGTGTCCATGCCTAGTGAGCTGGAAATATTAGCAATAAAAATAGTTGATAATGAGAGCAAAGGTCTACTGTGTATCGGGTGTTATCGTCCTCCCTCGTAGGGCACAGCACTGCTGGAATTCCTCATAGTAAACCTGGACTCAATGATGACCACCAGCCAGTGTGATAAGGTGTTAATTATAGGCGACCTGAACCAGCACATTGTTCGGGACGCTTTTAACACCTTGCTTGTAGTCCACGACCTCCACAACTACGTCGCCTTCCCCCCACACATCTCTGGGTCCTCCCTGGACCCTGTGGTGTCTGACCTTCCCCCTCACAGTGTGCAGTAAGAGCCTCTGGACTTTGTGGGCACCTCGGATCACGCGGCAGTGCTCACCAAGGTTTACTTCAGGAGGCCGCGTGAGGAGAGCTACATCCGCACGCTCTGGAGGTGGGATGCCACTAACTGGGATGCCCTCAGAGCTGAATTAAGGGGTACGGACTGGAAGGACGTTCTGTGTGGTGACGTGGACCAGCAGGTGGGGCAGCTCACCGAGCTGCTCCTTGCCCTTCAGGAGCGCTGGGTGCCACACTCCCAGTACACAGGCAATCCATCCGACAAGCCTTGGTTTGGTCCTGAGTGTCGCGCCGCCTCTGATGCCAAGTATCGTGCCTGGCGTGCCTACAAGAGGCGCCAAACAGCACAGAACAGGCGACGACACAGAGAAGCGGCCCAGCGAATGAGGACCACTCAGGAATGGACCTCAGAGCACTGGAAGGAAGACCTCAAAAGAAAGATGAGAAGCGGTCAGGTGGGGACAAAGCGTTGGTGGAGCCTTGTAAAGGAGCAGCAGGGCGAGACGAGAGGGAACACCATTCCTTCTCTCCAGCGGGAGGATGGCAGTCTGGCCCACACTTCTCAAGGCAAGGCTGACCTCCTGGCCGGTTACTTCACTGAGAAAATGTGCGTTCCTGACCCCGGCAGAACACCACCAGCACTGCCACAAATAGTTAAGGACAAGCTGGAGACAGTGACGACAAGTGAGGCGGAGATGAGAGCCGTACTTTTGAAAGTGGATGTCAAAAAGGCCGTGGGCCAAGATAATATCAGCCCTCGCCTGCTGCGTCAGTGTGTTACTGAACTGGCTCGTCCTCTTGCCTCACTGTTTAACTACAGCACGTGGCCAAAAGCTTGGAAAACAAGCAATGTGGTGCCAGTGCACAAAAAGGGTGGTAAGTGTGAGGCAAAAAATTACCGCCCTGTGTCTCTGCTGCCGGTGGTCAGTAAAGTAATGGAGTCTATCGTGGTCGCCAGGATCACGAACCACCTGGATAGACACCATCTTTTGTTCACCAGGCAGTTTGGGTTCCGGCAGGGGCGGTCAGCAGCAGACCTGCACCTGCTGTTGGCCTCCAGCCTCAGCACGGCCTTGGACCAGGAAAAAGTCACCGCGGTTGTGGCGCTTGGCCATGTTTGGAAAGAGGCTCTGGTCACTAAGCTGTGCACCGTCGGCATAGATGGGGCTTTCCTTCCACTCCTCACTGATTATCTGAGTGACAGGTACCTCAGGATGACTGGCGGTGGTCGGAAGTCTGAGGTGCAGCCCATCAAAGCAGGTGTTCCTCAGGGGAGCTGTCTCGGCCCTCTGCTTTGGAATATATATATCAATGACCTGCTGCACCTCATCCCCAGTGCGAGAGCATACGCCGACGACATCACCCTGACGCAGAGCTTCAACCCGCAGGAGGAGCCTGCCACTGCGTCTCAGCTTGACGACAGGCTGAGCCGCATCATCGCCTGGGGCAACATGTGGCAGGTGAAATTTGCCCCCCATAAAACACAGCTGCTCCTCGTCGCCAGAACAAATTCAACCATGCGCCTTAATTTTAACAGGGCACCACTGGTGCCACAGGACGAGATGGAGAGAGATGGAGAGAGATGGAGAGAGAGAGAGAGAGAGAGAGAGAGAGAGAGAGAGAGAGAGAGAGAGAGAGAGAGAGAGAGAGAGAGAGAGAGAGAGAGAGAGCGAGAGCGAGAGAGAGAGAGAGAGAGAGAGAGAAGAAGAAGAAGAGGAAGCCAGCCTCAAGAGGGAACACCGCGTCAGGAGGAGCTCCCGAATCCAGGCAGCAGCCACGTCAGGAGGCCACCCACCCAAGGCAGCAGCAAACTTGGTGTTCTACTTGCAAGCGCCAGAGTCACAGTCGAGACCAATGCCCGAAGGACGTCTGTGATTACTGCCAAGAGAGAGAGAGAGAGAGAGAGAGAGAGAGAGAGAGAGAGAGGAGAGAGAGAGAGAGAGAGAGAGAGAGAGAGAGAGAGAGAGAGAGAGAGAGAGAGAGAGAGAGAGAGAGAGAGAGAGAGAGAGAGAGAGAGAGAGAGAGAGAGAGAGAGAGAGAGAGAGAGAGAACGAGAGAGACGTCTTCCTCCTGTCGTGCCGCGTCTTACCAATGCGACTGTCAAAGAAGTTATTATAAGCAACAAGTTATAGACAGTAAGAAGGCCTTTGGACCAGATGGAGTGTCACCACACATTCAGAAAAACTGTGCCGCCCAGTTGGCTGCTCCTGTCACTGCCGTCTATAGCAGTTCCCGTCAGCGCAGATGATTCTCTACTCTCCCACAACAATGAAAATGTGCGGTTACAGGCATAACTTTTGTAATCTTTTTTATTATGTTTTTTCATTGTTACATTTATATATTCTTTATTTATGTTTATCTTTTGTCTATATACTCACCATTATTGCAGCGTGCAAACTAGCACTCAATAACAACTTTGCGCGCGCTGTCATCAAACAGTGCGTATATTCAAATACCATGTTCATCAACTTCTCAGCATATATTATATACAGTTTGTATTTTTGCAAAATAAATAACCTTAACTGGATCTGAGTTTTCTCATTATCCAGTGGACCAACTAGCTACAAACACCCACAAACCTTCAATGCTACAATTGGTGACCCCGGAGTGAGCTATGGTCAAACAGTGACTTCCTGCCTGTGCTGAACAAAGAGCACATGTTCCTAGTGTGAAGGCCTGGGTCTTACAGATTCATTCGCTTGATCACTCTGAAGGCAAAAAGTTTCACCTCCATTATGGGGTTTGTGAGATTGAGCCGACGGACGGGAATATTCTACACATTTGTGTAGTTGTCACTTATAAGGTTCCCCCTCCCACCCACCCTGGTACCTTCAGTGCCTCCCTCAGACGCCTACACTGCGTCTCCAACGGCCTCATGCGCCCTTTGCGCGACCTCTACGCCCTTTGACGCCCTTACTACGTCATCGGCACGCCCTCATGAGCATTCTGCTCGGGCTCTGCGCCTTCAGCGTACCCTACGTGTCATCAACACACCCCTTTGCACCCTCAGTGCAACATAAGTCCAATCCCTGCCACCCACGCCGCCTGTCCTGCAGTAGACGCTGTCGGACCATCTTCCCCCTGCTGACGGCGCCAACCACGCCGCCCCCCCTGCTGAAGATGTCCCAAGGCCGCCTTCCTCCTCCAGAAGGAACCAACCACGCCGTCACTCCTGCCGTAGGTGCTTCCAGGCCAGCTTCCTCTTGCAGAAGGCACTGACCACGCTGCCTTGCTCCTGCAAAAGGCACCCACCACGCTGCCTTCCTCCTGCACAAGGCACCGTCCAAGCCGTCTTTCTCCTGACGAAGGCGCTGCCCACACCTCTTCCCTGGAGCGTGCTCACTTCCTGGATCCCTTACAGTGTGCACACCTCTTCCCCTGGATACCTACAGTGACCACAGTGCCCAGGATGTAACCACCCGTGACAGTGCCCGCGACATTGTAACAGTGCCCATGATGTAACCACCCGTGACAGTGCCCGCGATATCTGTAACAGTGCCTGCGATACCTGTGACAGTGTCCGCGATATCTGTAACACGACACCAGGATGGTAGACCCAGGCTCCCCACAGGCCGCCACCGCCTTCCGCGCGCCTGCCTTCACTAGCCATGACTCACGCCTCTCTACAAGATCTCTGCCGCAGTCCTGCAGCCCCACGCCACGGTTTGTCTCCAACGTCTTCGCCCACGCTTCCCGCCCGGAGCCCTGCCTCCTGCAGCCCAGCACCGCGGCCTTCTGCAGCCCTGCACCGCGGACTTCTGCAGCCCAGTAGCCCTTCAGCACCGCAGCTACGAGGCACTCTCCCACGCTCCTCAACGTGCCGCCACGGCTAGTCTTCACCGCCTTCACTCTGCTCCGCCCGCTGCCACTCACACAAGCGGCCTGCCCGGAGCCCTGCCACGCCTGCTGCTCCTCACCCACGCGGCCCGCCCAGAGCCCTGCCACGCCTGCTGCTCCTCGCCCACTCGGCCCACCCGGAGCCCTGCCGTGACCGCAGCCCTGCAGTCGTCGCCCGACGTCAACATACACGCCCGCGCTGCCAGCACAGAGCCGTAACCACCGCCCTTGCTGCCCTGCAGTCGCCGCCCGACGTCAACACACGCCCACGCTGCCAGCACAGAGCCGTAACCACCGCCATTGCTGCCAGCACGGAGCCTCGCATCTCAGCAGCCCAGGTGACTTCTACAGCCCCCGCACTCCTGCAGCCGCAGTCACGCCGGCGGTGCCTCTTGTCATCACGCCTCTCCACCTCATCAAGACTATTATGGCATATGTTTGTCTCTGTTCTTTTTAACGTTCCACCTCCCTCGTCACTAGGGAGGGAGTAATATAACAGTTCCCGTCAGCGCGGATAATTCTCTACTCTCCCACAACAATGAAAATGTGCGGTTACAGGCATAACTTTTGTAATAATTTTTATTATGTTTTTTCATTGTTACATTTATATATTCTTTATTTATGTTTATCTTTTGTCTATATACTCACCATTATTGCAGCGTGCAAACTAGCACTCAATAACAACTTTGCGCGCACTGTCATCAAACAGTGCGCATATTCAAATACCATGTTCATCAACTTCTCAGCATTTATTATATACAGTCTGTATTTTTGCAAAACAAATAACCTTAACTGGATCTGAGTTTTCTCATTATCCAGTGGACCAACTAGCTACAAACACTCACAAACACCCAATGCTACACGTCTTCCATTTTTTTTTTTTTAAATCTCTTACCCATGGCGCCGGTAGGCTTCAGGGAGACCTTAGATGGTTGGCCTCCGCCCGTTAGTAGCGCGGGTTAGATTTTTTTTTTTAAGTGACGCCTTGTTTTCTTATTGATAGGCTCATGCTGCCAGCGGAAGTTCCTCGCGCATATAACGTTGCAGACCCGGCGAGGATGGTGTTATGGCAGCATGTGGGTGATCTTAGGCCACTCGGTGGTAGTAACGAAGAAAAGTGGCCAGCCCGTGCCGAGGCTCGAACGCGGGACCCTGAGCTGATATGCCCGACCGCTATCCATTAGACCACCGCCTCCCCGACTGTTGTCTAAGCACTGGCAAGTGGCCCTTCCCTTTGGAAATTGGCAAAGGTGGCAGCCATACATAAAATGGCGACAAAGACGTAACCAAAAAATTACAGACCTGTCTCCCTTTTACCTGTCCTTGGTAAGACTCTGGAGTCTATCATTGCCAGTAGAATCACCACCTTCTTTGACAAACATAAACTCCTGAGCAACAAACAATTTGGCTTCCGCTCATACAGGTCTACAAATGACATCCTGCTCCACATGTCCACCTCATGGCACCAATCTCTGGACAGAGATAGGGATAGCTTTGTCATCGCTCTGGACATCGCCAGTGCGTTTGATAGAGTATGGTACTCCGGTCTCACTAACAAACTCCGCAGCATGGGCGTGTGGGGAGGGCTCCTCCACCTTCTACAGGACTACCCTTGGGACAGATCTCTCTGTGTGGTGGTAGACGGTCAGTCATCACAAGACCACCCAATTGGTGCCGGTGTTCTACAAGGCAGCGTGCTTGGTCCACCGCTTTGGAACGTGTTCTTCAACGATCTGCTGCAGCTCATCCCTGAAGCCCAAGCCTACGCCGATGACTGCACACTCACATTCCCCTGCGACAGTACTGACCACCGCGCTACTGTCGCCCTCATCAACCAGACTCTGGAGACCATCACCTTATGGGTACGACGGTGGCAAGTGGACTTGGCCCAAGACAAAACCCAGGTTATGCTGGTCACCAGGCGACGCAGTCCTCCTGTCATCCCCATCCCTACCATCCATTTGGTTAGAGTGGTTCTACCTCTGCAACCTACTGTAACCATTCTTGGCGTGGAGATACACAGCACCCTATTCTTCACCAGCCACGTCAAGAAGACAGCCTCCAAAGCCGCGGGCAGGTTGAGTTGTGTCAGGCGTGTCTCGCACCTCCTTGACGCCCGGGGAGTCTCCAACCTCTACGCGGCCCAAGTCCGCTCCGTCATGGAGTATGCTCCTCTGACTTGGTCGAGCTGCCCCCCCTCCTCGACAAAGCCCAAAACCGTGCGCAGCGGCTCATCTCCGACACTGCTCTACCAGGTCCCCTCTCTACAACCTCTACAACACAGGCGGGATGTGGCGGGTCTGTGCGCCACTTACAAGATCCACAAGGAGGGCGCCCCGCACCTCTCTGCTCTTCGGCAGGCGTGGGCCACGCCTCACCCCCACTCTACGAGGGACACTTCCACCAGGGTCCATCAGCTTAGTGTTCCCTTCGCCAGGACGGAGACCTGCCTCCATTCCTTCGTGCCGCGTTACTCTAGACTGTGGAATAACATTGTTAAGAAAACAGACATTCATGAAGCACCAACGCTCCATTGTTTCAAAAGTGAAGTGAACAAATAGCTAAAACTATGAGTGAATGTCCTGTGTATCTTTGTGCGTACCTATTTGTCCTTCATGTTCATTATGTGCATTGTACGAATCATGGATCCACATTGGGAATCATTTATTTCCATATTGTAGCAATATTGCTTTTCATACTATGCCTAAGATAGTTCTTAGCATCTCACTGAGCACTTAGGGCTGTATGTTGCATTGTATATTTTCCGCAACTATTGTAAATAAAAAAAAAATAAAAAAAAAAGAGAGAGAGAGAGAGAGAGAGAGAGAGAGAGAGAGAGAGAGAGAGAGAGAGAGAGAGAGAGAGAGAGAGAGAGAGAGAGAGAGAGAGAGAGAGAGAGAGAGAGAGAGAGAGAGAGAGAGAGTGAGAGAGAGAGAGAGAGAGAGAGAGAGAGAGCGACAGAGAGAGAGAGAGAGAGAGAGAGAGAGAGAGAGAGAGAGAGAGAGAGAGAGAGAGAGAGAGAGAGAGAGAGAGAGAGAGAGAGAGAGCGACAGAAAGAGAGAGAGAGAGAGAGAGCGAGAGTGAGAGCGAGAGCGAGAGAGAGAGAGACCTTCCTCGTGACTCAGTGCACTGCCAACAACTGAACAGGATCGGCAGCTCTGACCACAACGCAGTGCTCTCCCACCTCGGTCTAAATCCAGCGAGCGAGGAATCAAGCCAGCGAACCATCTGGCTGTGGGACAGACTTGAATGGCCTGCCCTCAAGCGTACCTTGGCAGCCACTGAATGGCCAACAGTACTGAGCGGCAACGTGGATGAAGATGATGCTGCCTTCACCACCACCCTCTTCGCCGTCCAGACCCAACACGTCACCCACAGGGAGTACCGGGTCGAGCCACAAGACCAGCCGTGGTTCGGTTACAGGTGTCGCATGGCGGCGGAGGAAAAACATAAAGCCTGGATACGTTTTAAACGCCGCCCCACCCAGCGAAACAAGGCCTTACACCATGCCACCTGCAAGAAAATTATAAAAACAGCAGCCTGGGCCAGAAAAAGGTGGGAAAATGACACCAGGAGAAAATTGTCCTCCAACCAAACCGACCCCAAGCAATGGTGGTCTTTGGTGAAGGAAAGACAGGCACCACCACCCAGGAGAGAATTCCTCCGCTCACATCACAAGCTGGCGACTGGGTGGTGAAAAATGAAGAAAAAGCTGTCCTACTGGCCACTCACTTCAGTCAGAAAATGACCACCGAGGAGCCTGATAGGCAGCCACCATGCCTCCCCCGCCTGTGCCTTGCCACCCTTGACGGGCTAGCCCGGTTGAGCAGAGCAGAGCAGAGCAGAGCAGAGGAGAGAAGAGAAGAGAAGTGAAGAGAAGAGAAGAGAAGAGACGAGACGAGACGAAACGAGACGAGACGAGACGAGAGGAGAGGAGAGGAGAGGAGAGGAGTGGAGACGAGAAAAAAGACTCATTTCAAATACGACAAATATCATGAGAGGATTACCTAAGAGGCCAAAAGACCCATGAGTTTATCCATTAGTGTTAACTGCGAGTGACCAGCGTGTGTAGGTGGTAGGCGTAGGAGGAAGCCTCCCGCCACCCTTCCCTATCTTAATCCCAGGGATCTAGTATCTGTCAAAAAATCGAAGCGACTCTGCCACATCTCCACTGTTTGGCCAGGTAAAGGTAAAGGCTGGTTTGACAACCATAGTGCATTGACTTTAATACAAATACAAGTACTTTAATACAAGTACTCAAGATTTCTTATTTAAGTACAAGTACTTGTACTTGCACCCAAGCCTGAATTGCACATTGGAAGGAAATCGAACTGAAATAACAATGTTCGGTATATGTATATTCTTCCCTGTGTTATTACGAGCTCGGTTGTGCGTCGATGTATTGGCCTTCCCCGTAGTTTGCCCCACCTGTCTCTGAAAGACCGATCAAGGGGGATTTCATCGCTGAGCTGCCGTACAATTTCCATCCGTGTGTTTGTCTTTGTCTTGGCCGTACAGCCATGTACAGAGAAGACGGCCCCAAGGATATCCTTCCTTTTACCATAAAGTTCAACCAAGAGGAAGGTTTCATCCTTGCCCCAGTTCTCCCTTTGCTTCCGCGTTTGGTCCATTGTTGTCTTTTGGCGAACTTGCTTTGGCCATACAGGTTGTGATGCCACAGCCTCTAGTGCCTCAAAAGTGCAGGTAACAGATGGGTCAGTGATTGGGTCTATTAGTTGATTTGAATCGATTTCATCCATTTTTCTATTTATTTTTGGCATCATATATGCATTTATTAATTTTACTCATAACCAGTCATAATAAGAATACTCCTTGTTATTTTTCATCCTTATTTTCACTTTTTTTTTTTTTACCTACATTTGTTAAATTCCATGTTACTAAAACTAAATGCTTGCTATATGTTGCGCTCTTTTGACATGTTCCTGACTGTTTGAGACGACGCAGTTTCGGCCGTCAGAGATCGTCCTATCATTTTAGGTCGCACTCTTAAGATAAAAGCCTAATTCTTTAAAAGTATGGGCCTTGGAGTCGCCATCTAGAGAGCGGTCCGTCCTGGGGATATTTTTGGTCCACTCTCCCCAGATATGAACGTGCTTTTACCATTTTAATATTTTTTTTTTTCAAGAGAGTGTGTATGTGTATTACAGCATCAGGCTTGCAGCGCCCTATCACCTACCGGTGCGTACCATTCTGGGAGGAACTGCATTCGAGTCGGCAGGTGTCTAACTGCCTCCTCCTATGAACTGCCTTCTACGTCAGACTTATGGAGCGAAGTCCCTGTGGAACATCTGTCGGAAATATCAATATCTCTGATCTATTTTTTACCGACGATACAGTAATCTTTGCTGAGTCACTGGAGGTTCGGGTGGTGATGGCTCGCGAAGCGCTGCATGAGGAGGCGAAACCATTAGAGCTCCCAGGTCTCCTGGACAAACACTAAGGTTCAGGTGTTTGGAGGTTTACTAGGTGAAACAGTACAGTCTATTCATGCGTGAGGCTAAGTCATCGATATCTTGGAAAGTTTCACATACATTTGTAGCATAGTCCACAACAATTGTGGATCAGGTCAAGAAATCGTAGGGCGGATTGGTCTAGCCCATGATGTTATGGACTCACTTAACACGAGTATCTGGCGTTGTCGGACAAAGATTCGAGACTTCAAGTAGCTGGTGATTCCTGATTTAACATATATCTGTGAGACATGGACACTGAACACTGACCTGAAAGTGTGAGTTGATGTCTTTTGTAATAAGTGCCTTCGCAGGTTATTGTTAGAATGCTTTTATGTCAATTCAGCGATTGCTTCCTTAAGGGAGTTAATTGGTTTAGGAGGGGGGTCTGCGCAGCGATATTGGTGTCGAAGATTTCATTGGCGATACAATCCTCGGCGTATGCCCCTAATGATTGACTGATCTTTTAACCGAATTTAAATTAAAATAGTTTGTTAGTAAGATTACATCTCAAGCTTGATTTGCTCGTGAAGCTGCTAAGAATCCTATGATTGTTGAAAGTAGGTGCCTGTTTGTCTACAGATGGGCTGCTGCTCCAAATTGTGAGCCTTCCTCGCACAGGTTCACTACCCGGGAAGACACTTAAGAAAATAGTAAATGTGAACACGAATTCTAAAACCAAAACTACATTAGGAAAATTCCGGGTCATTACAAACCTTTTCTTTTTCTACTGAGAGAGAGAGAGAGAGAGAGAGAGAGAGAGAGAGAGAGAGAGAGAGAGAGAGAGAGAGAGAGAGAGAGAGAGAGAGAGAGAGAGAGAGAGAGAGAGAGAGAGAGAGAGAGAGAGAGAAAGAGAGAGAGAGAGAGAGAGAGAGAAAAAAAAAGAGAGAGAGATAGAGAGATACTGATACTGATACTGATACATTTATTTGGCCTTTAGCAATACAGTAATGTAAACTATATATATATATATATATATATATATATATATATATATATATATATATATAAATATATATACATGTTCATATAATAAAGCATGGGCTGTTGAGCCGGAGCTCTTTTGCAGACCTGTTGCGAAACATAATTGCCGATTTAGGTCAGATAAATAAGGCCTGAGAAATAATATAAATAATAAATCGCATTACCTTAAAAACACTACCTAAGATATTTCATAAACAATAGTTAATAACATACAAACATTAATATGTGAATAAAAAGTTAAATACAGATATGACATAAGCAAATCTTGAAAAGACAAAAACAAATGATAATATTAACACACACACGCATACAAAATTTTTTAATGCAGGTGCATAAATAAGGATTAAGTTTACTGATCGATTTTCTTCTTCTTAATTTACACTTGAAAATGTTACTATCGGTGATGTTATTAAGGTCTTCTGACAGCCAATTCCTCAGTTTTACTCCCCTAACTGTAATACTTTGCTTTGCATTGGATGTTCTACATATAGGATATTTTAGATCATTTGGTCTTTGGCAATTTGAGTTGTTAGACATGAATTGAAAACCACTGTCAACTTGGTATGCGAATAATGGTTTATGGATACATATATTTGATTGGAGGGATATAATATCAGTTAGTTTAAGTAAATGTAGGTCTTTAAAGTGAGGGTCTTTGTGTACATATCTGTGATTGTGAGGCATTACACGTAACATTTTTTTTCTGAGTAATGAAAAGACTGTCAAGTAAAGTTTTAAATGCTCCTCCCCATACAGATGAACAATACAATAGGTGTGGATAGGCTATTGATAAATATATTTGTCTTTAACTATCGATGGTTATTTTGTTTCTTATCTGATGTAATTCAATTTACAAAGTTTAGTAATCACCTCTAGTATATGAGATTTCCATTTCAGTTTATCATCAATAATTGCACCCAAAAATTTCTATGCACCAACATGTTCTAAAATAAGATTGTCTATGTCATACATGCATATATCACATATTTGGTGGTTAAATCATTGAAAAACAAGATGTCATATTTTAAGTTTTAGTAGCATTCAAGATTAATTATTTTTTTTTATCCAGTTTGAAACATGAGATTGTTCTGCATTCAGTGTGTTTTTAATGTCAAAGCGATTTTGTCTCTGAAGGAAAATAGTAGTATCATCAGCAAAGAGAAAAAAATTGTTTATTCGTGCAACTTGTGATATCATTGATATATAATAAAAATAAGATGGGACGCAAAACTGATCCTTGTGGTACTCCAAAAGAAATAGATGTGAGAGAGGATAGTGCATTATTATAAATTGTACATTGCTTCCTGTGACTTAAATAACTTACAAACCAATTATGTTCAGCACCACCATAAACCTTAAATTTTCTAACAAAATAGAATACGATTATGGTATCGAAGGCTTTAGACAGATCACAAAAGACCGATATCTGATAAGCTTAACTATCTAATGTATCTTATATATTTTGACAAAGGTGATGCAAGGCATCACCTTTCCATTAATCTACTAGCAACTATTTCCTAAAAAATCTTTAAAAACTAGGAAGGATAGTAACTGGTCTGTATAGATTTTTCACCTTTTTTATGTATAGGTACAATTCTAGCAACTTAAAGGCATGAAAGGAAACAGCCTTCCTTGAAAGACCTATTAATGATGTAGACTAAGAAGGGAAAAATTTCTTGATTGCATTCGTTGACTATTTTCATGTTTATATTATCATAACCTGGAACAGTAATCTTAAGATTGTTGATGACAATTTTGATTTATAAAAGTGATGTTGGACTAAAAACAAAACAAAACACAGAACATATTGAGGCAAGTATGGAGTATATGAAACTGTGGATGGTTGAATATTCAAAGCTAACTGTTTTGCAATATTACAAATTACTCATTGAATGATTCAGCTATTTCTTCATTATTACTTGAAACATTTTCCTGGAAATAGATTGAATCTGGCAACTTCTGTTTTAATAAGCGGAAGTTGCCGGATTCAATTTCCCTAATAATGAATTGATTGTTTCCTATGTTTTCTTGATATCAACCGCCTTATCCTTTAGTTTAGATATATAATAGTTCTCTCTAGCTGTTTTTATCATAGAAGTAAGTAATGTCTGAAAATTTTCCCATATGTAAGTTACAATTTATCATAAAGTTTTTTTTTAATTTATTACGATATTTGATGAAAGTTTTTGTTGCTTGGGTTATATACGGTTTACCAATATGTTTTTTTCTTTTTAAGTGCATTGTATTAGAAGGAAGTGTATAGCATACAATTTCTGAAAACTTTTCATGTAGATATCAAAACTTTAATTTATATCATGATTGTCATCTATGTCTGAGGTATACTTGTAATTCAGTAAATCCTTCTTAAATGATTATATAGATAGATTGTTGATTATTCTTTGGTCACAGTAATTTTGGAAGACTATATGATAACATTATTTTCAACTGAAAAAATACTAAAGATCACTTATAGAATTATAGTGAATACCACTTACCCAACTGGTGATTATGTAGGTT
>JAPQNM010000012.1:11095191-11097691 GCA_029783475.1 Metacarcinus magister | reverse complement strand
TCAGCAGCCTGGAACCGCTCCCTTGACCGTGGCAAAGACACCTTTGTTGTTGCCCTTGACATCGCTGGTGCCTTTGATAGGGTGTGGTATCAAGGCATCACCACCAAGCTTAAAAGTCTGGGGATCTGTAGTGACCTTCTACTCCTACTCCAAGACTACCTCCATGGTAGGACTCTGCGTGTGGTGGTCAATGGGCACACCTCCTCTGAACACCCCGTCAAAGCCAGCGTTCCCCAAGGAAGTGTACTCGGACCATTAATATGGAACGTGTACTTTAATGACCTTCTCCAGCTGGTCCCTGAAGCAACAGCGTATGCAGACGACTGTACTCTCACATTCACAAGTGAGAGGAGTGAGCACCACAACACTGTCGTCCGCATCAACCAGACGCTGCAGAGCATAGCCTCCTGGGGCAAGAGATGGCAAGTCACCTTCGCTGCAGAGAAAACCCAAGATACGCTCATCTCTCGAAGACAAGATGCCATCAATCCACACCAAAACATCATTCAACTTGAAGGCAGAAAAATTCACCTCCAGGAGTCAGTCAACATCCTTGGGGTTGAGTTCGACACTGGCCTTACGTTCACCAACCACGTCAGAAAGGTCGCCAAGGATGCTGCCTGGAAGTTGAGCTGTGTTCGGCGCATCGCTCATCTTCTGGACGCTCAGGGAGTGGACACACTCTACAAATCCCAAGTCCGCTCCCTGATGGAATACTCGCCCCTAGCATTGTCTTCCTGTCCCCCATCGTACCTCGGTCTCCTGGACCAGGTTCAAGCCAGAGCCCAGCGGCTGGCTCGGTTGAAAGCTACTGAAGGTACCACACGGTACTTCCAACCTCTCCAGCAGCGGCGTGACGTGGCAGGCATGTGCGTCATGTACAAGGCGCACAGGACGTAGCTCCCACAACTAGCAGGGCTCCGTCTCAACACATCGGCACTGCCATCTCATTCTACCCGCGCGGCCCACAACGCTGACCACCAAGTGATTGTTCCCTACGCTAGGACGGAACATTACCTCCGCTCCTTCACATTACGCTACAGACGACTGTGGAACACCTTGGTGCGCCAAACTCACCTGCATCTCACCACTACTCTGCAGGTCTTCAAAACAAATATTAATGTCTGGCTGCAAGCTGAACCTTTGTAAATAGGTTTTTTTTCAATTATTTGTACTAGTTTAGTTATTTGACATTGTATTAGATAGCTATAGATAGTCCTTGGCATCCCAACCAGGACTTTAGCATATTACATTCACCAATGTATCAAGTTAAAATAAAAAAAGAGAGAGAGAGAGAGAGA
Source organism: Metacarcinus magister (assembly GCA_029783475.1). Lineage (NCBI taxonomy): Eukaryota > Metazoa > Arthropoda > Malacostraca > Decapoda > Cancridae > Metacarcinus > Metacarcinus magister. Next base: position 11,096,390 of record JAPQNM010000012.1, on the reverse strand, counting down.
GAGAGAGAGAGAGAGAGAGAGAGAGAGAGAGAGAGAGAGAGAGAGAGAGAGAGAGAGAGAGAGAGAGAGAGAGAGACACTTACCCATTGTGAGCCACCGTCAGTCTAGCCTCCATGTCAGCCACGGTGTCGGGCAGTGTCTGGCCACGAGTTTCCGGCAGCAGCAAGGTCACCGCCGCTGCCAGCAAGGCGCCCAATCCAAACACAACAAAGGGAGCCCAGGGGTAGACGGAACCCTTTGATGGAAGAAAAGAGGAGGAGATGGAAAGTAAAAAAACACACAACGAGATCATCATACAACTGCTACTAGCAGTAAAAAATATAATGAGTAAAAGCTTAGGTACATATAATTGAAAGAAACGAGCCAGACAAGTATCTTTATATCTAATCAATTAACAACTCTCACCATTAGATCCGTGATGAAGGGCGACAATATACTGCCTATTCGCGATATAAAATAGGTGGAGGAAGCGCCTCGACTCCTCACCTCCGTCGGGAATAGTTCGCCTGAGAAAAACATGATAGTCTGGTAACTTCCTGTAATAGCCACCTTCCCAATCATGGCAAGGGCAACCACGGTGGTGTTGTATACTGAAGAGGAAACAGAGGGAGTTGGTGAGATTGGAAGATGCGTCTTGTTCAACGCAAAGAAAAAAGTAAAGTGGCTGAGAATCGGAAAAGTAATTAAAAATGGAGGAAAGAGGTAGATTATAGGGATAGTAGTAATACATTTTGGAGTAAAAAGATGCTTGTGAGGTTATAAAGATGACGAAGATATGTTTTCTCTTTTTTAGTGTTGTAGCTGTGCTTCTGCTTTTAGTACTACAATAATTACTAATACCACTCACTATTTAACTTCTTTTACTCCTTACATGAATATAGATTCCAAAATTATAATAACTAATACTACTACTTCTACGCTAACCTGCAGGGGTGACAGCTAGACTGAGGAAGACGACAGAGGCAATGAGAAAGGATATGGATGCGGTAGGTTTTCTCCCAAGGCGCTCCACAACAGAACCAGTGAGGCTGTAGGCAGGGATCTCCATCAGACCCATCAGCACCATATACAGGTAAGGGTCGTCACTTATGTTGGCCCCGCTGAGAGACAGTCCGTAGTATATCATACCCAGTATCAAGTAGTCGAAGAAGATGCAGAGAGTGATAGTTCGCAGCCGCGGCGTCCTTGCAGGTTAAGGA
>JAPQNM010000012.1:11065191-11085191 GCA_029783475.1 Metacarcinus magister | reverse complement strand
GAGTTTCACGTTCTAAGGTATCGCCTAGCTCTACTGGGTCCTCTAGGACGTCAAGCACTTCAAACCGATTTAAGACTATCACTATATACTCATGAGCACATGACGAGCCCTTCAGTTTTTCAAGAATGAACACATTGTAATCACATCTTGATATCTTTCTGGACTTAACATGAAGTTTGAGTGTTGCAACAACAAGCCTTTGGTCTGTTACAAATCATCCGGCACTCCGGAAAACCCTGCAGTTCTGGAGGATCCTCCAATGCGTACTAACGAGGATGTGATCATTCTCCTTAGCTACCATTCCGACATTGCTATACCAAGTGCAGCGGTGCAGCTCTAGTCTTTGATACCAAGAACCTTCAATTCTCAACCTTCTGAATTTTTGCAATATATATATATATATATATATATATATATATATATATATATATATATATAATATAAGTATATATAGGTATATATGCCATGGTCCCCATTGCTCTGGTATGCGGAACACATACAGCTCTCTTCTGAGTTTTGCAAAATTCAGAACGTTGAGAATTGCAGGTTCTTGGTATCAAAGACCAGAGCAGCACCGCTGGATTAGGTACAACAATACCGGAGGGGTAGCTAAGGAGATCAATCACATCCGCGTTAGTACGCGTTGGATATTGGCATGTTTGCTACGGGAAAGCTGGTTCTCTCTCTCTCTCTCTCTCTCTCTCTCTCTCTCTCTCTCTCTCTCTCTCTCTCTCTCTCTCTCTCTCTCTCTCTCTCGCTCTCGCTCTCGCTTTCGCTTTCGCTCTCTCTCTCTCTCTCTCTCTCTCTCTCTCTCTCTCTCTCTCTCTCTCTCTCTCTCTCTCTCTCTCTCTCTCTCTCTCTCTCTCTCACTCTCTCTCTCTCTCTCTCTCTCTCTCTCTCTCTCTCTCTCTCTCTCTCTCTCTCTCTCTCTCTCTCTCTCTCTCTCTCTCTCTCTCTCTCTCTCTCTCTCTCACAATCACACACACACATATATACCTCGTCTTCAATCAGACTCTCTATGTCAGCCCTAGGTGGAAGTTCAACGCCATGCCAGCGTGCTATTTTGCCAAGCACCTGGATGGCTTCCCGGGTGCGGCCATTCACAATCAGCCAGCGCGGAGACTCGTCAATATACCTGGGGAAGCACCGCCAAGTCAGTGTGACACGAGAACAAGTGTTGCAATGGGACGTGGACTGGAGATAATTAAAGGTGTTTTAGCATATCTACCGAAGTATTGAATCTATAATATTAGTTTATATTTTCGAATTTCTTATACTACTTCTTCTGGTACTACTACTATTACCACCACAACTTTAAACCTACTAATGCTGCTACTGCAAAACACAAAATCCAAATGTAGTAAAAAAATTACACTTGTTACCTAATGTCCGTTTCACACATCACTCAATTTCCACCTGATGACCCACCACAAAGCAGGGAGGACGAACAATCCAGGCAGGCTCATCACCGTCTGCAGAATCCTCCAGTCCCTTATGAAGTAACCCAAACCACCGTAGATCATCATCACAACAGCCCAGATGTTGTACGCGCCGAAAGAAGTCAATGTCCTCATTTTGGGAACTAACACCTCCATCGCTGGAAGACAAGAAAGAAAGAGAGAGAGAGAGAGAGAGAGAGAGAGAGAGAGAGAGAGAGAGAGAGAGAGAGAGAGAGAGAGAGAGAGAGAGAGAGCGAGAGCGAGAGCGAGAGCGAGAGCGAGAGCGAGAGCGAGAGAGAGAGAGAGAGAGAGAGAAAAAAAAATTACAAAAGATTAAAAAGGAATGCAAACAGCAACAGACCTACTAGTACGAACTTGGTTGTTGGACTTCTTTAACTAAAACATAGATGACATGAAATAATTCTCGATGCTTTTTTAAAAAAGTTTCAACGGTAGCTGAGTTAAAGACGTTCAGGGTGTACTCCATTCCAAACATTGACAACACAATTAAAGAAAAAAATATTTGGCTTCGTTAGTTTCAAAGCGTTTTGTATTTAGTATACTGTGAAATAGGTGTCTGGATTTACGGTAGTATAACCTTTGACGACTATAAAAACTGGATTAAGTCCCCTCTTAGCCTTTGTTTAGTTAGGGGAAATACATTTAATTTTGTGAGTCGTTCTTCGTATGGTTTGTTACGCAATTTTGGTAGAGTTTTGGTTACGTGACACTGAATTATGGTGACGAAAATTGGACACAATATTCTAAATGGGGACTCACGAGTGACTTTGTAAACCACCACAATTATTGCTTTATGTGGAAGATTACACAAACCAGTGGATGATGTGGAATTAAATAGTGGAGTGTGTTTTTTCTGTGTTTTATTTAACAAAGTATGAATAACACACACACTTATACAATTATTGTCTAAGTGTTGTAGCCACGAACGGATTTTATAAACTTGAAGTTCGGGCTGTAAAAACAACACTTGTTACACACACAACAACACGTCCGACGCACACGGCTATATCTTTTCTTCTGAGGAAAGAGTGCCCAACCGCCCAGCCTCTCCCCAGGACAAATGGTGGGGGCTGGGAGGTGCCATTTAAATGTATTGTTTATAAATTATCAGTATTAGTCTAAACACACACAATATAAGTAAAATCATTAATGTACTAGTTACATAATAATGAATACTTTATAGTGAAAAACATATAATACTGTATAGCTATTAGATTAATTAAATTATCTAGATACATATGATAACATGGGAAAGTTTCCTTTCCTATGGAAAGTTACCCAAAGTGAAAGTGTCCTGCCCACATGCGGCCTCCAAGCGGGGAGCTTGGTGACAAACAAAGCACTACCTCGTGGTAATTCTCATACATACATACATACATACATACATACCAGAAGCCAACAAGTTATATGATGTAAATATCACTTTTTTTTTTTTTAAATCAAACGTTCTTCCAATGAAGCCGACAAGTTTGATTGCAGTTATTACTACTTCAATACATTGGCTGCTCGGTTTTAGATAATTTGTAATAAAAACGCCTAAGTCTTTTGCTATATCGCATGTCGTATGTTTTTTTTTGTTTTTGTTTTTTGTACAACACAAGCCTGTGGCACAGATAAGCTTCATGGAGGCTAAGATAGACGGCCTCTTGCCTGTTAGTGGCGCAGGTTTTGGATTTTATTTTTATAATGACGCCTCGATTTTCAACGTTATCTCTTGATGAGGTTGAGAGCGAGAGCGGCTATTGCTGCTACAGTCTCAAATGTATATACTATTGCAAGTCCCGTCTGAGGACAGTGTATGACAGCAATTTGGGTAATCTTTGGCCACTCGGTGGTAATACCAAAAAAAGTAAAAGTGGCCAGCGGATATCGATACTCGAACCGGGGACCCTAGGATCGCATGCCAGAACGCTAACCACCGTAAATTGTATAGGTTCCAAGACTGACCCTTGAGGGGCTCCACTATTTACATAAATAAAGTCAGAAGCTTTACCGTTTAATACTGCTTGCTGCTTTCAATCCGTTAGCCAATTTTCTATCCATACAAAGGTTACCGTTTTTTTTCTTCTTTTTTTCTACATTGAAAGGGCTGACGGACAACAAAAATACATAAAAAAATCCCGTTTGTCCATTTTAACATTAGAGGTGTCTTGATTTCCTCTTTTGAAAGAGTTCAAGTCATGGGCAGGTGGAAAAACAGACAAAGGAAGAGAGTTCCTAGTTATGCCATGAGCTTTTACTTTACTTAGGAGTCGTTTGTGTGAATATTCATCGAACGCTTTTTGGTAGTATTGGTATACTATGTCGACTGACCTAGTGTTGTAAAACATTTTATGTACGTCGTTGAAGAAATCCAGTAAGGGATGAACATTTATTTCTGATCCTATGTTGTGAATCACTAATGATGTTTTTCTCTAGATATGCTACTGATTTGTCTCTTATCATGGGTGGCATTGATATACCTACAATAGAAGTTAGACTAATCGGTCTATATTTACCAGGATGAGACTCAATACCTTTCTTGTAGATGGGAGTGACTTTGCCGAAAATTTGTGATTTATTGAATTGGATGGAAAGTGGTTTGAATATTTCGTTTTTTGCTTCTTTAAGTAATCTTGGAGAAACTTTGTCCGGGCCTGGAGTTTTATATATTTTCATATTACTAATCGCGAGTAGAATAACCTTTTCATTGGATATACACGTGTTAAGGTAGGCAACATTACTCAGATTTTGTGGAATCTAGGTAAATTTCTCGGGAGTATATTTCTCCAAATTAATTGCTCGACAGTAAATTGCTCGAAATCAATTGCTCGAAAAATAGTTTCTCGAACTATCAATTGCTCGACAGTAAACTGCTCGAAATAAATTATTTAACGGATGAATACTGCAGCAGTTCGAAATTTTGGGATATTCTTCATTAAACCACTAGCCTAACCTAACCTAACCTAAACCTCTATTTTCGAGCAATCTGCCTTTCGAGCAATTGATCGTTCGAGATATTATTTTTCATGCAATTGATTTCGAGTAATTTACTGCCGAGCAATTGATTTTGAGAAATTTACCGGATACCGATTTTGTGGAACGGGCTGGTGAAAATTGATGCAAAAAACTAATTTAGAATATCTGCCATAAAGGTTTCGTATGCGGTGTGATTTCCATTTTGCATAATTAATGGACCAATGGTTGATGTGCATACTTTTTTTTATGTAACTATAACATTTTTAATGATTTGATTTACTGATATAAACAATGTGAACCTCGAAATTGTTCTTACTCTGCTTTACAAGTTTTTTTCTGTATTTCGACGAATTCTATTATGTTTGATTTTGTCGGTTTCACTCTTTTCCATTTTATATATAACACATGCGCGTTTTTGTTTCGTTTTTTTGGCTAAGAGACTGACGCTGATATTGTTGTCCCATCATTTTGATTTATTGTCTTGAAATGAACACTTATTTCGTTTAAGTTTAGTTTACTGGTGAATAGTAGCTATGTTTTGCTTATGTCGTTACACTCCAAATGTGTCTTCCAATCAGTGTTGCCTAAAATCCTATTTAGTTTATTGCAGTCTGTCCTTCGATAGTCTAGTATTTTGTGTTTACTTTCCTTTTCGTGTACTCCATCAAACTGGATACGAAAAGTTATCACCTAATGGTCTCTGGTACTGAATTTAGATCCTAATTGCACATCACTGAGAAGGCTTTCTTCTGTCGTTAGGATAATATCTAGGATGCCCCTTGTAAGTCGTTCAACATGTTGGAAAAGAGCGCTTTCCTGAAGATTCGTCTAAATATCATGTCCCGCATGTGAATGTAATGGTTTACCCCATTTGGTTACTAATAGGTTGAAATTGCTTTGTCGTTAATGTTCCTTGTTTGAGCTGTGAGTCGATAAATATGACTAATTATAACTTTCCGCGAGTGTTGCTTGAGCTGGATGTAAATTGCATTAATGTTTTTTACTGAATCTTTTGAAATTGAAAGTGAGTGAAGATTGGATTTTATATGTAGCAGTAACCCACTTCCTGCTCTATGGGATCTCTTGCAACTGAACAAATTATAGCCTGATATTACAAACTCGGCCAAGAAATCTCTATGTTCGGTATCAATCCATGACTCAGTGACTCCTATGATGTCATATTCCTTCTTGAAGACAATTTCTTCCAAATTTTTATATTCATTACGTATACCCCGAGCATTTAAATAACAAACTTTAATATTATCCTGAATAATCGAGGCATTAACGGAACGAGAGCTTACGTTGTCGGCCGAGTTTCTATCTGCTCTGCGTTTTTTGGCTTATACTGTGACACTTCGTCGTTAAACAAGTCGTCCACGGCATGCTGAACCTACTGAATTCAAGTTTAGAAATACAACACCTTCCTCTCTGCCTCAGAGATGCAGTGGTTAGCACGTCTGACTACGAATCCACTGGCCCGAGTTCGATCCCAGATGAAGGCAGTCGACGCACAGCTCACCCAGCTGTTCATCCTTCCAAACGGATTGGAAAATAAATGGGTACCTAGGGAAAACCGGGTAAGATAAACTTGGGAAACTCGGATGTCATAGTGGCCCTGTGTCCCGGCGTAACGGATTAATTTCCACCACACGCTCAAAGGCCAATGCGATGAGAGATAAGCGCCTGCGGCTACGTGCAGCTATAGCATGTGCCCCAACTTTATATTTTTATCTTCCTCCCTGCAGAGATTTACAAGACGATTGTTTGTGCTGAACGCTTTATCGTAGAAACTGTTTGACTTTAATATATATTGACTATCATATCTCAATATATCGATAGAAGGACCTTTTGATCTGGTACATTTAGAGAGAGAGAGAGAGAGAGAGAGAGAGAGAGAGAGAGAGAGAGAGAGAGAGAGAGAGAGAGAGAGAGAGAGAGAGAGAGAGAGAGAGAGAGAGAGAGAGAGAGAGAGAGAGAGAGAGAGAGAGAGAGAGAGAGTGTGTGCGAGCGAGCGAGGGAAGGAGGGAGGGAGGGAGGGAGGGAGGGAGGGAGAGGGAGGGAGAGAGAGAGAGAGAGAGAGAGAGAGAGAGAGAGAGAGAGAGAGAGAGAGAGAGAGAGAGAGAGAGGAGAGAGAGAGAGAGAGAGAGAGAGAGAGAGAGAGAGAGAGAGAGAGAGAGCGAGAGAGAGAGAGAGAGAGAGAGAGAGAGAGAGAGAGAGAGAGAGAGAGAAGAGAGAGAGAGAGAGAGAGAGAGAGAGAGAGAGAGAGAGAGAGAGCGGGAGCGAGAGCGAGAGCGAGAGTGAGAGCTAGAGCAAGCGAGAGCAAGAGAGAGCGAGAGAGAGAGAGAGAGAGAGAGAGAGAGAGAGAGAGAGAGAGAGAGAGAGAGAGAGAGAGAGAGAGAGAGAGAGAGAGAGAGCGAGAGAGCGAGAGAAAGAATGAGAGAGAGAGAGAGAGAGAGAGAGAGAGAGAGAGAGAGAGAGAGAGAGAGAGAGAGAGAGAGAGAGAGAGAGAGAGAGAGAGAGAGAGAGAGAGCGGGAGCGAGAGCGAGAGCGAGAGTGAGAGCTAGAGCAAGCGAGAGCGAGAGAGAGAGAGAGAGAGAGAGAGAGAGAGAGAGAGAGAGAGAGAGAGAGAGTGAGAGAGAGAGAGAGAGAGAGAGAGCATCGTTTGAAGCAGTCGTGTTGGGGTTGCTCCGTCTGTGACCGAAAATTACCCAGGCTCTGTGACAATCACGACACTGTATATGTACAAAAGTAGTGATAAAGTGTTCTAGTATTCAACGAATGAGTATTCACAGTGAAAAGTGCCTAGACTTCGTTGTAATATTAACTTGAAAATGTGGAGTGTGGTACAAACTCAATGACCTTAGTGGAGACCTGGGCCCTGGCATCTGCCTGCCACCCCTCTCCGCTCCCTGCTTACCAGTGTTGCCAAACTGTGTCTCTCTCCTCTCCTCCGCCCTTTTGGATTATTTACGTGATAGTGGTGGTAATCTGTGATAGTGGTGGTACACTGTGATTAAGCGACTGGTGTTTGAAGTGATCACGAGTGAAGAGTACTAGTTAAGCGCTAGTTTAAGTAACACGCGTTTACACCACCACTATCCCACCACCCCGCTCCTTGGGCCATCCAAACCCAAGGGGACCACATCACCCGCGTGTGCGTGAGCGACCTCACGCTGGTAATGTTAAAAAAAACTATCCCCCTAAAAGCATGGGAAGGAAATATATCACTAATTTTCTATTCCTAAAGATTTCTTTCAACTCCTGGCCTTCAATTCCTTCCTTTGAATCGAGTATATTATTGGAACATCAAGGAAAAATTTTTCCCGTTCCATCAATAATTCCTTCGTTGTATTTGATCTTGTATTGTTGATTTATTCTTTATAATATCATAATATATTGGAAAGACGTGCAACAGTATCATATCACCGAAGGAAAGAGAGTTTAGTAAATATATGAGGCATTTCTTCCATATTTGTAAAGACTTTACTAGTAAGGACTGATTAATAGATCCGAATGTAAACAAAACACTGCAGCCACCCGCCATCTTCCCACCGAATACTTCTGAGAAGCCTCACTTGTCCCTGCCTCAGGAAGACAGGACCCATTTTCACAGTAAGTAATTAACATTATATTAACATATTCATATTATATTAACATTTTCAAAGTGTATCATAGCTCAGGGAGCCAGTGCAATTTGACACTTTTTGACCCCCAAGAGGCTCCACACACTGGTTAGGTTCCAGTAGTCAACCCCAGTCCAGTTTAGGTTAGGTCAAGTCTGGCTAATTCTAACACATGATAATATTAAATTCTACAAAAAAGAAAAGAGAAAAGTAGTCCAAAATAAAACTCGCTAACAAACATTGAGTCTATAAAAAAACTAAATTTAATAACTAGGGATTTGTCATTTCCTGGATTTTAACCCATATCACTAGAGTTCACCATTTCATATAGGCCTAGGGTTTCTTTAAACCATTTATATTCTTTGGAAGTTATAAATAACTATGAAATCATAGGATAAACTACCGTACTTGATAATATCAATAGAAAATGTCACTGAAATCTTAGTGTGGCAATTTGTATATTATTCACCCTTTTTTCTTCAAAGTTCTATAATACAATTAAATTATTTCTAGGACAACACAGCATGGATCATTCACGTCCTTTCTTGGAGCTGCCTCATATGGATATTCAATGGGATATTGATAACCGCTGGGAACAAATAGTTAATCGCCTCAACGAGCAACGAGTACGTCGCCCTCGTAGATAAAATTATTTGTAGTACACAAAAACTGTAGGTTTCCTTCCCCAGATCCTGGGAACTTGTGCGTTAATAGTTATTTGGTTCCACCTCTTGCTTGGGTCCTGTGTGCAAACTGATTCACTATTATTTTATTTTTTTATTTATTTACGTACTTTTTGTTTTTTTCCAGGATCACCTGTTCCCCCTCATCTCCAAATGTTAATTGCACTTGGTTGCATGGCAACAGGAAGCAACCAAAACATCATGGGTGATTGCTACAGTGTTTCCCAAGCAACTACTAGCAGATGCCTCTCACGAGTAGCCAGGAGTATAGCGGGACTGAGGCCTCGACATGTGAAGTTTCCCGAAAGTCAGGAACTCCAGACAGTAATGCAGGATTTTTACAAGATAGCAAGGATGCCTGCGGTCATAGGATGCATTGACTGTACGCACATTGCTATTCTAAAGCCAACGTGCAACAATGCAGAGTACTTTAGATGTAGAAAAGGTTATTTTTCATTTAATGTACAAGCAATTTGTGGACCAAATTTAGAGTTCTATAATGTTGTTGCACGTTGGCCAGGAAGTGTACATGACAGCAGAGTTTTTCGGAATAGCCAGATATGTCGGTCACTGGAGACGGGGGAATACCCGGGTCATCTTGGTGATAGTGGCTATCCATGCCGAAAATACCTACTTACACCTCTGCAAAACCCACAGAGCCTTCAGGAGGAGAGGTATAATGCTAATCATATTAGAACAAGAAATACAGTAGAAAGAGCTTTTGGTGTCTTGAAGAAAAGATTTGCATATATGGGAAAAGTCATGAGAACGAACCAAGACACAACTAAAGCAATAATCGTTGCATGTTTCGTTCTTCATAACTTAGCTGTGGCCACAAAAATGTTGGATCCAGTGCAAATGGTGGAAGTGAATGATGTGGAACAGCATAGTGATGATGTAGTATACAATGAAAATAGAAATATACAGGGCCAGGGAAAGAGGATGGATATCATTAATAACTATTTTTGATACAGCTTATGAGGCAGATCTCCAGGAAAAGAATATGAGGAGTGGGATGAAGGGTTGAAAAAGCTTCATATCCTTCTGTAATTTACAATTTGTCATTGTCAATTTTTGCAATATTTTTGGTCCATATCTATATCTGTATCTATATCTATATCTGAGCCTCAATAAAGGAAAAGTACTTTATAAATATTACCATTACTATTGTTTCCTAACCTTGATAGTGGTCAAAGGTAAAAAAAAAAAAATTAAAACAGAACAATCAGGTATAGTTAATGTAATTTCACATTGTATTGCATGATATTTTACAATAAAGTTTATCTTATCTTATTACTTGTCATAATATTCCCCAGGAGTACTTCCCAATTCTACAAATGCAGACTTGGCTTTCCTAAACTCAAAGAGTTCTTTTTCTTTTTTAATTTTTAGAATTTCAAGTTCGTATTGTGGAGCCTGCTTCTTAACTTGGGCTTCATAATCTGCAGCCTGCATCTTGACGTGTGCTTCATATTCTGCTGTCTTTGCTGCATGTTCTGCTGCCTTTGCTGCATGTTCTGCTGCCTTTGCTGCATGTTCTGCAGCCTTTACTGCATGTTCTGCAGCCTGTATTTTCAGTTTTGCTTCGTCTTCTGCAGCTTTTCTCTTAACCTGTGTCTCTGTCAATCTTTCTTGTAATAATTGTTCCTCTATCTCTATGGCTTTCTCATAAAATGCAGCTTTTTTCTTTGTCAGGGCATCCTGGGCATTCTCAGTTGTGGTGAATTTGAGTTCTCTACATAACTTCTTTTGCTTCGGTTGTGAATGAAAACTCTTCATTTCTTTTTTAACAGAAACAGTATTTGATGGAGTAATATTATTGCCAATGTGTTGTAAAGGCTGCATGCTGGAATTAGAACAACCAGGGAGTACCAGATCATCTTCAGCAAAATACTCTAGGCCAGATTCATCAATCTGGTCATCGGGGGAATCAGAATCAAAATTGTTTCCAACATCATCTAACTCTCCCCGAATGAGGTCTAGAACTTTTGCAGTTCCATCTGGGTAAGGAGCAGGAGGAGGGCCACCACCAGTTTTCTTGACTTGCGGTTTGAAGTGATCATACTCATCTTTGGCCCTGCAAGAAACAGTTTACATTAGTTTCAATTAAATGAAATTAAGCATATGATGTAATTTTTTGCTTAGAGACTTCATAACTTTACCCCCCTAAAAAGGGCACACTGGCTATTTTTGTCCTCCTCTGAGTAGGCTATGTTATAGTTATGGTTTAGGCTGCCTAATTCACTGCAATGAAAAAAAGTAAATAATATATTATAGTTAGTAATATAAATTTTCAAAAAAATATAGCTCTGCTTACCTAGATTTTATGCGATCCCAAATCTTCTTAACTTGCTTTGCTGTCCTTGGCTGCTTTACAACACCTGAATGAAATTGATAGTACAGGTATATAACATAGAGGAGAAGGGCAGAGCATGCTCACCAATTCCCAAACAATTTCATAAGCTTGAATAAGCTGGTACAAATATGTTATTATAGAAATGCCAAAAATAAAGGTACAAATCGGCTTATTACATAGGAAATGCCATTAGATTAATAGAAATATGTAGTTTACAGAGTGCAAATGTGGTGATATATAGTACAGCAATATATAGTATTATAAAAGATTATAAGTATGATGTAAAAATCCAATACATGTACATTACAGCCTAGATGTGGGTAGACAGTACTGTTTCAGCAGTAGCCTCCTTATCACTCGACACACAAACAACACAGCCACCAACAGCCCACTATAACTCCACTCTTCCATTACAACCAGTTTATTCATACTTAATATAGTAGAGTATATAGTACTTAAACAATTAGGCCTACCTGTTGCATTGAATGCCGTGGCGATCTCCTCCCAGGCTTCAGTGTTGCGAGCTACCATTTTTCCCATCAGATCGCCGATCATTAACAACTGCATGGTGTCCCACGATATCTGTTAGCACAGCTATTCCTTCACTTGTGAGTGGAGTAAGCCTATTTCTGCACTGTAAGTCCTTTGTAGTGGGAAAACTTGGAAGCACTGCACCGTTCTCACGTGGTACCAGCTAGCGTTGTTGTGTTATTGTTTATATTTTCGTGCCCCGAGGCCTCGCAGGCATACCAACCACACAAACGTTTCTCATTTCAAGAGTACAGGTCTACCAACATGTAAACTTTTCCTTCTATTCCAAGGAAATCTTTAAGCATGATGAGGGGAAGGAAAAATCCTTAGAAAGGAAAGATTTTTGTAAGGAAAGAATGATTTTTAAGAATACCAGCGTCACTCCACCCAAGAAGACCCTCCCCCCTCAAGGCCACCTTCACCTCTCGCCACCATCAAGCTAAATGGCTGCCCTGAGCCCCACTGAAGCTGCTCCTAGCCATCAAAAAATTGCATGGGCAGGACAGTCTGGCTACTCTGGAGCAAGATACTGCTGCATCTGTAGCTACTCCACTAGGCTGAAGGCCGCCACAGCGTGTAGCCAGGAAGATTGTCCTAACCAGGCCTGTGTAGACTGCCATAACGAGGGTCCTTTCTGCTGCTCACGAACAGAGGAGCAGAGACAGGCACGGGGAATCCCTCACCCCGTCACCTATAAGGCACCGGCTGACGTCACGGCTGTCGACACACCTGTCGACACACCTGACTCCACACCTGACTCCACATTTGAGCCTCCTTCCCAACAACCGACGCCTGACAACGACAACGCCGCCGTCAGAGAAGAGCTTCTCTCGTCGACATTATTCTAAGGCAGAGAGACGAGCTGCACTCCCTCAAAGGCAATGTTCATACCTTTACACATCTCACTAAGAAGCTACATTAGCAGAGAGCGACGCACGTGGCAGCACTGGACGTGATCGACAGCATCTCCCAAGTGACACAGCTTGCCCCTGCCTCTACACCCACTACCCAGGTCTGCAGCGACCTACCCAGTAAAATTGACTCAGACTTGCAGGAGGTGTGTGACTCACACCCTAGCTGGTCGACTTGGTGGCGGTCAGGGAGACCAAAGTCACTGAGAAAAGTCACCAACGACACCCCAGTCACCAACGACACCCCCCAAAGCAGCAACACTGACCTCACCCAGATCTCACACCCCCAACAACCACTGACCCAGCACTCCCATGTCTCCTCCTCTCCAAACACCACCACCTCTCAGCACACTAATCCTTCTCGCGCAGCTCCCCGCCGTCACATCAGCACTAACACAGTCGGTGCTCCAAGGAACACAAACTCCCGCGCACGCGACAACAGGCAACAGGGGACCAGGACACAAGGGTCACAGCCCTTCTGTGGTCAGTGCCGTCAACGAGGCCACACGACAAGCTACTGCTCCATAGTTGTCTGTGACTACTGCGGGCGAAGAGGACACGTCGCGGACCAGTGCCGAAAACAACAAGCGGAGGAGTCCAGGAGGCTTAGTACAATTACTGCCTCCGCCGCGGCCACGAAGAAACTCAATGTTACACCCGCGCCAGTGAGGCAAGACAGGAGCGCCTCCTTAGAGCACTCCTGTCTGAGCGACACCAATTCCCTCCTCAAGCCACCCCCTACCAGCCTGAGGCGAGCAGCGCCTCTTTCCCGGCCTGGCCCCACCCCCACCCATCCTACACCTCTCACCCACTGGTGAGGTAAAGCAGGATGGACACTGCCACCGTCACCATCCTGTCAGCTAAAGTGCGTGGATTCAGGATGAATGGCGGGGAGCTGACGCACTCCTTTGTATTGAAGCAGCGCACGGACATAGTGGTTGTGGTAGAGACCTTCCTCGATGACAGCTGTGTTACTACCTGTGATAGAATACATGGCTACTCACACTGGGCCAGGTGTGACCGTCGTGGTGGACGGGGTGGTGGCATAGGTATGTGTCACTGTGATGGCCTGCAGGTCGACGTGCTCCCCGTCAACACCCCTGACGAACTTGAAATTATGTTCGCACGCCTCATCCTCACAGACGGGAGCGGCTTGCTGTTATGTGCCGCTTACAGACCTCAGTGGCAGGAAAGCAACCCTCTCGTTTACCTCACAGACAACCTGGATGACATAATGGCCTCGCACAACTGCCAGAATGTCGTGGTTGTAGATGACCTGAACCAACATCAGGTTGTGACTGAGTTGACAGTGGTTCAGGGACTACAGAACCACGTCAACTTTCCTACACACCAGCGTGGAAGTTCCCTGGACCCAGTGTTGACAAACCTGGCCGGTGAGAGTGTGCAGTGCCATTCACTGGATTATGTGGGCACCTCCGATCACCTCGCTATCCTGTCCACCATCAGCCTCCTCCTAGCACATAATGAGAAGCACCACCGCACCATATTTTATTAAAAGGGTAATGGCTAAGGGAAAACAGAAATAAGTGAAAAAAAAATCCCGCTTGTCGCCAGACCCTGTAAAGAGGACAGTAGGAGAATAGAAGCAAGGGGTGGAGATCCAGTTAACATTAGAGGTGTCTTGACACTCCTCTCTTGAAAGAGTTCAAGTCATAGGCAGGTGGAAAAACAGACAAAGGAAGAGAGTTCCAGAGTTTACCAGTGTAAGGGATGAAAGAGTGATGATACTGGTTAACTCTTGCATTAGGAAGATGGACAGAATAAGGATGAGAAGAAGTAGAAAGTCTTGTGCAGCGAGGCCGCGGGAGGGGGGGAGGCATGCAGTTAGCAAGTTCAGAAGAGCAGTCAGCATGAAAATAGCGGTAAAAGATAGATAAAGATGCAATATTGCGGCGGTGACTTCAAGAATCAAGAAAGTCAGTTAGAGGAGGAGAGTTGATGGGACGAAAAGCTTTAGACTCCACCCTGTCTAAAAGAGCTGTGTGAGTTGAGCCCCCCCAGACATGTGAGCCATACTCCATACATGGGCGGATAAGGCCCCTGTACAGAGCAAGCAACTGAGAGGGAGAGTAAAATGGACGCAGACGCCATAGGACACCTAACTTCTTGGAAGCTGATTTAGCAAGAGTAGAAATATGAAATTGCCAGTTTAGATTTTTAGCAAAGGATACACCGAGTGTGTTTAATGTGGTGGAGAGGGGAAGTTGAGTGTCATTGAAGAAGAGGGGATAGTTATCTAGAAGGTTATGTCGAGTAGATATTTGTAGAAATTGAGTTTTTGAGGCATTGAACAAAACTAGGTTTGCTCTGCCCCAATCAGAAACAAGTGAAAGATCAGAAGTTAAGCGTCCTATAGCATCTCGCCTTGAGTCATTTAATTCTTGTTGGGTTGGGCGTCTGTTGTACGACGTTGAAAAATGCAAGGTGGTGTCATCAGCATAGGAGTGGATAGGGCATTGAGTCAGATTTAGGAGATCATTGATGAATAATAGAAAGAGTGTGGGTGATAGGACAGAACCCTGAGGAACACCACTGTTGATAGTTTTAGGAGAAGAACAATGACCGTCCACTACAGCAGCAATAGACCGGTTGGAAAGGAAACTAGAGATGAAGGTACAGAGAGAAGGATAGAATCCGTAGGAGGGTAGTTTAGAAATTAAAGATTTATGCCAGACTCTATCGAAGGCTTTCGATATGTCTAGGCCGACAGCAAAGGTTTTACCGAAGTCCCTAAAAGAGGATGACCAAGATTCAGTTAGGAAAGCAAGAAGATCACCAGTGTAGATCGGCCTTTACGGAAACCATATTGGCAATCAGAGAGAAGGTTGTGAGCTGATAGATGCCTCATTATCTTCTTGTTAAGGACAGATTCAAAGGCTTTAGAAAGGCAGGAGATCAAAGCTATAGGGCGGTAGTTAGAAGGATTGGAGCGGTCACCCTTTTTAGGGACAGGTTGAATGTGAGCAAACTTCCAGCAAGAAGGATAGGTAGAAGTAGAGAGACACAGACGTAAGAGTTTGACCAGGCAGTGAGCGAGTTCGGAAGCACAGTTTTTGAGAACAACAGGAGGGACTCCATCCGGACCGTAAGCCTCCGAGAATCAAGGCCAGAGAGGGCCTGGAAAACGTCATAATAAAGAATTTTTATTTTAGGGATGAAGTAGTCAGAGGGTGGAGGAGTATCATCCAAAGTAGAGTTGGTAGCAAAGGTTTGAGCGAAGAGTTCAGCTTTAGAGAAAGAAGAGACAGCTGTGGGGCCATCTGGTTGAAGTAAAGGAGGGAAAGATGAAGAAGTAAAATTGTTAGAGATATTATTGGCTAGATGCCAGAAATCACGAGAAGAGTTAGAGTTGGAAAGATTTTGACATTTTCTATTGATGAAAGAGTTTTTAGTAAGTTGGAGAATAGATTTGGCATGATTACGGGCAGAAATATATAGGGCATGAGTTTCAGCAGATGGATGGTTACGGTACCGTTTGTGAGCCGCCTCTCTATCATTGACAGCACGAGAACAAGCAGAGTTAAACCAGGGCTTTTTAGCTTTAGTATTAGAGAAAGTATGAGGAATGTATAGCTCCATGCCAGAGATAATCACCTCTGTTATGCGCTCGGCACACAGAGAAGGATCTCTGACATGGTAGCAATAATCATTCCTAGGAAAATCAGAATAGTACTGCCTCAGGTCTTCCCACTTAGCAGAGTTGAAATGCCAGAAGTACCTCTGCTTAGGCGGGTCCTGAGGCTGCACTGGAGTGATAGGACAGGTAACGGAAATAAGATTGTGATCGGAGGAGCCCAACGGAGAGGAAAGTTTAACAGAGTAAGCTGAAGGGTTGGAAGTTAGGAAGAGATCAATAATGTTGGGCGTGTCTCCAAGGCGGTCAGGGATACGGGTAGGGAACTGCACTAGCTGCTCTAGGTTATGAAGGATAGCAAAGTTGAAGGTTTGTTCACCAGGTTGGTCAGTGAAAGAAGATGAAAGCCAAAGCTGGTGGTGAACATTGAAATCCCCTAAAATGGAGATCTCAGCATAAGGAAAGTGAGATAGGATGTGCTCCACCTTGGAAGTCAAATAGTCAAAGAATTTTACATAGTCAGAGGAATTAGGTGAGAGATATACAGCACAGATGAATTTAGTTAGAGAGTGACATTGAAGTCTTAGCCAGATGGTAGAAAATTCTGAAGATTCAAGATTGTGGGCACGAGAGCAAGTAATGTCGTTACGCACATATGCGCAACAGCCAGCTTTGGATTGAAAATGAGGATAGAGAAAGTAGGAGGGAACAGAGAAGGGGCTGCTGTCAGTAGTCACAGACAACTGTGTTTCAGTTAGGAAGAGAAGATGAGGTTTAGTGGAGGAGAGATGGTGTTCCACTGATTGGAAATTAGATCTAAGGCCACGAATGTTGCAGAAATCGAGAGTAAAAGTATTAGAGGAAGTGTCAAGACACCCGAGGTCGTCAGCAGAGGGGCAGTCCGACCTGGGGACATTTGTGGTCCCCTCCCCAGATGGGGACTCCGAGGCTGGGTGTGGTGAAGCCATTTTTAAATTTTGATTTGAAGAGAGTGTAAAAGTGTAAGGTGTAGTAATGTTATGTAGGTAGTAGAAGAAGTTGTCTTTAGAGGGCAGGCTGCAGCTGCTCTCTTGTGTAAATGAGACACTAAGGGAACCGGGAAGAGAGGACACGGGGAATCACTCAGTCTGCAGCACTGCCTACATCCCCGTAAGTACCTCTCCTGGAGTATTCCACCGGGCGGCAGGTGTCTACTGCCTACTCCATACATATGGCTGTGGGAGCATGCGGACTGGCAACCCATGCGGCGTTCTCTGACCGACATAGCTTGGGACACCACGCTGAGTGGGGAGCCGCAGCAAGAAGTCACTACCATCAACACCATCCTCCACACCTTACAGCAGCAGCACGTACCACACCGAGCTTACACAACAAGCCCTAAAGACCAGCCCTGGTTTGGTTATCGGTGTCGTGTTGCTGCTGAACGAAAGTACAACACCTTGAGGAGGTACAAAAGGCGCCCCAACCTACAAAATATGGCTTTGCACAGAGCAGCGTGCAAAGCTATGACGAGGACGGCAAAGTGGGCAAAGGCTATGTGGAAAACAAATTCGAGGAGGATGTTGTCCTCTAACCAACTTAACCCCAAGCAGTGGTTAAGCCTCGTAAAAGAGAGACAGGGCGTTGCCTCCCACGAGTGCATCCCAGTTCTGAACAAGCCTGATGGCAGTCTTGCTGTCAAAAACCAGGAAAAAGCCGACCTCCTCGCCCAGAAATTCAGTGCCAAGATGAGGACACCAGAACCTGACAGGCCGCTCCCCTCCCTTCCACGACTTGGTGACTCATGCCTGGACACTATTACAATCACTGAGGAGGCTGTTAAGAGGCACATGAAAGGAGCCAACACCAAAAAGGCGCCGGGCTCAGACGACTTGAGCCCTCATCTGCTCAAACACTGTGCGGAGGAGCTCTCAGGACCTCTCCAGGACCTCTCGCGCTGGTCTTCCGCCAGCGTCTACAGTCCAGCGTGTGGCCGTCACAGTGGAAGGAGACAAGAGTGACTCCTGTTCACAAGAAGAAGCTGAGGTCGGAGCCGAACAACTACCGACCCATCTCACCTCTCTCGGTGATCAGCAAGATGTTCGAAAGGATAATTGCTGAGCAACTTACAAATTATTTTGAGGATCACCACCTGCAGTCCCCAAGACAGTTCGGCTTCAGGAGAGGACGCTCCACATCTGACCTTCTTCTACTACTATCTAAGTCTTGGCACAACGCTCTGGATGCTGGCCACCCCTCCTTGGTGATTACCTTGGAGATTGCCGGTGCTTTCGATTGTGTGTGGCATCGAGGGCTGACAGCCAAGCTGGAATAAATGGGCATTACCGGGGACCTACTACATCTGTTCTCCAGCTACCTGTCAGGCAGGAGTCTGCGCGTCGCTGTCAACGGGTGCACTTCAGTAAGCTTCTCTGTAGAGGCTTCGGTTCTACAAGGGTCTGTCCTCGGGCCCATATTGTGGAACATATATTTCAATGACCCCCTGCACAGTGCCCCTTTAGCAAGTGTCTATGCTGATGACTGCACCCTCTCATGGACCTATGCAAGGGAGGAGTTGCAGGACGTGGTGCAGTCTGTCAACAAGCAGCTGACAGACATAATGGCCTGGGGTGAAAGGTGGCAAGTCAAGTTTGCCCCTGATAAAACTCAGGCCATGGTGATATCACGCTCTCAGGAAGACAAAAGACAGCTTCAGGAGAGACTGAGGCCGGGACACGACACCATTCCTCTGCAAGACAGCGTTGACATCCTCGGTGTGGAAGTGAACTCCCAGCTACGTTTTGACCGTCACCTCGAAAACGTAGCGAGAAAAGCCTCCCAGAAGGTGACTCTGATGCAACGCCTGAATCACCTCCTCACCCCCGACGGCCTGCTGACCCTGTACAAGGCTCAGGTCAGGCTGATCATGGAGTACGCGCCGCTCTCCTGGATGTCCAGTGCCCGCTGCCACCTTAACCTGCTGGACCCAGTGCAGAGGCGGGCAGAACGACTCATCTGCGGCGCCAACCTACCAGGACATCAACAACCGTGGCGACGTCAACAGCACCAATGCCAACAACAACAGCAGCAGCAAGGGCAAGCTAATCCTGCAGCAGCAGCAGCCGAGCCAGCAGTGAGGGACAGTCTGGACCAAAGACGGAGAGTTGCCGCGTTGACTGTGCTGCACAAGGCACAGATTCAACAAGTGGCCCACCTGAGGGACCTGGGAACAACCTGGAGGAGGTCTGAGCGTAGCACGAGGACGGTGCTGAGCAATGACTCCCTCCTGGAGGTGCCAAGTTCCCACTCCAGCACCCACCAACGTTCCTTCTCTGTGGCAACTGTGGTATTATGGAACTCTTTCACCACAGACGTAGACGTGTGGCAGTTGTCTACACAACAAATGAAGGTTGCCACCCACTTGTGGCTCCGTCTCCACCCTCCATAAGACACTCATATAACAGTTAGAATTGTATTTTTTTATGTACTATTTTAAAATCTTTAATGCAAATATTTTATTATTTTAGATATTAGTATATGCTTTTAAATAATTACTAATGACAAAAGTAATTTTAGCATGTAGACCCATAAACTGTATATATGTCAGTACTAAAGTTTAAAAAAAAATAAAAAGAGAGAGAGAGAGAGAGAGAGAGAGAGAGAGAGAGAGAGAGAGAGAGAGAGAGAGAGAGAGAGAGAGAGAGAGAGAGTTAGAGAGAGAGAGAGAGAGAGAGAGAGAGAGAGAGAGAGAGAGAGAGAGAGAGAGAGAGAGAGAGAGAGAGAGAGAGAGAGAGAGAGCTTTAGGATAGGTGACATTCAAGGATGTCACCTTTAGCTCGCAAAATATCCCATGTAATGCCATTAGTATAAATAAAAAAAAAAAAGAGAGAGAAAACAAACAAAG
>JAPQNM010000012.1:11032691-11057691 GCA_029783475.1 Metacarcinus magister | reverse complement strand
CAATGATCTCTTAAATCTGACTCAATGCCTTATCCACTCCTATGCTGATGACACTACCTTGCATTTTTTTTTATCGTCGTACAACAGACATCTAACCCAACAAGAATTAAGTGATTCAAGGTGAGATGCAATAGGACGCCTAAGTATTAGCCTAAATATGCCTACATGGCAACTATGTTAAGCTTTCCCGCCAAGATGCCCCCGGGTCTTGCTTGCCCGGCGTCACCCGCGTCAGTCGGTGTGGTGCATGCCACCAGGCAACACCACCGACGCCAGTCTCTGTATTTAGTCTTTAAGCAAGGAACATATTAGAGTACTCTAAGAAATTGCTTATTCCATCACCTTAAAAAACTCCATTTGCTTCAACCACGACCCCCAGTACAAGACTGCAACATATGGTACCAGCGGTGTATCTTCAACATATGGTCCCAGCGATGTCAGGTGTGAGAGCTCAGGCGTTCTGTCCTTCTCCAAGCCGGTGGCGTGGAGCTTGGCTTGGTTGGACTACCCCCCCTACCCCTGGACAAGGGGGTGGGGTAGTAGCGGGGAAAGCTGGTGAACAAGCGCCGGCAGACGAGAGTGGTAGTTCAACCACTAATTAGGGGAAGACGAGGCAGGTGCAGTTCCTCACACTGGTAAACTTTGAAACTCTTTTCCTTTGTCTGACTTTTCCACCTGCCTAGGACTTAAACTCTTTCAAAAGAGTGTCAAGTCACATCTAATGTTAAACTGGACCTCTACCCCTTGCTTCTTTTTTCCCATTTTACTCTTTACAGAGTCTGGTGACAAGCGGGATTATTTTTTGTATTTTTGTTTACCCTTGGCCAGTGCCAAGTGCAATGTATAAGAAGATGGAAACAACATATATCAAAAATCATCAGGTCAGCATCATACATAATCTACATGCTACACAGACTCAGGTCCCTGAGGACACTGGCTTCAGAGTTAAATGGAATATATACACCCTCTATACTCCCTATACTCAAAATCGAGCATGTAAGTCATCGTGGCCCTGCTTATAGCAATAATGATAATGCTTTCTCTACTATATCTCTGCCGAGGTTGATTGCAATGCATGAGGAGGTTCTGAGATCATTCGGGGAAGGCCTCCTTAATGCTCCAATACATTGCCAGATGCTCTCCCGCAATGCTCCACCTACGGTTCCCGCTACCCGACAATGTAACCGGTTTATTGCAATAAAAATTATTCCAACCATTGTGCGCGCCCTAAACTTGTTGAAGCACTGTTAACAATGTTACCCATGGATATAGCGTTTATATAATAATGTCTTTTTTATTATTATTGTTATTATCATTAATACAATTATTATTTGTATTATAGTTATAATAATTATTAATATCATTTTTACTATTATTGTTATTCTAATTCTAATTATTATTATTATAAGTATTATAGTTTGTGCTCTATCATTTTAACTCCCTGTGTATGATTTTAGTCCATGACTGCAATTTTATTAAACTGTGTATTATTATTAATTATTTCAAACTACAAGCGAAGCGACCAGTTTGGAAGTTTCGAAACGACCCCATCCAAAATTTGTCTGCTTGTCAGTATGTATGTGTGTCTGTCTGTCTGTTTTCTATCTCCTCCTAGACTACTGTAGGGATTGGAATGAAACTTTAAGGGGTCGTAGGAATAAACCCTTAGATGGTTATTATATATCAAAAACATATTGTTATTATGTAAATTTTAAAGTTAGTTGTGAAAATCTGTAACTCGCTTAATACTGGTCGCACATATTCATTCTTACCTGGCACAGGAGACACCGAGACCTAGCTCCTACCTCTCTTTTTACCTCCTTCCTACCTCCTACCTCCTACCTCCCTTTCTACCTCTTACCTCCCTGTCTATCTCCTACCTCCCTTTCTACCTCCTACCTCTCTTTCTACCTCCTACCTCCCTTTCTACCTCCTACCTCCCTTTCTACCTCCTACCTACCTCCTACCTCCTACCTCCCTCTTGCCTCCTACCTCCCTTTCTATCTCTTACCTCCCTTTCTACCTCCTACCTCCCTTTCTACCTCCTACCTCCCTTTCTACCTCCTACTTCCTACCTCCTATCTCTCTTCCTACCTCCTACCTCCCTCCTACCTCCCTTTCTACCTCCTACTTCCCTTTCTACCTCCTCTGTCTACCTCACACCGGTTGAAAAGTCAGCGATATCACTGATTTGCCCCATCATCTCCATTTACATGATGGGTAGATCGCAGGCGTCAAGAGGTCACACCATCAGCTTCCAACAGGACATCTCTGACTTTACTCATGTATTGCCCCGCATACCCGAGGATTTGCCAGTAATTGTGCTAAAAAGTCCCACTGAGACTATCACAGATAGATCTTTCTTGGTGAGAAGAGACAAATTGATTGCTGCGCTCTAATTTCTCAAGGAAAACAACGAAGATTATCGGCACATTCAGATATCCACACAGAACGCATCAATGTACCCAGAAGATGGAATTGTACAATCCGTCCCCCTTTTTGACCCCTCTCCACACAACATAACACAAGATTAAGCTTCTGCTGTAAACGAAGAGTCGGCGAGGGAACCATCATCTATGGTTTACTTGTCTATACCACAAAAAAATCTATTAACTTAGCGCAGGGCTGTTTTTCAGGCAAAGAACCAACAAGCAAATGTTGAATGGCCTACTAGACATCAACGGCCAATTTCCGAGTTCACATCAGGTTACTTCAGCAAGACATTTCCGGATTTTTTTCCCTACGGAATATGAGACTACACCAAGCCGCAACTGCGAGCTAACCCGACTTTGGCAGACTACTTTCGCCATCTGATGAGATTGGACCGTGCACATGGTTTTGTCGCCCAGTATTCATTCATATTTGTGTGTACAAATATGTTGTGGAGGCATGCAGCTTTAAATACAGGACTTGTGTTTGCCAAACGGTGTAGCCAAAATCTGTCTGTGACAGAACTGAAAAGAGCCCTCTTAGTGGGGAATGAGAAGGTCCATAACAAGCTATTATACTTCACAGCTCCTATTCCAGCAACAAGACAAAATCTGAGGTACAAGACTCATCAGGCAGTATCCTTCACTCGACTCATATAGTCTTCGGACGACATGACAATGTGTTTTGCAGCAACTACCCAAACTGAAGCGAGCAGTTTGGATATGCTGGGTGAGTGGTTTTGGGGGTCATTGTCACCCAGCATGTCTATTTACTTAATTATCATTATCACACACACACACACACACACACACACACACACACACACATACACACACACACACACACACACTCACACACACACACACACACACACACACACACACACACACACACACACACACACACACACACGCACACACACACACACACACACACACACACACACACACACACACACACACACACACACACACACACACACACACACACATACACACAATCAAGCGCTTACTTCGGATGTAAAAGTGGATGAGAACGTCGAGTTATCAAAGTCGAAATCCACACACTCTTCTATCTTTCCTCCATCTGGTGTGTTAATCCAGTACTCACACTTTCCTCTGGAAGAAAAGATAGTAAAATTAGTAGAATTGGCTTCATTGCTTATATCCATTTATGCAAAATTATACAAATAGTTGCTTTAACTAAGTTGCCGAGTGTTGCTGCCGCGCATCTTATCCTCCAAGCGGCTATTTAGGGAGTTATTGAGTGTCATACTTGTGCTCTGGTAACTGGTGTTTGTTTATACGAGCAGATCATCGTTGGTGATTTGTTTCTGGCTGTTAGCCTACTGATTGCTCTGCTGTGCGGGTCCTCGGGACTTCGAGTAGGAGGTCGGACAATACCGCTCTCATAGTGCACTCACTCCTCCTCCAAGGAACCCGAAGGGCGGCAAGGTGTGGGGTGTGTTGCACCTGTGGCTTTTGCAGCACTGTAAGAGCAACGACCTCCTCCGGTACTGTAAGGTGTCCAGTTGTCCGTCAGACTGCATATGTCACGGTGATCGCTGCAACTGCTGCTGCTGCTGGTGATGGTGTCGCTGCAGCTGCCCTTGGTTAGATTGACGTCGCTGCGACTAGTGTCTGGCATCGTTTATGAGAAACTCAGTCGGCTTTTGCTCCTTGTCCATCAAAGAGTGGTGACTCTGGGAACTACTCATCCAGGTAAGGGGGCCTTACTTGCACCTTATACACCTTCAAGGGACCCTCAGCGTGGAGTAGGTGTCTTACTCGACGCAAGAATGTCATCCTGAGAGAGGCTTCACGGGTCACGCTCTCCAAGTGGCGGTCTAAGCTCAGTTTTGGAGTCGACCTCCACTCCCAAGATGTTAATGGAGTCCTGGATGGCAAGGGTGTCTTCGCCAAACCACAGTTGTCCTTCGAGCAGCCTGGTGTCCTGGATGGCCTGGGTCCTCCCAGCTGCAAACCTGACCTGCCACCTGCTGCTCCAGGCCAGGATGTCATCGAGTTGAAGATTGGTGGCATCAATCACGTTCGCAGCCTCCTTCCTGGTGTAGCTGTGAGAGAGGGCGCAGTCGTCAGCATAAGCCGATGCCACAGGGAGGCACTGCATGAAATCATTGTTCCACAAGAGGGAACCTAAGATTGACCCCAGTGGAACAGATAACTCAACCGGGAACAAGGCCTCCACTCACCACGACACTCAGACTCCTGCCATACAAGTAGGTCGAGAACAGATCCAGCAGCCGTCCCGTCACACGAAGCTGCTCAAGCTTGGCGAGGAGCCAATTATGTCACACACAGTCGAAAGCCCCAGTGATGTCCGAGCAATGACTAAAGATGGGCGGCCGGAGTCTAGGGCATTGTGATGTGTCCTGGCGAGGAGGAGGAGCAAGTCTGAAGCTAAGTGTCTTCTTTTTCACCCGAATTGGCGGGGGTAGATGAGGCGATGTTCTTCCAATGAGAGTGTCAGCTGCTCAGCAATGACCCGCTCCATTGTTTTGCTGACAACAGATAATAGCAAGATGGGATGGTAATTAGATGGGTCCAGCTTTCTCCTTTTTTTATGTACGGGCATGACGCGGGCCTCCTTCCATGCAGTGGGCCACGTACAAGATCTAAGGCACTGCTGAAAAATATGAAAATGAGACTTCAGCAGCTCCCACGCGCAGTGCTTCAGCAGGAAGGGGCTCACTCCGTCAGACCCTGATGCCTTTCTGGTGTTGACGTTGCACTGGTACTGAGCCACAACGTCCTCAGTGACCACTATATCATCCAGAAGCAGGTTACACAATGGAGTGAGGTGGGGAGGCTGCCTCTCAGGCCTTGGCTTGGTTCGTTACCACCAGGTTTCCGGCTTCCGTCTTGGGTGACAGTACCCTGTTGCTGCTTCACCATCGACCACCATTGTTTGGCGTCAGTTTGAGTGCTGATGAGCTACCTCCTTAAAGTTTTTTTTTCCATTTTTACCTCGACCACTTTGTAGTTTGGATCATTTTTTTGCAAATGGCACGATGCTGGGCTTTATTTCGTCTAGTGGGGCGGTGCTTGTAGCGGGTGCAGGCACTGTATTTCTCTTCCACCCCCTGGCTACAACGGATACCAAACCAAGGCTGGTCACGAAACTCGGTTCTGTATGTTCTGTGAGGAACATGTTGGGCCTGGACAGATTGGATGGTATTGGTGAATGCTGCCACATTCTGGTCCACGTCCTCGGTAAGTGTGGAGGCCCAGTTAGTGACAGCCAGTGCCTGTTTTACTATTTGCAAGTCCGCTCGGTCCCAAAGCCAGATGGTCCGCTGGATCCCTTCCTCATAAGCGGTGTTTAATTTCAATTCACAGAAGACAGCATTGTGGTCAGAGATGCCTATTCTGTTCAGCTGGTAACATTGCACCGAGTTACAGGGGAGGTCGGTGAGGACAGCGTCTAGTTAGGCTACATGTATGTGTGTGGGAAAGTTGACGTGGTTGGTGAGCCCGTGAATTACTATCACTTCCGTGAAGGCCCTGTGCACATTATTTTGGTTAAGGTCACCCATGATTACGGTGTTCTGGCAGTCGTGTGTGGCCATGATGGCATCCAGCTGACCAGTGAGGAAGTTTAAGAGCGCGCCGCCTTGCCATGGAGGACGGTGGAGAGCACAAAGTAGCACAACAGTCTTGTCAGTGAGGAGAAGGCGAAGGAACATGGCATCCATCTCCTCTGGAACCGGGACAAATAGTTGCTGTAACTGCAGGCCCTCCCGGTAGCACACAGTCACTCCCCCTCCCTGACCGCTGGTAATGTCCCGCGTAGCCCATAGGCCTGGGATCCTGTCGCATGATGTGACGCATGTGTCGTTTAAGAACGTCTCAACGGCTACCACGATGTCAGCTTTGTTCCTATGGACAGCGTGGGTGAGCTCAGCAACGTTGGTCGGTCCTGAAGCCGCGGATGTTTGAGGCTCCATATCTCAGCTTATCGCTGGTAAGCGCAGACAGCGCCGTTAGGGAGGTCGTAATACAGTCCAGGGAAGATGGGTGAATGGAGGGCAGCTGGGGGAGCAGGGACGCGAGCATTTATTGTGGCAGTGGTGGCCTGGTACTGGGAGGCGTTGATCGGGGATGCCAGTCTCACCGTCAAGAGTGTCCGTAGGAGGCGCTCTTCTCTAGCTTCTGACGCTAGATTATAATAATTGTATGCTACGTGTCCCCGCCGCAGACAATAATTACACTGGGGTGTTCTCCTCTCCTCTGCTTGGCGTGTGCGAGAGTGTGCTACAGTGGTAAGCAGTGTCTCTCTCGCTGTCTCTCACGCTCTCGCTCTCGCTCTCGCTCTCGCTCTCGCTCTCTCTCTCTCTCTCTCTCTCTCTCTCTCTCTCTCTCTCTCTCTCTCTCTCTCTCTCTCTCTCTCTCTCTCTCTCTCTCTCTCTCTCTCTCTCTCGCTCGCTCGCTCTGGCTCTGGCTCTGGCTCTCGCTCACTATTTCTCTCTCTCTCTCTCTCTCTCTCTCTCCTCTCTCTCTCTCTCTCTCTCTCTCTCTCTCTCTCTCTCTCTCTCTCTCTCTCTCTCTCTCTCTCTCTCTCTCTCTCTCTCTCGCTCTCTTACTCTCTCTCTCTCTCTCTCTCTCTCTCTCGCTCTCTCTCTCTCTCTCTCTCTCTCTCTCTCTCTCTCTCTCTCTCTCTCTCTCTCTCTCTCTCTCTCTCTCTCTCTCTCTCTCTCTCTCTCTCTCTCTCTCTCTCTCTCTCTCTCTCTCTCTCTCTCTCTCTCTCTCTCTCTCTCATTTATTTTATTTTATTTTTTTTTACATTAAATGGGCACTGGCCAAGGGAAAACAAGAACACGTAAAAAAAAAAATCCTGCTTGTCGCCAACCAGAACCTGCAACGAAGACAGTAGGAGAAATAAAAGCAAGGGATGGAGTTTCATTTAACATTAGAGGTGTCTTGACACTCCTCTTTTGAAAGAGTTTAAGTCATAGGCAGGTAGAAAAACAGACAAAGGAAGAACGTGCCAGAGTTTACCAGTGTAAGGGATGAAAGAGTGAAGAAACTGGTTAACTCTTGCATTAGGAAGATGGACAGAAGAGGGAGAGAAGAAGTAAAAAGTCTTGTGCAGCAAGGCCGAGGGAGGGGGGGAGGCATGTAGTTAGCAAGTTCAAAAGAGCAGTCAGCATGAAAATAGAGGTAGAAGATAGATAAAGATGGAACATTGCGTCGGTGAATTAAATAATCAAGACAGTCAGTTAGAGGAGGAGAGTTGATGAGACAAAAAGCTTTAGGCTCCACCCTGTTTAATAAGGCTGTGTTAGTTGAACACCTCCAGACATGAGAACCATACTCCATATTTTATTTATTTATTTATTTTTTTATATTGAAAGGGTAATGGCTAAGGGAAAACAGAAATAAGTAAAAAAAAAATCCCGCTTGTCGCCAGACCCTGTAAAGAGGACAGTAGGAGAATAGAAGCAAGGGGTGGAGATCCAGTTAACATTAGAGGTGTCTTGACACTCTTGAAAGAGTTCAAGTCATAGGCAGGTGGAAAGGTGTAGGGGATGAAAGATTGAAGATACTGGTTAACTCTTGCATTAGGAAGATGGACAGAATAAGGATGAGAAGAAGTAGAAAGTCTTGTGCAGCGAGGCCGCGGGAGGGGGGGAGGCATGCAGTTAGCAAGTTCAGAAGAGCAGTCAGCATGAAAATAGCGGTGAAAAATAGATAAAGATGCAACATTGCGGGGGTGACTTAAAGAATCAAGAAAGTCAGTTAGAGGAGGAGAGTTGATGAGACGAAAAGCTTTAGACTCCACCCTGTTTAAAACGAGCTGTGTGAGTTGAGCCCCCCCAGACATGTGAGCCATACTCCATACATGGGCGGATAAGGCAGGTGAGGAACACCACTGTTGATATTTTAGGAGAAGAACAATGACCGTCCACTACAGCAACAATACCCCGGTCGGAAAGGAAACTAGAGATGAAGGTACAGAGAGAAGGATAGAATCCGTAGGAGGGTAGTTTAAAAATTAAAGATTTATGCCAGACTCTATCGAAGGCTTTCGATATATCAAGGCCGACAGCAAAGGTTTCACCGAAGTCCCTAAAAGAGGATGACCAAGATTCAGTTAGGAAAGCAAGAAGATCACCAGTAGATCGGCCTTTACGGAAACCATACTGGCAATCAGAGAGAAGGTTGTGAGCTGATAGATGCCTCATTATCTTCTTGTTAAGGACAGATTCAAAGGCTTTAGAAAGGCAGGAAATCAAAGCTATAGGGCGGTAGTTAGAAGGATTGGAGCGGTCACCCTTTTTAGGGACAGGTTGAATGTGAGCAAACTTCCAGCAAGTAGCATAGGTAGAAGTAGAGTGTCATGGGTGGAACTTTAGGCCTCGTGACAGAGGAGAGCTTGTCATGGGTAAGGAATGCGGGGGCCTGGAATGTTTCCTGTGTCTACGTGACGAGGTCACGGCGTCCCGGGCGTGGAATATTTCTTGGGTGAGTCATAAAGTAGACGTGCCTGCACCAATCAGATTGGAGCATTTTAGACAAGGGAGTGTGTTAGAACCAAAATGCTTTTTATCCATGGGGGGGTATTATCAGGCTGGGAGACATTTTCTGCATGCAAGCAGGTCTACTTAATTGTAGGGATAGTTGCATGATGTGTAACATTTACGCGCATGTTAGATTGGGGTTGTGTTATACGAATTAACACAACCAGAGTGACGCCTTCTGGCAGTTTGTGGCATGTCAGTGACCTGGGTGCGGAGAGACGAGCCGCTCTGACCCCGCCCGGGCGGACAGTCAGTCTGGGTGGAGCGGCGGCGGTGACAGGTCAGGTTAGGGGGGTGAAATATTTTTTCCATGCTGTTACTCGCGTCGCCATTGCAATCCTGCTTAGTCGGGTGGACTGCAGTTGTATGGTGGCGCGAGGAATTGCGTGGAGTTTCTTTGGGAAGAAACTGATGGTGAGTGAGGTGGAGGGAAGGTAAGTGGAGCCACGTGGAGCTCAGCCAAGGTGGTAGCCACGTGGTGGCTGAGCTAGTGAGTGGAGAGGTGGAGTTTAGCTGTGTGGTAGCCACGTAGAGGCTGAGCTGTGGAGAAGTGGAGTAGCTGTGGAAATGGAGGACCCATATTGCCACGTGTCTCTGAGTGGAGTAGCTGTGGAAATGGAGGACCCATATTGCCACGTGTCTCAGGAGAGAGCTAGTGGAGTTGCCTTTGTGTGGAGAGGCTGAGCTGTGAAGAAGTGGAGTAGCTGTGGAAATGGAGGACCCATATTGCCACGTGTCTCAGGAGAGAGCTAGTGGAGTTGCCTTTGTGTGGAGAGGCTGAGCTAGTGAGGTGGAGTTTAGCTAAGTGGAATCGTCTCTGAGTGAGAGACTGAGCCTTGCTATGTGGAGTGAAGTGGAGTTGCCTTTGTGTGGAGAGGCTGAGCTAGTGAGGTGGAGTTTAGCTAAGTGGAATCGTCTCTGAGTGAGAGACTGAGCCTTGCTATGTGGAGAGTGGAGTTGTCTCTAAGGGGAGTCTGGTTTTGTCCTGCCTCATGAGAGAGATAAGTGGAGTTGTCTCTAGGTGGAGTTTCTCTGGGCTAGTGAAGTGGAGTTGTCTCTAAGGGGAGCCTGGTTTTGTCCTGCCCCCCCCTTGTGTTTGTGGTGGAGTCTTTTTGCAGAAACTGACCGTGTGGAAGGACAGAGGTGGATGTGTATATGGATACCACGTCCCCCCCTCAACCCACGCCGCTACATCCACGGACGTCGCACAAGCCCGCGGGACCACGTGCGCACGCCCACGCGCCTACTCCCGCGCGCGCCCGCACCCACGTGTGTACGCTCGCACGCGCACACTACTTCCTCGAGAGAGGAAGGTCGTGAGTACAGTAAGGAAACTTGTAAGGCTTACAATTAAGTTTTATAGCCAGGTTAGCGAGTGAATGGTATGTGAGTCTTAATGATGACTTCTTTTTCAGGGTGAGCTTATTTAAATAAACTAAAAAAGCTTGTCTTACTTGTTTACTTCGCCAAACACTCTGGGTACATTAGATTTAAAACTTAGGCGATACAGAGCCTCCGAAGGTGAGTGAATAGAGGTTGGTGTCGGAAGGCTGGTACTTATTTTACAGATTTATCATCACGAGTTCTACACATAATATATTGTTACGACAATATATATTTACAGGAGGGAGAGTAGACAAAAAAAACCCCCCGTGACATAGAGAGACACAGACGAAAGAGTTTGACCAGGCAGTGAGCGAGTTCGGAAGCACAGTTTTTGAGAACAGCAGGAGGGACTCCATCCGGACCGTAAGCCTTCCGAGAAAACGTCATAATAAAGAATTTTAATTTTATGGATGAAGTAGTCAGAGGATGGAGGAGTAGGAGGAATATGCCCAGTATCATCCAAAGTAGAGTTGGTAGCAAAGGTTTGAGCGAAGAGTTCAGCTTTAGAGAAAGAAGAGACAACTGTGGGGCCATCTGGTTGAAGTAAAGGAGGGAAAGATGAAGAAGTAAAATTGTTAGAGATATTATTGGCTAGATGCCAGAAATCACGAGAAGAGTTAGAGTTGGAAAGATTTTGACATTTTCTATGGATGAAAGAGTTTTTAGTAAGTTGGAGAATAGATTTGGCATGATTACGGGCAGAAATATATAGGGCATGAGTTTCAGCAGATGGATGGCTACGGTACCGTTTGTGAGCCGCCTCTCTATCATTGACAGCACGAGAACAAGCAGAGTTAAACCAGGGCTTTTTAGCTTTAGTATTAGAGAAAGTATGAGGAATGTATAGCTCCATGCCAGAGATAATTACCTCTGTTATGCGCTCGGCACACAGAGAAGGATCTCTGACATGGTAGCAATAATCATCCCAAGGAAAATCAGAATAGTACTGCCTCAGGTCTTCCCACTTAGCAGAGTTGAAATGCCAGAAGCACCTCTGCTTAGGCGGGTCCTGAGGCTGCACTGGAGTGATAGGACAGGTAACGGAAATAAGATTGTGATCGGAGGAGCCCAACGGAGAGGAAAGTTTAACAGAGTAAGCTGAAGGGTTGGAAGTTAGGAAAAGATCAAGAATGTTGGGCGTGTCTCCAAGGCGGTCAGGGATACGGGTAGGGAACTGCACTAGCTGCTCTAGGTCATGAAGGATAGCAAAGTTGAAGGTTTGTTCACCAGGTTGGTCAGTGAAAGAAGATGAAAGCCAAAGCTGGTGGTGAACATTGAAATCCCCTAAAATGGAGATCTCAGCATAAGGAAAGTGAGATAGGATGTGCTCCACCTTGGAAGTCAAATAGTCAAAGAATTTTACGTAGTCAGAGGAATTAGGTGAGAGATATACAGCACAGATGAATTTAGTTACAGAGTGACATTGAAGTCTTAGCCAGATGGTAGAAAATTCTGAAGATTCAAGATTGTGGGCACGAGAGCAAGTAATGTCGTTACGCACATATGCGCAACAGCCAGCTTTGGATTGAAAATGAGAATAGAGAAAGTAGGAGGGAACAGAGAAGGGGCTGCTGTCAGTAGTCACAGACAACTGTGTTTCAGTTAGGAAGAGAAGATGAGGTTTAGTGGAGGAGAGATGGTGTTCCACAGATTGGAAATTAGATCAAAGGCCACGAATGTTGCAGAAATCGAGAGTAAAAGTATTAGAGGAAGTGTCAAGACACCCGAGGTCGTCAGCAGAGGGGCAGTCCGACCTGGGGACATTTGTGGTCCCCTCCCCAGATGGGGACTCCGAGGCTGGGTGTGGTGAAGCCATTTTTAAATTTTGATTTGAAGAGAGTGTAAAAGTGTAAGGTGTAGTAATGTTATGTAGGTAGTAGAAGAAGTTGTCTTTAGAGGGCAGGCTGCAGCTGCTCTCTTGTGTAAATGAGACACTAAGGGAACCGGGAAGAGAGGACACGGGGAATCACTCAGTCTGCAGCACTGCCTACATCCCCGTAAGTACCTCTCCTGGAGTATTCCACCGGGCGGCAGGTGTCTACTGCCTACTCCATATATGGGTGGATTAGGCCCTTGTATATAGCAAGTAGCTGAAAGGGAGATAAAAATAGACGCAGACACCATAGGACACCTAACATCTTGGAAGCTGATTTCAGATTCAGATTCAGATTCATTTCTTTATTGCCATAAAATTATATACATTTTTATAATACATAGATTAATGTGACGAAATGGCATTGATCCGCCAAATGTAAGTATCTCGGCAGATCGTATAACAAGCTGTTTATATCTTTTTAACAAGGCAAGAAATGAAAATTAAAGACAAAAACAAAGAAAAATAAATGAAATTAATAAATATAAAAGAAAACTGAAATAACACAATTAAATTATAAAACTGGTTTGAGAAATATATCAATGGTAATTAATGAAATGCATTGAGGTGAAAGTTAAATACGTTATTGAATAATTAATGGTACATATTAGACATGTTCAGTAAGTATTTTTTGACATTGCTTTTAAAGGTAGGGAGGTAGCTGCCCGTACTTGGGCTGGCAGGGAATTCCAGGTCTTAACGCTGCAGTACCTAAGGCATTTTGGGGCGTGGCAGGTGTTGTAGCGGGGGATACGGAGTTGCTGGTTGGTACGAATTGGGTAATTATGCTGCACATAGTGGAAATCATCAGCATGATAGTGATGCTTGTTCAGGCTTTTGTACACAAGCAACACGGTGAAATATGTGTAAAAATGAGTAAGTGGAAGAAGGCGGTATTCATGGAAAAATGGGCCGGTTGATTCCCGTGGTGGCAGCTCAAACATGGCACGCATTGCTCGCGTTTTGGGCCATGCATACTTGCTGGAGGTATGACGCTGCGGTTCCACCCCAAAATATAATGCCATATGTTAATCTAGGATTTATCATATTATAATAAAGGGTTATGAGAGCAGGTTTATCCAGTAAGTGCCTTATCCTATATATTATACCATTGGCCCTGGACATCTGGTTGGCAACACTCTCAGTGTGGTGTTTCCACCCCAGGCCATCGTCCAGTCGCACACCCAGGAACTTGGTGGTGGTAACCTTCTCCAATTGTTTATCGTTTAATATTATATGAAAAGGGTTTTCAATTTTACGGTTTCTGGTAAATATCATGTATACACATTTTGCCAAATTTAAGGTGAGGCTGTTAGCGTGGAACCATTCAGCAATATGCTTAAGTCCAGAGTTCATAGTATGTATAGCTTCATTAGGGTTACAATGAGAAGCTGTCACGGCTGTGTCATCAACATACAGGGAATATTGCAGGGATGGCGATACACGTGGTATATCATTGATAAAACAAAGAAATAAAAGATGGCTGATTATTGAATCCTGCGGCACACCGAAAGTGATGGGTAGGTTGGGTGATGAGTGGTTGTTGTAACATACATATTGCTTGCGGTTGGTGAGGTAGGTTGTAATGAGTGCATTAGGTTTGTCAGTGATGCCGAAGTAAGCAAGTTTATCAATAAGAATAGGGTGAGGAATGGAGTCAAATGCTTTGCATACATCCAAAAAAGTTGCAACAGTCGTTTGTTTACTGTCAAAGGCTGCGTATATATTCTTGATAAAATGGTGTAAGGCTGTATCAATGGAACGTTGGCAGCGCCCACCGTGTTGCTTATCAGAGAGAAGGTATCTTTCAACTTATTTTTTAAACATTGTTTCCTTGCCTCATTAATGGTTTTATTTAACAAATTTCTATATTTTTTGTACCGATCCCCATAAGTCAATGGCCATTTAGCGTAAAGTTTGTGTAATCGGTGCCTTTCCCTTATGGACACTTGAATGGCTGGTGTTATGTTTAGGTGTCTGTGCTTGATTACCACTTGGTGCTGAGGGCACTGTTCGTCTAAATGGTGCTGAAAAATATTGTTGAAATCGGCGAGGCAAGTATTAGGGTCTGTGTGAGTGTATGTACCGGACCAGTCGGTGTTTTGAAGTGCATGGTTTAGCTCTGTTAATGAGTTATCAGTTAATTTGCGGGAAATTATCTGAACCCTACCGTGCAATTAGGGGACAACGGTATATGATGCAGCAACGGGAAAATGATCTGAGATGAATGTATGAAGGATATTTGTCTGGATAAGTGATAGGTTGTTGGAGAAGATATTGTCTATGAGAGTGGCTGACGTGGCAGTGACCCGAGTGGATTTGCGTATGGAAGGAAACATGGAGAATGAATACAAGAGATGTAATAATTGTTTTACCTTGACATTTTATTCGGATATTAATAGGTCTATAGTCCTACAAATCTTAACATAGATTCCTGGTGGGGCAGAATCCAGTATTCCCATGAGTCCAACGCTACGTGAACTAGCCAATTAGAACTTGATGTACATGATTAAAAGGCATATAAAATGCTTTAACGAAATACCTCATTTTACTGCTATATTCCTTCATATTGTATTTAGAACACAGTTATTGCAGCATTTACCTTTCTAAGAACTACGGTGAAAATTGATAAAAGTGATAACGTTTTCCAAGCAACACTGTAAAAAATGTATGCCGCGCTTCGTTATTTTTTATGAATATCGTAAGCGTAGAACGGTAACTTTTCTTTTATACATTAATTTGTTTTATTTGTTGATGCATGTATTTTAGTTACAGCATTTTGTATGCCTTTTACTTATGTACATCAAGTTCTAACTGGCTAGTTCACGAAGACATGGCAGCGTTGGACCCATGGGAATACTGGATTCTGCCCCACCAGGAATCTATGTTAAGATTTGTAGGACTATAGGTCAAAGTCACCCATTAGATATACGCTGCACCTATTTACCGTAATAATATGTAACACTTCTTCCATTGTAGATAAAAAAAATCGGTTGCATCAGTGTCTGGTTGGCGGTATAAATTATTCCTCACATAGATTGATACACCTCCCAAACCAGAAATCACGAGAAGAGATATAACTGGAATTATTTTGACAATTTCTATTGATGAAAGAGTTTTTAGTATGTTGGAGAATAGATTTGGTTAGGGGCAGAAATATAAAGGGCATGATTTCCAGCAGATGAATGGTTATGGTACTGTTTGTGAGCCGCCTCTCTATCTTTGACAGCACGAGAACGAGCAGAGTTAAACCAGGGCTTTTTGGTTTTAGTATTAGAGAAAGTATGAGGAACGTCCAACTCCTCGCAGAGATAATCACCTCTGTTATACGTTCAGCACAAGGAGAAGGATGTCTTACATGAATCTGTATCACCACATTTGCATTATCTAACATTTAACTTTTCTGTCTTATCTTATCTGTCAATTAAAAAGAATCATAATAGAGCTATTATACTGACAATATTACCAAAGTTTTTACCAATACTATAACTCCATGAAATGTACAAAGGCCATATATACATACTCTGCGGTGGAAGAGTCGGAAGGGAAGATAGAGGAGGAATTTGCCTCCTGGAGGATGGAGAGATTGGAAGGTGCGAAAGCGGAGCCGCTGGGTACACGGCAGGAGTAGTCAAGACGAGGTGCCATAAATGCTCCGCCTAGTGAATGTGGAACCAAGAGGACACAGCCTGTTGGGGGAAATAGAGAGAGAAAAAGAGAGAAAGAAAGAGAGAGAGAGAGAGAGAGAGAGAGAGAGAGAGAGAGAGAGAGAGAGAGAGAGAGAGAGAGAGAGAGAGAGAAAAAAAAAGAAAAAAAAACGAGAGAAAGAGATATTGATATTGATATTGATATATTTATTGGCCATACATGATATAATACAGGTTATGCACATGATTACCATGGTAGCCACTCGTCCAATGAGCATACGCTCTTACTGGACTCAAGGAGATTGTATAAGATATATGGTGGCGAGGCAGTGAAGGCCAGTAGTTTTAAGTACAATAACATTTAAGATGAAAATAATGACAAAACTAATAGT
This sequence comes from Metacarcinus magister, assembly GCA_029783475.1. Lineage (NCBI taxonomy): Eukaryota > Metazoa > Arthropoda > Malacostraca > Decapoda > Cancridae > Metacarcinus > Metacarcinus magister. Next base: position 11,041,422 of record JAPQNM010000012.1, on the reverse strand, counting down.
AGTAATAGTAATAATAATGAAAATAAAAATAATAATATTAATGGTAAAGATAACAAGAGGATAGTAATAATAATAATAATAATAATAGTAATAATAATAATAATAATAATAATAACGATAATAATAATAGTAATAATGATGATATTAATAATAATAATAGAAAGAAAACAGCACGAAGAAAATAGTAATGGAAACATTCAATATATAAAATTACATCTATCAATGATTACATGTGAAGTATTACATTACAAGCATATATTCCATGCACATGTAAATATAATAATAATGATATTGATAGTCATGAAAATAACAACAATAATAATAATGAAAATAATAACACTTAGGAAAAGAGCCATTAAAGGATAATAATGGAAATACTCTGCATATAGATAATAATAATAATATAATAATAATATAATAATAATAATAATAATAAAATTAATGATCATAAGAACAAGAATATTAATAAAAAAATATATAAATATATAGCAATGTGTTAAGCTATTGATGTTCATAATAGTTATTCCAGATTGTTTTCATTAATTTTCTTTTAAATTAATTAATATTGGAGTCAGTGATAAGAGACTCAGGCAGGGTATTCCAATGCCGAGAGCCTCTAGAGAGAATGCTTTGTGTGGCGTGGGATGTCCTGCACAGTGGTAACCGAAAGTGGAATGGTCTGCGTGTAGCGTTGTGGGGAAATAGAGTCAAGCCTTGGTCTGTGGTGAGGGAGTGTATGGACTTGTGTATAAATAGGCTGGTTTGTAGACTAATGATGTCAGAAATTGTTAATAATTTATATTTAATGAATAGTTCCTTTGTATGTGCGTAACGGCTTTTAAAGAACATTATGCGAAGAAGCTTTTTTTGAGAGATGAAAAGACTGTCAATATATATATTGTAAGCTCCTCCCCAAATGGCACTACAGTACTGTAAGTGAGAATTTATTAATGAAACATAAATTTGTTTTAAGCACTTTTCACCTAAATGTTCCCTGACTCTGTAGAGTATACCTGTCAACACAGATATCTTAGAGTTTACAATGTCAATATGTTGTTTCCATTTTAACTTATCGTCAATGGTTACCCCCAAGAATTTGAATTCAGTGACCTCATTTATTGCAACATTATCTATTGTTATTGGTGTGCATAGTGGATGGGACATGAGAGGGCTTGTCACCATGAATTTTGTTTTATTTCTGTTTAGTGTTAACTTATTACATTTTATCCACTAAGATATTTTATTTAACTCAGAATTAAGATCATTTGCTATATTATCAATATTATGGCTTTGCATAAAAACTGTAGTGTCATCTGCATAAGAGAGAAATTTAACTTTATTACTGCTATAATATATGACATTAATATATATCAAAAAGAGTAGTGGGCCAAGAACAGATCCCTGTGGTACACCACATGATATGTTACTATAGGAGGAGCATACATTATTATAACAGGTGAACTGTTTCCTGTGGCACAAATACGTTTCAAACCATTTGTGAGCCTTACCTCGTATTCCATATACAAGTAGTTTTTGTAAGAGGATATGGTGGGCTGATACATTTTAGCGTCCATAGCATTGTGCATGTTCTGGCATAGATGGTGGAGAGCTAATTATGTGGAATAATTGGGTCTGAATTCATATTGTGAAGGATTTAAGAGTGAATTCTTTGTAAAGTAGGTCATTAGTCTGGAAGCCATTACTTTTTCAAAAATTTTGCCAAAATTTGACAAAATGGAGATTGGTCTGTAGTTATCTATTAGTGATTTATCTCCTTTTTTGTATATTGGAACTATGCGTGATATTTGTAGATACTTTGGAAAACATCCATCTCTGAAAGACTTATTGATGATGAACACAAGGAAGGGTGATATTATATCACTGCATTCTTTAATTATTCCTATGTTAATTTCATCATATCCGGATGAGGAACCTTTAATGTCACTAATTATTGACTGAAACTCAGTTAGTGTTGTTGGCTTTAAAAAGAAAGAAAGTGGGACAGGAGGTGGGAGGTAGTTTTTATAGGAAGACTGGATGTGACTTGAGTTCATGGCCAGTGTGTTACCAATAGAGCTGAAATAGTCATTAAAACCTGGGGATCAGTAATTGAGGTGCCGTTGTGAACAAAAGAGGATGGTAACGTGGACTGCTTCCTTCCAAGAAGAGTATTAACTATTCTCCAGATCTTTTTAGAGTCTCCAGCTTCTTTATTTAGTTTGTCCAGGTGGTAATTTTGCTTTGCAGCTCTTAATACCATGGTCAGTTTGTTTCTATATGATTTGAACTGTGTTTCATAAGTCATGGGCAACTTTGCATATAGTTTTTGTAACTTGTTGCGTTGTTTAATTAAGTTTATTATGGCAGGTGTAATATATGATTTATCAATGTGGTTTTCTTTTATTTTAATGGTAGTTTTTGGAAAGTGACTATCAAAAAGTTCGAGAAACTTAGATACATATTTATCAAAGATGTAATTAACATCATTGCTTTGCATATTATTCCAATCATAATTTGTTAGTTCAGATTTGAATGCACTTATGTTTTCAGTAGAAAACTTCCTTGTCGTAAACGTAATGGGTTTGGCTGTAAATTTTAACTTTGATAATGAGAATGAACTTGTAACTGGAAAATGGTCACTAATTGAGCTGAATATGATGCCACTGCTTAAGTAGTTGTCAAAATTATTCGTCCAGATGTGATCTATTAATGTTGCAGAGTGACTGGTTACGCGCGTTGGTTTATTTATTGTGGCTATAAAGCCATAACTGTGAAATAAGTTTACAATGTTTTGAGAATTTTTGTCATTGTGATTCAAGATATTAATATACGCTGCCTTTATCTTCATGACCTGAATCAACACATGGTGAACTGTTGACAACTGTGTGGCTGGGGCATTTATCCTCGGAAGATAGCCTATTATGTCTTTGTTGATAGAGAGAGAGAGAGAAAGAGAGAGAGAGAGAGAGAGAGAGAGAGAGAGAGAGAGAGAGAGAGAGAGAGAGAGAGAGAGAGAGAAGAGAGAGAGAGAGAGAGAGAGAGAGAGAGAGAGAGAGAGAGAGAGAGAGAGAGAGAGAGAGAGAGAGAGAGAGAGAGAGAGAGAGAGAGAGAGTGAGTGAGTGAGTGAGTGAGTGAGCGAGCGAGCGAGCGAGAGCGCGAGAGAGCGAGAGAGAGAGAGAGAGAAAGTGAGAGAGAGAGAGAGAGAGAGAGAGAGAGAGAGAGAGAGAGAGAGAGAGAGAGAGAGAGAGAGAGAGAGAGAGAGTGAGAAAGAGAGAGAGAGTTATATAATGGTTTGATTTTTGAAACAGTAATGAATTTATCTAAAATAAATATTGGAGTCATGAGAGGTAGTCGATAGGTGAGGATTGTATCTTTGCCGTCCGTGGAGGAAAAGTCGTACCGGACAAGCACGTATTGCTGCCGTGGATTATTAAATCACTCACAGGAAATGTTTAAATCATCAAGATGCTCAATCGCCTTGACCATGGTATTTCCTACTCCAGGCTTGAAGAAATAGACACTGCATTGTGACTTCAAAAGCATTCCAACCACACTTGCCTATGAACACATTGATAGACTTGAGGAAACCTTGAGTGGTGGAGGCACATCACATAGAGTGAATGGAATCATTATACAACCACAGGTTCATACAGTCCAACCTCAAGAAACTACAACCCATTTTCTCAACAAGAAAAAACGTAGTGTAACTGCAGTTCCACTTGATATTTCAGAATATAATGCTGGAAATATGGCTGGTCCACCAGTCTTAAAACCCCAGGAATTAGATCTGCAATGGGAAAGGGATATTACGATGCAACTGAACCTGGTATGGTCTCTTACTCGGCTCTCAGATACTAGGGATCAGTTGGTCAGTACCTGGACAGGCTTCAATATGGAAGTATGTGGCAAAAAAATTGTCAACAAAGACATAATAGACTATCTTCCGAGGATAAATGCCCCAGCCACACAGTTGTCAACAGTTCACCATGTGTTGATTCAGGTCATGAAGATAAAGGCAGCGTACATGTGAAATGTGGTACAGCTACTCGCACCAGATACATCAGCATCTCCAAAGTATCTGCTGCTCTCGGAGAAGGTGTATGCGGTTCTCTTCTCGGCTTACATGCATTAACAGGATGTGATACAGTCAGCGCCTTAAATGGTCTGGGTAAGCTAGCAGCAATTAAATGACACATGCTCACTTCCAGGTTGCATTCACAAAACTTGATGAAGAATGGCAGCTGACTGATGAAATGCTCAAGGTCGTGGAAGAATTCACATGTGAGTCAGTAAGGAATCTGCGATGTCAATGAGATGCGATATGAACTGTTCAGGGTAAAAAATGGAAATGTTGAATCTGGACAGTTGCCGCCCTGCCAAAACTGTCTACATTTTCATGCAGCTATTAGGGCCAACTATCAAGCTGCAATCTGGCACAGGGCGTTGCAGGCAGATCCAGAAGCCCCAAGTCCATTGGAGTGCAAAGGCTGGGTGCTGGGAGATAACGGAGAACTTATCATCAAATGGGTGTCAACAGCACCAGCACCTGATATAGTCTTGGAGTTCCTATCATGCAAATGCAAGAAGTCATGCAAGTTGCCCTCCTGCCAGTGTATGGTGAATGGCTTGCAGTGTACTCAGGCATGTTTCCTGCAGGAATGTGAGAGCATTAAGGACGAGGAGGTCACTGCTGAGCAAGACGAAGGCTGTGACGGTTCAGACACTGACAGCGATAGTGCCTCTTTATAAACAGTACCCAATTGTATGATCATTTCATGTACTCTCTGTAATTCAATATATGTTATTCTTTCTCATGTTAGTATCTCCCAAGGTTATAGAGTTAAGTTATCAAATAACTGGTCTCAATAAATGCCAGCAAATACGTTAATATGGAGGAGGGTACGCATGTGTCTCTTCTATGCGTCTGAATATCTATGTACATGATGCAACAAGCGCTGTACTAAGCTAAACCTATGAGTCACAGATGGTCCAATATCTGTTCTGGCTCATGTACTATACAAATGTATTTTTTTCTACTGGTAGCTCATCCATTTCTATTCTTCAGAGGTCATTGAAGAAATACTTGTGGTACCCTTCACTAAAGATCTTCACCGCTGCCCACCACTGTAATGTAAGTGTTTTGAAACATTGAGAAACTTATCTAAAAGAGGTAAAATAGCCGTGAGAGTGAATTTTGGTCGACATTAGCTGTCTTGTCATTTTCACAGCTTTTCTTCTTCCTTTTCAGATCAAGTTACATTACAGTGATGCGCAGCAGTGAAGCGTTTCACTAAAATTTCGTTACTGGCCTCAGAAAATTTATTTTTAAAGATTTTAAGTTGCTGATGACCCTTAAAGAAAGAAAACATTACTAGTAAAGCAAAATAGAGAAAATAGAATTCTCAATCACAAAATCTATCTTCAAGTCTGCTTTCAAGGAGAAACTTAAAAAATATATGAACACCAAATAATTTTTTTTTTTTAATGGAAAAGAAAAGAAGTTCTGTAGTGACCGGACAGTCAACGTCAACCAAACTCTACTTGCAACTGGTTTGATTGGTAAGGCATCAGTACGTTGACTGTACTGTCAGGGGTTTGATCCCCGTGTGAGTGGTTGTAGGTAGCGTGGTGTGATTAATAAGAGGCTTCGGAGACGTGGTGGGTTTATTAACAATAAACAAAGGCTGATCAGAGGCGACGAATATAGATGACCTGCCGTTACATAGATGGATGCCCGACTTAGGTGCGGGCGGCGGTCAAGGCAGGTTGCGCGTGGGTCGCCAGCTGGTCTTGGATCGGACGTATAGTTGCTAGACACCACAATAATACAAACAGGGCGCACCAAATACGAAATAGGAAATGCCTTGCTAAAATAACCTGTTGTGAGCTCAGAAATTGGCCGTTGATCTTTAGTAGGCCATTCAAAATTTGCGTGTTGGTAGAAGGTAGAAAGGGAGGTAGGAGGTAGGTAGGAGGTAGAAAGGGAGGTAGGAGCTAGGAGGTAGAAAGGGAGGTAGGAGGTAGAAAGGGAGATAGGAGGTAGCAAGGGAGGTAGGAGGTAGAAAGTGAGGTAGGAGGTAGAAAATGAGATAGGAGGTAGGAAAGGAGGTAGGAGGTAGAAAGGGAGGTAAGAGGTAGGAGGTAGAAAGGGAGGTAGGAGGTAGGAGATAGAAGGTAGAAAGGGAGGTAGGAGGTAAACAGGGAGGTAGGAGGTAGAAAGGGAGGTAGGAGGTAGAAAGGGAGGTTGGAGGTAGAAAGGGAGGTTGGAAGTAGGAGGTAGGAGGTAGAAAGGGAGGTAGGAGGTAGATCAAGGTGTCTCTTCTGCCAGGTAAGTATGAATATGTACGACCAGTATTAATCGAGGTACAGGTTTTTCACAAATAACTTTAAAATTTACATAATAACAATATGTTTTTTAATATATATTAACCATCTAAGGATTGATGCCTGCGACCCTTGAACTTTTCATTCGGATCCCTCCAGTGGTCTAGGATGAGATAGAAGACAGACGGACGGACGGACAGACGGACAGACAGACAGACGGACAGACAGACAGACACACATACAGACACACAGACAAATTTTGAATGGGGTCATTTCGTAACTTCCAAATTGGTTGCTTCGCTCGCAGTTTGAAATAATAATGATACTAATTAAGTAAATATACTTCTTACCTCCCATTCTATCTCCTACGTCCCTTTTTACCTTGTGAAAGACATGGAAGGACTTTCTTTCCTGAGCGAGCAGTTCGGGTATACTGGGTGAGTTTTTTTAATTTCATAGTCACCCAGACTATGAAATTAAAAAAACTCACCCAGTATACCCGAACTGCTCGCTCAGGAAAGAAAGTCCTTCCATATCTTTCACAAGGTAGAAAAGGAGGTAGGAGATAGAAAGTGAGGTAAGCAGTAGAAAAGGAGGTAAGAGGTAGGAGATAGGAGGTAGAAAGGGAAATAGGAGGTAGAAAAGGAGGTAGGAGGTGGGAGGTAGGAGGTAGAAAGGGAGGTAGGAGGTAGAAAGGGAGGTAGGAAGTAGCAAGGGAGGTAGGAGGTAGACAGAGAGGTAGGAGGTAGAAGGTAGGAGGTAGAAAGGGAGGTAGAAGGTAGAAAGGGAGGTAGGAGGTAAGAAAGAAGGTAGGATGTAGAAAGGGAGGTAGTAGGTAGGAGGTAGAAAAGGAAGTAGGAGGTAGGAGGTATATATATAGGGTAGCCGGTAGTGCAGTGGTCAGCGTACTGGCATGACAACCCAGGGTCCAGGGTTTGATCCCCCGTGTCATGGGTGGAATTTTAGGCCTACGTGACAGAGGAGAGCTTGTCATGGTTAAGGAATGTGGGGCCCTGGAAAGTTTCCTGTGTCTACGTGACACAGGTGGGGACGCTTCATTAAGTGGAATATTTCTTGGATGCGTCATAAACAAGACGTGCCTGAACCAATCAAATTGGAGCATTTCAGACAAGGAGTGAGTTAGAACCCAAAATGCTTTATATCCATGGGGGGGTATTATCAAGCTGGGAGACATTTTCTGCATGCAAGCAGGTCTACTTAATTGTAGGGATAGTTGCATGATGTGTAACATTTACGCGCATGTTAAATTGGGGTTGTGTTATACGAATTAACACAACCAGAGTGACGCCGTCTGGCAGCTTGTGGCATGTCCATGACCTGGGCGCGGTAGAGGCGACCCGCGCTGACCCCATGCCGCGAGACGGGCAGTCTGTGTGGCGCGGCGGTGGAGTGAGGTCAGGTTTGGGGGTGAATTTCTTTTTCCACGCTGTTACTCGCGTCGCCATTGCAATCTTGCATAGTCGGGTGGACTGCAGTTGTTTGGTGGCGCGAGGAATTGCGTGGAGTTTCTTTGAGAAGAAACTGGTGGTGAGTAGGTGGAGTGAAGGTAAGTGGAGCCACGTGGAGCTCAACCAAGGTGGTAGCCACGTGGTCTCAGGAGGCTAAGCTAGTGAGTGGAGAGGTGGAGTTTCTCTGAGCTAGCTAGTGAAGTGGAGTTGCCTTTGTGTGGAGAGGTGGAGTTTAGCTAAGTGGAGTCGTCTCTGAGTGTGAGACTGAGCCTTGCTATGTGGAGAGGTGGAGTTTAGCTGTGTGGTAGCCACGTGGTCTCAGGAGGCTGAGCTAGTGAAGTGGAGTTGCCTTTGTGTGGAGAGGTGGAGTTTAGCTAAGTGGAGTCGTCTCTGAGTGTGAGACTGAGCCTTGCTATGTGGAGAGGTGGAGTTTAGCAAGGTGGTAGCCACGTGGAGAATGAGCCTTGCTATGTGGAGAGGTGGAGTTTAGCTGTGTGGTAGCCACGTGGTCTCAGGAGGCTGAGCTAGTGAAGTGGAGTTGCCTTTGTGTGGAGAGGTGGAGTTTAGCTAAGTGGAGTCGTCTCTGAGTGTGAGACTGAGCCTTGCTATGTGGAGAGGTGGAGTTTCTTGGAGTTTCTTTGCAGAAGAAACCGGTGGTGGAGCTGAGGTGGAAGAGTGGTGGTAAGTGGAGTTGTCTTGTGAACCCACGTGAGCCGCCCACGCCTGCACGTGTGTACGCACGCCCGCGCCTACTCCCGCGCGCGCCCGCACCCACACTACATCCTTAAGAGTAGGAAGTTCTTAAGTGGAGTAAGGAAACTCGTAAGGCTTACAATTAAGTTTTATAGCCAGGTTAGCGAGTGAATGGTGTGTGAGTCTTAATGATGACTTCTTTTTCAGGGTGTGCTTATTTAAATAAACTAAAGAAGCTTGTCTTA
>JAPQNM010000012.1:11012691-11017691 GCA_029783475.1 Metacarcinus magister | reverse complement strand
AATCCCTAAAATATGGGCGAGTTACAGCCATTCAAAAATTGTCAAATGTTGCTTCTATGAAACAAAAAGGAGACTAAATGCTACCAAATAATTACAAACCAATCAGCTTCACATCCGTATGTGGTACACTCTTAAAAAAAATTACGGTAAATTTACTGGCAGCACGGCTGCCAAGGTTTCACCGTAAAATTTACTAAAAATTTCTCGTAAATTTACAACTGACAGTTACAGTACTTACCAAAAATTTCCTGCAAATTTACAGCTGATTGTTACAGTACTTAACAAAAATTTCCTGTAAATTTTCAGCAAATTTACGGTTAAATGTCAATATATTAACAAAAAAAATACTGTAATTAAACAGCATATTTACTGTTAACTATTTATAGATTTACCAAAAATTCACTTGCAAAATTACTGCAATGGTGCAATGGTCTCACCATTACCGTAAATTTGTTTCTATTTTCATATCCCTGTATTTTTGTATAGCATTTTACCTGTATTTCTTCCACGATAGAGCCAGCAATAACTACATTATTTATAAGAGCTTGTAGATACCTTTATGAAGGTATATACAGGTTCTCATGAATACTATAATTAATGCTGCCCTTCTCTGTAAGAAAATCAAGTAAAATATTGTACAAAAATATAAAGAAATCAGGTCATAAAATATATGTGAATCCCTGTGGAAACCACCTCTTTTAGAAAATAATAATACAAAGTAATTGATGATTAATATGCATTTTATTTTCAAATACAAAGGTCATATTTTTATTGAAGTATTCACCATGACAGACACTACTTAATGACACTTACTGTGGCAACTTATCAGATTTTGAATGTCAGATGTCACTCTTATGTGCTACAATATAAAATTATAAAAATATTTCATATATCCTTGGGAAAACTATTTACCTGAATATAATGATAGAACAATGATATAGAATGTTCCATTTAGAAGTACGTTATAATATTATTGGAAAATGTAGTAAAGTTCCACCTCTCTGCTGCCACTGTCTGGGTTGATGTCTACAAAACATCTAAAAGGATAAAGACAGTGTACATAATAAACATGGTATTGTCATCTTTATAATGAAAGACCTATATGCATATCACAAATACATATAGCCTTTGTAATTTGTTGAGTTTGAAAGATTAAAGACAATATATACTATGGTATGTATAAGTGGTCTAGTGGCTAGCGGTCGGGCATACCAGCTCAGGGTCCCGCGTTCGAGCCTCGGCACGGGCTGGTCACTTTTCTTCGTTACTACCGCCGAGTGGCCTAAGATCACCCACATGCTACCATAACACCATCCTCGCCAGGACTGCAACGTTATATACGCAATGAGTTTCCGCTGGCAGCATAAGCCTATCAATAAGAAGAAACAAGGCGTCACTTAAAAAATCTAACCTGAACTACTAACGGGCGGAGGCCAACCATTTAAGGTCTCCCTGAAGCTTACCGGCGCCATGGGTAAAAGATTAAAAAGTGCCTTACGTACAGGAAAACCAATCTCCCACTTACCAATACATACTCTGATCGTGAAAGGAGAAAAGCTCACTGCTTTTGTCTTGTAAGGTAGGCGAGGGGCGACGGGATACCAATCACTTCAGGTCAGGGAGTGGCGGTTGGATTTCCGGAACTTGCTGCGCCGCGCCGCGCCACTCAATTTGACTCAAACATAACAACTGACGATTGTGATTCGTGATATTGTCTACCTAGCTTCTCTTCACTCTTGTATTCTATTTGTCACGCTTCTTTAAATACATAATTATTTTAAAGATAAACTGAGAGAAAAAAAAAATTGTTACTTACCGTACAATCCATTGTCTTGCTCTCCACAGCACCCTGATGATGATGATGATAGATATTCTCTTCTCATAATCTCTTCTCTACAGGATGTCTATAACCGAACCAAATCACATGTGCGCCAAATATTTTTTTTACCTTCATTAGTTTTCAACTCATTACCTTGCGCTGAAAGTTATATAAGCCGCACGTAACACGAGAAAGAAGCAATACCTGTCAATAATTTGGAGTGGTAATACCAAGCGTTGCAATATGAATAAATGCTTTCAAAGAACCGTCGTTTTACTACTAATAGGATATTGTCATGATCATTAGTGTATCTGTAAAGAATCAGTGTTGTATTCCAAATGTTTCACTAAGAGTAAGTCTTTGAATATTCACAATCAAAATATAAGTAATCTAAATCATTTATAGTCGAAATGTATTCTGAAATACAGTTATTTTTCTGTATGTCATATTATTATAATTAAATACTGTTTAATTATAATAAGATGACTTGGTAGTTCGTCACGTCCATTTTTTAGATTGTAAACATCTAGCAATGAATGCTTTGAAGAGATAAGGACATTAAAAGGAAAATGTTTATCACGTGCAACGGTCTGAACTGTATTTTCAATTACAGTGATTTATCTGTTGGTATATACAGATAAAAGTCTGTAATAAAACGGATTTTTTTGACGGTGTAAGTTAATGGAAACTATAATATGTGATACACTAGTGACTTTCCTAGATGAAAATATCATAATTAATAATTCTCAACAGAGTTTTCGTAACAAACGCTCTTGCTTAATAAATCTCCTTGACTTTTATAACGATGTATTCAATATTTATGACGAGACAAAATCAGTAGATATAATTTTATTTTGACTTTCAAAAGCGTTTGATAAACTTCCTAATAAACGATTCATAAAAAAAAATTAGAGTCGCATGGCATCGCTGGGATTTTTCTTAAATAGCTTGAACACTGGCTTTCGGAGAGAAGAAAACGCGTTGTCGAAAACGGTAAAACATCAAACTAGCGAAACGTTATAAGCAGTGTACCACAGGGCTCAGTACTTGGTCCAATTCTTTTTCTAATTTATGTCTATGATATTGATGAAGGCCTCTCCTGAAAGATATCAAAATTGGCCGACGATACGAATATCACTAATAAAGTAACTACAACCGCCGATAAACTCCAATTTCAAGCAAACCTCGACATCTAAAATAGATGGACAGAAAAGTGGCAATTAAAATTTAATGTTGATAAATGTATAATTTTACATATCGCTAACAATAATCAATACACTAAATATACAATGAATGACTCCTAACTTTGAATAGTTAACCATGAAAAAGTTTTAGGAGTAACTATTAGTAATGGCCTCAAGCTATGTAAACATTGTTCGGACGTTGTTAAGAAAGCTAATAAATTGGTCGGCTTCATCGGAAAAACTTTTTAATATAATCTGAAAAAGTTATCCCTAAACTTTTCAATGCCTCATAACGCCCTCATCTATAATATTGCATTCAATTTTGGTCACCATAGCATGAAAAAGATATTGATAAGCTGGAGTGAATACAAAGAAAAGTTACTAAAATTATCCTTAGATTGCGAAACAAGCCTTATGAAGAACGACTAAAGGAGCTGAGCTTATTCAGTTTATTCAAACGTAGGCTACGAAGAAACCTAACTGAAGTATATAATATTTTCCACTGTTTTGATAATATCAACATAACCGACTATGTAACTACCAATCTCACAAAAACCACTCTTAATAATGGCTTAAAGATCATTGGTAAGGGTTTTAGATCAAATGAAGGGAGGCACTTTTTCTTCAATAGAATCATGAATATTTGGAACTCCCTCCCACCACATATAGTTACCAATTTATTTTTTTAAGCAGAAACTCGATAAGCACTTATCATCTGTTAACCAAATTGAGTATTTCATTCCTGCGTATAATGGTAGTAATAGCGTAGATTATTTCCTGTTTTCCTCACTTCCTTGATAATTTTTCCATACTACATGGTATCACTTCTTTTTCTGGCCAGCTTCTGCTGGAGGGAAGGGTGGGTGGGGAGGAGCCTTCCATTTTTCTGTCATATTGTCTCTATCAAGTAGATATTTAGTAGTAGTGTAGCTACATGGACAACCTCGTTAGGTCTAGTATGACTGCTGCAGTCTGTTCTTCCTTTGTACTCATTTGTACTCATTGTGCTCTAAGTTTATGTAATCGTCTAAAGAAAGTCAAGATAATTAAAAGGCAATGTGTACAATCAAGAAATAATGCTTGACAAGCAAAGTAATATGTGAGTCCTTATACAGTATTGTCATCAAAAAATTGGAAATCACACACTCTCACTCAAACTCACACTCACACTCACACTCTCACTCTCACTCTCACTCTCACTCTCACTCTCACTCTCACACTCACACTCACACTCACACTCACACTCTCACTCTCACTCTAACTCTCTTTCTCATTCACACTCTCACTCTCACTCTCACTCTCACTCTCACTCTCACGTACTCAGGCACTCACACATCACACTGCTAGACTCGCTCTCTACTCTCACGCTCACTCACTCTCACTTACTCACACATCACACTCACATCTCACACTCACTACTCACTTACTCTCACTCTCTCTCTCACGTCTCATTCTCATTCAGCATTACTCTCACTCTCACTCTCACTCTCACGCTCTCTACGTTCTCACTCATCACTCTCACTGATGTCTCACACTCACACTCTCACTTTCACTCTCACTCTAACTCGCACTTTTGTAAGACACTCTCCCTCTCCCTCTCTCTCTCTCCCTCGGTTCCTGCTCTCACGGGCGTCTTCCTCTGCACGTCGTCAGCTGCATCACTCTCACTCTCACTCTCACTCATGAACTCTCTACGTCATCACTCACCTACTCACACGTGCACATACTCACACACCCACACAAACACACACACACATCTACATCACAGGGAGAGTTAAACACGACACACATCACAGCACACACACACACACACACACACACAGCACACAGCAGCTACACAAAGCACAGTTCTAGGCAACTATTTTCATCGTAGCAAGAACTGTGAAGGCGTTTAAAATATAGTATTGACTCATTACGATACGCCAGCTAAATAATGACAATCTGTCAGATATGGCTTCGTCCTCATTCATTCTTCCAGTTCAGTTGTTTATGAAATA
>JAPQNM010000012.1:11002035-11012591 GCA_029783475.1 Metacarcinus magister | reverse complement strand
CCGCCAAGGGCATAGCACCGCCAAGGGCACGGCACCGCCAAGGGCACGGCACCGCCAAGGGCACGGCACCGCCGACGGTACGGCACCGCCAAGGGCACGGCACCGCCAAGGGCACGGCAACACCGACGGCACGGCACCAACCAAGGGCACGGCACCGCCAAGGGCACGGCACTGCTAAGGGCACGCCATCGCCAAGGGCACGGCACCGCCAAGAGAACAGCACCGCCGACGACACGGCACCGCCAATGGCACGGCACCGCCAAGGGCACGGGACAGCCACAGGCACAGCACCGCCGAGGGCACGGCACCGTCAAGGTCACGGCACTGCCAAGGGCACGGGACAGCCACAGGCACGTCACCACCGCGGGCACGGCACCGCCAAAGGCACGGCACCGCCAAAGGCACGGCACCGCCTACGGCACGGCACCGCCAAGAGCACGGCAACGCCAAGGGCACGGCACCACCAAGGGCACGGCACCGCCAAGGGCACGGGACAGCCACAGGCACGGCACCGCCGAGGGCACGGCACCGCCGACGGTATGGCACCGCCAAGGGCACGGCACCGTCAAGGGCACGGCACCGCCAAGGGCACGGCACCGCCAAAGACACGGCAACGCCAAGGGCACGGCACAACCAGGAGAACAACACCGCCAAGGGCACGGCACCGCCATGGGCACGGCACCGCAAAGGCACGGCACAGCCAAGGGCACGGCACCGTCGAGGGCACGGCATTGCCAAGGGCACGGATCAGCAAGGGCACCACACTGCCAAGGGCACGGCACCGACGAGGGAACGACACCGCCAAGGGCACGGCAGCGCTGATGTTATGGCACCGCCAAGCGCACGACACCACCAAGGGCACGGCACCGCTTAGGGCACGGCACTGCCAATCACACGACACCGCCAAAAGCACGGCACCGCCGAGGGCACGGCACTGACAAGGGCACGGCACAACCAAGGAATTGAAACCACCAAGGGCACGGCACGACCAAGGGCACGGCACCGTCGAGCACAGCACCGCCAAGGGCATGGCACCGCCAAGAACACGGCATCGCCAAGGGCACGGCACCGCCAAGGGCACGGCACCTCCAAGAGAACGACATCGCTAAGGGCACGGCACCGCCGACGGCACGGCACCGCCAAGGGCACTGCACCACCGAGGGCACGGCACCGACAAGGGCACGGGACAGCCAAGGGCACGGCACCTCCGAGGGCACGGCACCGCCAAGGGCACAGCACCGCCGAAGCCACGGCACCGACAATGGCATGGCACCGCCGAGGGAACGGCACCGACAAGGGCACGGGACAGCCACAGGCACAGCACCGCCGAGGGCACGGCATCGCCAAGGGCACAGCACCGCCAAGGGCACAGGACAGCCACAGGCACAGCACCGCCGAGGGCACGGCACCGCCAAAAGCACAACACCGCCGACGGCACGGCACCGCCAAGAACACGGCACCGCCAAGAGAACAACACCAACAGGGGCGCGGCACCACCGACGGCACGGCACCGCCGACGGCACGGCACCGCCAAGGGCACGGCACCGCCAAGGGCACGGCACCGTCGAGGGAAAAACATTGCCAAGGGCACGGATTCGCCAAGGGCACGACACCGCCAAGGGCACGGCAAGGCCAGGGGCACGGCACCATCGAGGGCACAGCACCGCCAAGGGCACGGCACGGCCAAGGGCACGACACAGCCGCTGGCACGGGACCGCCAAAGGCACGGCACCGCCAAGGGCACGGCACCACCGAGGGCACGGCACCGACAAGGACACGGGACAGCCACAGGCACGGCACCGCCGAGGGCACGGCATCGCCAAGGACACAGCACCGCCGAAGGCACGGCACCGACAATGGCATGGCACCGCCGAGGGCACGGCACCGACAAGGGCACGGGACAGCCACAGGCACAGCACCGCCGAGGGCACGGCACCGCCAAGGGCACAGCACCGTCGACGGCACGGCACCGCCAAGGGCACGGCACCGCCAAGGGCACGGCACCGCCAAGAGAACAACACCACCAGGGGCGCGGCACCACCGACGGCACGGCACCGCCGACGGCACGGAACCGCCAAGGGCACGGCACCGCCAAAGGCACGGCACCGCCTACGGCACGGCACCGCCAAGAGCACGGCAACGCCAAGGGCACGGCACCACCAAGGGTTGGGCACCGCCAAGGGCACGGGACAGCCACAGGCACGGCACCGCCGAGGGCACGGCACCGCCGACGGTACGGCACCGCCAAGGGCACGGCACCGTCAAGGGCACGGCACCGCCAAGGGCACGGCACCGCCAAAGACACGGCAACGCCAAGGGCACGGCACAGCCAGGAGAACAACACCGCCAAGGGCACGGCACCGCCATGGGCACGGCACCGCAAAGGCACGGCACAGCCAAGGGCACGGCACCGTCGAGGGCACGGCATTGCCAAGGGCACGGATCAGCAAGGGCACGACACTGCCAAGGGCACGGCACCGACGAGGGAACGACACCGCCAAGGGCACGGCACCGCTGATGTTATGGCACCGCCAAGCGCACGACACCGCCAAGGGCACGGCACCGCTTAGGGCACGGCACTGCCAATCACACGACACCGCCAAAAGCACGGCACCGCCGAGGGCACGGCACCGACAAGGGCACGGCACAACCAAGGAATTGAAACCACCAAGGGCACGGCACGACCAAGGGCACGGCACCGTCGAGCACAGCACCGCCAAGGGCATGGCACCGCCAAGGGCACGGCATCGCCAAGGGCACGGCACCGCCAAGGGCACGGCACCTCCAAGAGAACGACACCGCTAAGGGCACGGCACCGCCGACGGCACGGCACAGCCAAGGGCACGGCACCACCGAGGGCACGGCACCGACAAGGGCACGGGACAGCCACAGGCACGGCACCGCCGAGGGCACGGCACCGCCAAGGGCACAGCACCGCCGAAGTCACGGCACCGACAATGGCATGGCACCACCGAGGGCACGGCACCGACAAGGGCACGGGACAGCCACAGGCACGGCACCGCCGAGGGCACGGCACCGCCAAGGGCACAGCACCGCCGAAGGCACGGCACCGACAATGGCATGGCACCGCCGAGGGCACGGCACCGACAAGGGCACGGGACAGCCACAGACACGGCACCGCCAAGGGCACAGCATCGCCAAGGGCACGGGACAGCCACAGGCACAGCACCGCCGAGGGCACGGCACCGCCAAGGGCACAACACCGCCGACGGCACGGCATCGCCAAGGGCACGGCACCGCCAAGGGCACGGCACCGTCAAGGGCACGGCACCGCCAAGAGAACAACACCACCAGGGGCGCAGCACCGCCGACGGCACGGCACCGCCGACGGCATGGCACCGCCAAGGGCACGGCACCGCCAAAGGCACGGCACCGTCGAGGGAAAAACATTGCCAAGGGCATGGATCCGCCAAGGGCACGACACCGCCAAGGGCACGGCAAGGCCAGGGGCACGGCACCGTCAAGGGCACAGCACCGCCAAGGGCACGGCACGGCCAAGGGCACGGCACTGCCGAGGGCACGACACAGCCGCTGGCACGGGACCGCCAAAGGCACGGCACCGCCGAGGGCACGGCACCGCCAAGGGCACGGCAACGTCGAGGGCACGGCACGGCCAAGGGTACGGAACCGTCAAGGGCACGGCACCGCCAAGGGCACGGCAACGTCGAGGGCACGGCACCACTAAGGCCACCGCCAAGTGTACGGCACGGCCAAGGGCACGGCACCACCGATGGCACGGCACCGCTGAGGGCACGGCACCCACAAGCGCACGGGCACGGCATAGCCAAGAGCACGGCACCGCCGAGGGAACGGCACCCACAAGCGCACGGGCACAGCCAAGAGCACGGCACCGTCGAGGGCACAACATTGCCAAGGGCACGGATCCGCCAAGGGCACGGCACTGCCAAGGGCACGGCACTGCCAAGGGCACGGCACCGCCAAGGGCACGGCACCGACGAGGGAACGACACCAACAAGGGCACGGCACCGCCAAGGGCACGGCACCGTCAAGGGCACGGCACCGTCAAGGGCACGGCACCGACGAGGGAACGACACCGCCAAGAGCACGGCACCGCCGAGGGCACGGCACCGCCGAGGGCAAGGCACCGCCAAGGGCATGACACCGCCGAAGGCACGTCACCGCCAAGGGCAAGGCACCGCCAAGGGCACGGCACCGACGAGGGAACGGCACCGCCAAGAGAACAACACCGCCAAGGGCGCGGCACAGCCGACGGCACGGCACCGCCAAGGGCACGGCACCGCACAGGGCACAGCACCGTCGAGGGCACAACATTGCTAAGGGTACGGATCCGCCAAGGGCACGACACCGCCAAGGGCACGGCACCGCCAAGGGCACGGCAACGACAAAGGAACGACACCGCCAAGGGCACGGCACTGCCGAAGGCACGTCACCGCTGTGGGCATGACACCGGTAAGGGCACGGCACCGCCGAGGGCAAGGCACCGCCAAGGGCATGACACCGCCGAAGGCACGTCACCAACAAGGGCACGGCACCGCCAAGAGCATGGCACCGCCAAGGGCACGGCACCGCCAAGAGAACAACACCGCCAAGGGCACGGCACAGCCGACGGCACGGCACCGCCAAGGGCACGGCACCGCACAGGGCACAGCACCGTCGAGGGCACAACATTGCTAAGGGTACGGATCCGCCAAGGGCACGACACCGCCAAGGGAACGGCACCGCCAAGGGCACGGCAACGACAAAGGAACGACACCGCCAAGGGCACGGCACTGCCGAAGGCACGTCACCGCTGTGGGCATGACACCAGTAAGGGCACGGCATTGCCAAGGGCACGGATCCACAAGGGCACGACACCGCCAAAGGCACGGCACCGCCAACGGCACGGCACCGCCAAGGGCACGACAACGCCAAGGGCATGGCACCACCAAGGGCACGGCACCACCAAGGGCACGGGACAGCCACAGGCACGGCACCGCCGAGGGCACGGCACCGCCAACGGCACGGCACCGCCAAGGGCACGGCACCGTCAAGGGCACGGCACCGCCAAGGGCACGGCACCGTCAAGGGCACGGCACTGCCAAGGGCACGGCACCGCCAAAGACACGGCAACGCCAAGGGCACGGCACAACCAGGAGAACAACACCGCCAAGGGCACGGCACCGCCATGGGCACGGCACCGCAAAGGCACGGCACAGCCAAGGGCACGGCACCGTCGAGGGCACGGCATTGCCAAGGGCACGGATCAGCAAGGGCACCACACTGCCAAGGGCACGGCACCGACGAGGGAACGACACCGCCAAGGGCACGGCAGCGCTGATGTTATGGCACCGCCAAGCGCACGACACCACCAAGGGCACGGCACCGCTTAGGGCACGGCACTGCCAATCACACGACACCGCCAAAAGCACGGCACCGCCGAGGGTACGGCACCGACAAGGGCACGGCACAACCAAGGAATTGAAACCACCAAGGGCACGGCACGACCAAGGGCACGGCACCGTCGAGCACAGCACCGCCAAGGGCATGGCACCGCCAAGGGCACGGCATCGCCAAGGGCACGGCACCGCCAAGGGCACGGCACCTCCAAGAGAACGACATCGCTAAGGGCACGGCACCGCCGACGGCACGGCACCGCCAAGGGCACGGCACCACCGAGGGCACGGCACCGACAAGGGCACGGGACAGCCAAGGGCACGGCACCGCCGAGGGCACGGCACCGCCAAGGGCACAGCACCGCCGAAGCCACGGCACCGACAATGGCATGGCACCGCCGAGGGAACGGCACCGACAAGGGCACGGGACAGCCACAGGCACAGCACCGCCGAGGGCACGGCATCGCCAAGGGCACAGCACCGCCAAGGGCACAGGACAGCCACAGGCACAGCACCGCCGAGGGCACGGCACCGCCAAGGGCACAACACCGCCGACGGCACGGCACCGCCAAGAACACGGCACCGCCAAGAGAACAACACCAACAGGGGCGCGGCACCGCCGACGGCACGGCACCGCCGACGGCACGGCACCGCCAAGGGCACGGCACCGCCAAGGGCACGGCACCGTCGAGGGAAAAACATTGCCAAGGGCACGGATCCGCCAAGGGCACGACACCGCCAAGGGCACGGCAAGGCCAGGGGCACGGCACCATCGAGGGCACAGCACCGCCAAGGGCACGGCACGGCCAAGGGCACGACACAGCCGCTGGCACGGGACCGCCAAAGGCACGGCACCGCCAAGGGCACGGCACCACCGAGGGCACGGCACCGACAAGGACACGGGACAGCCACAGGCACGGCACCGCCGAGGGCACGGCATCGCCAAGGACACAGCACCGCCGAAGGCACGGCACCGACAATGGCATGGCACCGCCGAGGGCACGGCACCGACAAGGGCACGGGACAGCCACAGGCACAGCACCGCCGAGGGCACGGCACCGCCAAGGGCACAGCACCGCCGACGGCACGGCACCGCCAAGGGCACGGCACCGCCAAGGGCACGGCACCGCCAAGAGAACAACACCACCAGGGGCGCGGCACCACCGACGGCACGGCACCGCCGACGGCACGGAACCGCCAAGGGCACGGCACCGCCAAAGGCACGGCACCGCCTACGGCACGGCACCGCCAAGAGCACGGCAACGCCAAGGGCACGGCACCACCAAGGGTTGGGCACCGCCAAGGGCACGGGACAGCCACAGGCACGGCACCGCCGAGGGCACGGCACCGCCGACGGTACGGCACCGCCAAGGGCACGGCACCGTCAAGGGCACGGCACCGCCAAGGGCACGGCACCGCCAAAGACACGGCAACGCCAAGGGCACGGCACAGCCAGGAGAACAACACCGCCAAGGGCACGGCACCGCCATGGGCACGGCACCGCAAAGGCACGGCACAGCCAAGGGCACGGCACCGTCGAGGGCACGGCATTGCCAAGGGCACGGATCAGCAAGGGCACGACACTGCCAAGGGCACGGCACCGACGAGGGAACGACACCGCCAAGGGCACGGCACCGCTGATGTTATGGCACCGCCAAGCGCACGACACCGCCAAGGGCACGGCACCGCTTAGGGCACGGCACTGCCAATCACACGACACCGCCAAAAGCACGGCACCGCCGAGGGCACGGCACCGACAAGGGCACGGCACAACCAAGGAATTGAAACCACCAAGGGCACGGCACGACCAAGGGCACGGCACCGTCGAGCACAGCACCGCCAAGGGCATGGCACCGCCAAGGGCACGGCATCGCCAAGGGCACGGCACCGCCAAGGGCACGGCACCTCCAAGAGAACGACACCGCTAAGGGCACGGCACCGCCGACGGCACGGCACAGCCAAGGGCACGGCACCACCGAGGGCACGGCACCGACAAGGGCACGGGACAGCCACAGGCACGGCACCGCCGAGGGCACGGCACCGCCAAGGGCACAGCACCGCCGAAGTCACGGCACCGACAATGGCATGGCACCACCGAGGGCACGGCACCGACAAGGGCACGGGACAGCCACAGGCACGGCACCGCCGAGGGCACGGCACCGCCAAGGGCACAGCACCGCCGAAGGCACGGCACCGACAATGGCATGGCACCGCCGAGGGCACGGCACCGACAAGGGCACGGGACAGCCACAGACACGGCACCGCCAAGGGCACAGCACCGCCAAGGGCACGGGACAGCCACAGGCACAGCACCGCCGAGGGCACGGCACCGCCAAGGGCACAACACCGCCGACGGCACGGCATCGCCAAGGGCACGGCACCGCCAAGGGCACGGCACCGTCAAGGGCACGGCACCGCCAAGAGAACAACACCACCAGGGGCGCAGCACCGCCGACGGCACGGCACCGCCGACGGCATGGCACCGCCAAGGGCACGGCACCGCCAAAGGCACGGCACCGTCGAGGGAAAAACATTGCCAAGGGCATGGATCCGCCAAGGGCACGACACCGCCAAGGGCACGGCAAGGCCAGGGGCACGGCACCGTCAAGGGCACAGCACCACCAAGGGCACGGCACGGCCAAGGGCACGGCACTGCCGAGGGCACGACACAGCCGCTGGCACGGGACCGCCAAAGGCACGGCACCGCCGAGGGCACGGCACCGCCAAGGGCACGGCAACGTCGAGGGCAAGGCACGGCCAAGGGTACGGAACCGTCAAGGGCACGGCACCGCCAAGGGCACGGCATGGCCAAGGGCACGGCACTGCCGAGGGCAGGGCACAGCCGCTGGCACGGGACCGCCAAGGGCACGGCACCGCCGAGGGCATGGCACCGCCAAGGGCACGGCAACGTCGAGGGCACGGCACCACTAAGGCCACCGCCAAGTGTACGGCACGGCCAAGGGCACGGCACCACCGATGGCACGGCACCGCTGAGGGCACGGCACCCCCAAGGGCACGGCATAGCCAAGAGCACGGCACCGCCGAGGGAACGGCACCCACAAGCGCACGGCACAGCCAAGAGCACGGCACCGTCGAGGGCACAACATTGCCAAGGGCACGGATCCGCCAAGGGCACGGCACTGCCAAGGGCACGGCACTGCCAAGGGCACGGCACCGCCAAGGGCACGGCACCGACGAGGGAACGACACCAACAAGGGCACGGCACCGCCAAGGGCACGGCACCGTCAAGGGCACGGCACCGTCAAGGGCACGTCACCGACGAGGGAACGACACCGCCAAGAGCACGGCACCGCCGAGGGCACGGCACCGCCGAGGGCAAGGCACCGCCAAGGGCATGACACCGCCGAAGGCACGTCACCGCCAAGGGCAAGGCACCGCCAAGGGCACGGCACCGACGAGGGAACGGCACCGCCAAGAGAACAACACCGCCAAGGGCGCGGCACAGCCGACGGCACGGCACCGCCAAGGGCACGGCACCGCACAGGGCACAGCACCGTCGAGGGCACAACATTGCTAAGGGTACGGATCCGCCAAGGGCACGACACCGCCAAGGGCACGGCACCGCCAAGGGCACGGCAACGACAAAGGAACGACACCGCCAAGGGCACGGCACTGCCGAAGGCACGTCACCGCTGTGGGCATGACACCGGTAAGGGCACGGCACCGCCGAGGGCAAGGCACCGCCAAGGGCATGACACCACCGAAGGCACGTCACCAACAAGGGCACGGCACCGCCAAGAGCATGGCACCGCCAAGGGCACGGCACCGCCAAGAGAACAACACCGCCAAGGGCACGGCACAGCCGACGGCACGGCACCGCCAAGGGCACGGCACCGCACAGGGCACAGCACCGTCGAGGGCACAACATTGCTAAGGGTACGGATCCGCCAAGGGCACGACACCGCCAAGGGCACGGCACCGCCAAGGGCACGGCAACGACAAAGGAACGACACCGCCAAGGGCACGGCACTGCCGAAGGCACGTCACCGCTGTGGGCATGACACCAGTAAGGGCACGGCATTGCCAAGGGCACGGATCCGCAAGGGCAAGACACCGCCAAAGGCACGGCACCACCAACGGCACGGCACCGCCAAGGGCACGACAACGCCAAGGGCATGGCACCACCAAGGGCACGGCACCACCAAGGGCACGGGACAGCCACAGGCACGGCACCGCCGAGGGCACGGCACCGCCAACGGCACGGCACCGCCAAGGGCACGGCACCGTCAAGGGCACGGCACCGCCAAGGGCACGGCACCGCCAAAGACACGGCAACGCCAAGGGCACGGCACAGCCAGGAGAACAACACCGCCAAGGGCACGGCACCGCCATGGGCACGGCACCGCAAAGGCACGGCACCGCCAAGGGCACGGCACCGTCGAGGGCACGGCATTGCCAAGGGTACGGATCAGCAAGGGCACGACACTGCCAAGGGCATGGCACCGACGAGGGAACGACACCGCCAAGGGCACGGCACCGCTGATGGTATGGCACCACCAAGCGCACGACACCGCCAAGGGCACGGCACCGCTGAGGGCACGGCACTGCCAATCGCACGACACCGCCAAAAGCACGGCACCGCCGAGGGCACGGCACCGCCAAGGGCACGGCACAACCAAGGGATTTACACCACCAAGAGCACGGCACCGTCGAGCACAGCACCGCCAAGGGCATTGCACCGCCAAGGGCACGGCACCGCCAAGGGCACGGCACCGCCAAGGGCACGGCACCTCCAAGAGAACGACACCGCCAAGGGCACGGCACCGCCGACGGCACGGCACCGCCAAGGGCTTGGCACCACCGAGGGCACGGCACCGGCAAGGGCACGGGAGAGCCACAGGCACGGCACCGCCGAGGGCACGGCACCGCCAAGGGCACAGCACCGCCGAAGGCACGGCACCGCCAAGGGCACAACACCGCCGACGGCACGGCATCGCAAGGGCACGGCACCGCCAAGGGCACGGCACCGCCAAGGGCACGGCATCGCCAAGAAAACAACACCACCAGGGGCACGGCACCGCTGACGGCACGGCACCGCCGACGGTATGGCACCGCCAAGGGCACGGCACCGCCAAAGGCACGGCACCGTCGAGGGAAAAACATTGCCAAGGGCATGGATCCACAAGGGCACGACACCGCCAAGGGCACGGCAAGGCCAGG
>JAPQNM010000012.1:10992035-10994535 GCA_029783475.1 Metacarcinus magister | reverse complement strand
GAACCCTTAAAATACGCTTGGGTTAGAGACCCGCTACAACCCCGACGCTCCTTTTGCACACACACACATACACCCACATACACAAACACTCTACTTTTCCTTCCCCAGCAGGCTGAACGTCACAGCGGCCTGCGGTGAGGCCGGGGCAGGCTGCCAACACTCTCAGTGATGCCATTGAAATAAATATTTGTGGGGACGTTTTACAAAAAAATAAATAAATAAATAAAAATAAACACACACACACACACACACACACACACACACACACACACACGTACACACACAACCACACACTTAAACACACAAACACACACGTACACACACAAACACACACACACACACACGTATACACACACACACACACACACACACACACACACACACACACACACACACACATACACATACACATACACACACACACACACACACATACACATACACACACACACACACACACACACATACACATACACATACACACATACACATACACACACACACACGCACACACACACACAAACACACACACACGTACACACACACGTACACACACACACATACACACACACACGTACACACACAAACACACACACACACACACACACACACACACACACACACACACGTACACGCACACACACGTACAGTCCACTGGAATCCCTACAAGGCTCTCCCTAACTTCAACACTGATCGCAGGGAGAGTATACCAGGCTCTTCCTAACCAAAATACCGAATCAGGCGACATATGTCAACCTCATTTTTTCTTGGGATCTGTGAATCTGTCATTGGCTGACTTCCAGTGACCCGTCTTAATCCTCAAATCCTCCTCTTCTTCCCAACGCAATTTTTTTCACGAGGGGCCTTATCTTCGCCCTCCCCCACCCCCTGGTGGAGAGAGAGAGAGAGAGAGAGAGAGAGAGAGAGAGAGAGAGAGAGAGAGAGAGAGAGAGAGAGAGAGAGAGAGAGAGAGAGAGAGAGAGAGAGAGAGAGAGAGAGAGAGAGAGAGAGGAGAGAGAGAGAGAGAGAGAGAGAGAGAGAGAGAGAGAGAGAGAGAGAGAGAGAGAGAGAGAGAGAGAGAGAGAGAGAGAGAGAGAGAGAGAGAGAGAGAGAGAGAGAGAGAGAGAGAGAGAGAGAGAGCATAAAAAGGCATCTGATGCATATTTCAAAAACTTGGAGTGGATCCAATCATGTTCCATCCCATTATTTAATTGATTGACATGTCTTCGTAGAGACACGTGTGACACTC
This sequence comes from Metacarcinus magister, assembly GCA_029783475.1. NCBI lineage: Eukaryota > Metazoa > Arthropoda > Malacostraca > Decapoda > Cancridae > Metacarcinus > Metacarcinus magister. The sequence goes on along the minus strand of JAPQNM010000012.1, from coordinate 10,993,286 downwards.
GTACGTGCATTTTTCTATTATTACGCCAGTGTCTTTTGAAAATAGTCAGAAAACTCTTTTCATCGGCGGTACCATTATCATCACTAGACAACATTATTTTAGTAAAAATATCAACAATTTTCTCCGTCACTTTCTTTTTCTATCACTCTACTACTTTTGATTTTTCTTTTTTGTTTTCTTATTTCCCTCCAAAACGTTCTTTTGTCTTTAGCCATAAATTTATCCATTAATGACTGGCATATTTCTTCATTTGCTGTTCTTTTACACTTTTAATTTTTCTTTAAATATTATTCTAGATCGAATCATATCATCATAATCCTGGCTATTTCCTAGTTTTCCATGATCGCGCCATTTAATGTAATTTTCTCTAGCACACTTATGATAAAATTTTACAGTACGGTTCCATCCCGGTATTATTTTGAATTTGTCAGTCTTGATTTTTCCTTTTTTAAAACATCGTGATGCATTCGCAAATTCCTCACAAATGAAGTCATATAACCTATCAATATAGGAGATATGATTATTTTCTCTGCAACCGGTTTCACAGCAGAGTATCACATATAATTTTTTCCATTTTTCCAGCTTTTCACACATAATTCTGTCAATATCTTTAATATCTGCTTCACTCATCACATTCCAGTTTATAAAAGTGTCACCTTCACTACATTTTTCCACTAACTTCCCAGAAACATTCAGATGAGATGGTTTGATAAGGAGATGAGTCACTAATGGTAGGTGATCAGACCCAATGAAATCTTTCTCAACTCCAATGTTATGTACTTTGATATTTTCATGACCCCTTCCTACAATATGGTCTAACCATTTACAATAAAGATTATTAAAACATTCAAATGTAACAGTATTAGTTGGTAAAAGGTCAACATCAAAACATTTCAGATCATTTTCAACCATAAAATCCCTTAAGATGTTCCATGCCTGACCAGAAAAAGGATCGGCATTAAAATCACCGATAAAAAATACAGCATCATAATTATATTCTTCCAGTATTCTTACCGAACAAGAGAGAATTTCAATATATCTACCGTGAGACTCAGCTTCCCAGGTAACACTATTTATATAAACATTAATAAACAAAATATTCCACCCAAAAACATTAACGTTAAAAACAATATAATTATCCTGAAAATCAATACTGTTTGTTAACCGTTAACAAATTATTTTTCCTCCATAAAATCGCCATTCCACCCTGTGGTCGGCCCGCCATGGCTGCAAGCGTCTTTTGTGAGTATG
>JAPQNM010000012.1:10959535-10984535 GCA_029783475.1 Metacarcinus magister | reverse complement strand
TCTTCCTTCGTCCACAAAGTCTCAGCGCAATCCATCTCTTTTTCCAGGAGGTCCATTTCAGCCTTAAGGTCATCCAACGTTGATCGAATATACTTTCCTTCTGCGTCCGTTGTCCGCTGTGACATTTCCAACACTTGCATTCTTGTTCTAAGGACGGTTTCCTCATGGTTCAAGGTAAACGCAACTATCGGCGCATCTTTGGCCTCGCACTTCGTACTACATACTTCGTCTTTTTCTGCCTCGTCTTCATATAAATCTTGTTCAGCAGTGACCTTTTGTTGCTCCCAGCGGGTTCTTTCCATACAAGCGTTCTTGGGACTCACGCGGAGGACGAGTTCGTCGGCCTCGGCATCGTTCGTCTCCATGTGATTCAAGAAGTACTGGACGGGGGTGAAGAATTCGATCTTCCCTCCTCGCCTCTGTTTGACCGACACCTTCACCAACGCCGACGGTGACCAGGTGTGGGCACGCTTCAGACGATACACATTTAGGAATATCGGCACGGAGGTGTAACTCTGGCAACTTGTTCCGTGCTCCTTGTTGTCGAAAGTAAACTTAGCAACCTGTTTGAAGTACGTTATGGGGAGGCCGCAGCACCACGCTGGTGCAGGCGTCTGTACGGAAAGCGTCACCCTTCGTGGAGGCTCGTGCTGGCCCTCGTCAACCTCCATCACACACGTGCAAATCATCCTCGACTTCAATGTTGTCGTGTATCGCGAGTATTCCAATGGTGTGTTCGCCGTCTCGTCACCTTTGGCCTCGAGGTCCTCGCGTGAGGTGGTGGCGGATTCGATTCTGGTTTTAAACTTGAAACATTGACAATTCGCTCCTTCTATGTGTTCGTTATATTCCCGTATTTCACCTTGTTGTGCCTTCTCTTGGTGAGTATCGCTTACTGTACATTCCTTAACGCTTTCCCGCATCTTTCCTGCCTCACCTTCCTTCCTGCTGCTGCTTCCACCGCAGTGTGGAAGGTCGCGCGTCCTCTCAATACGAGAGTCGTTGCAGCTCACGTGGAGGACGAGTTTGTCGGCCTCGTCATCCTCCGTGTTCATGTCGTCGAGGAAGTCCTTCAAGGGGATGAAGACAGCGATCTTCCCCCTTCGCCTCCGCTTTACAGAAACCTTCAACAAGCCCGATGGAAACATGGCGTGTGCACGTTGCATACTAGACACCTTCATGCTTAGCGGCATGGAGGTGTAAGTCTTGCAACTTGTGCCGCTCTTGGTGCTGCTGAAGGTGAACGTTGCCACCTGTTTGTAGCATGGTGCCAGCTGTGGCAGCCAGCTGCACCACGCCGGTAGTACAGGTGTCTGTACGGACACTTTCACCCTCTTAGGAGGCTCCAGGTCCTCGCCAACCTCCATCACACACACACACTGCATCCTGGCCTTCAATGGTGTATTCATAATGAAAGTTTTCTTAATCCAAAATGACGTGCTGTCAAAACAGTGATGGCGAGAGTATTGGGGTAGCCTAAGGTCCAAACTAAAAACCCTAAGTCCAACCTCTATTGCAGAGTGTGGATCTAAATCAACCTAACTCCAACCTACGTAGACGAGAATATTGAGGTAACCTCATCTAATCTAACCCATACCTCTAGTGCAGAGTGTGGATCTAAATAATGCCAACTCCAACCACCACCAAGTTGGAATTACAATACTGTCAGGTTGATAGGGAAGAGACGGACCAATCAGCACACAGAACACAACGTGAGACTCGCCCATTGGCCGCCGCCTTCCTCCTTCTCTTGGTTTATATATAAAAAAAAATAGTATTTTCTTTCTTTTTCTTCCTTCACTTCCTTTCTAGTATAATTCAGTTGTCATTGTATATGTTTTTCTTTTCCTGTTTCTTAACGTGTAGGTTGAATAGTTATGTCATTGTTGTAGTTCCCGCAAACACCCTCGTTAGGACCAGCTGCTGTTTGCTTCTTTCTTTTGAATATTCCTCCTCCTCCTCCTCCTCCTCCTCCTCCTCCTCCTCCTCCTCCTCCTCCTCCTCCTCCTCCTCCTCCTCCTCCTCCTCCTCCTCCTCCTCAACACAATAAAGTATATACGTCGCCAGCAAAGTGCAAGTTCCTCTGTACCCTCACCAATCCAGGTACACTCTCTCTCTCTCTCTCTCTCTCTCTCTCTCTCTCTCTCTCTCTCTCTCTCTCTCTCTCTCTCTCTCTCTCTCTCTCTCTCTCTCTCTCTCTCTCTCTCTCTCTCTCTATTTCTCTCTCTCTCTCTCTCTCTCTCTCTCTCTCTCTCTCTCTCTCTCTCTCTCTCTCTCTACTCTCTCTCTCTCTCTCTCTCTCTCTCTCTCTCTCTCTCTCTCTCTCTCTCTCTCTCTCTCTCTCTCTCTCTCTCTCTCTCTCTCTCTCTCTCTCTCTCTCTCTCTCTCTCTCTCTCTCTCTCTCTCTCTCTCTCTCTCTCTCTCTCTCTCTCGCTCTCGCACACACAGACAGGTAGGGTTGATATCCTAAAAGCACGCCTCAGGTCAGGTGTTGAAAGGACAGGTAATGGACGATGCTGTCTTTTCTTGGCACTCTTCGTCCCTTTAGGATATGGAAGGTAAAAATATATATAATAATAATAATAATAATAATAACTCTCTCTCTCTCTCTCTCTCTCTCTCTCTCTCTCTCTCTCTCTCTCTCTCTCTCTCTCTCTCTCTCTCTCTCTCTCTCTCTCTCTCTCTCTCTCTCTCAATATATTTTTATTAGCGTTTTTTTTTCTTTTTCGTCTAGTACTTTTTCGTTCTTTTTTCTCAATTTTTTTTTTTTTTTTAATTTTATTCACTTCATTCATGTGTCTAAATATTTGTTTTTGTTTGTCATATTTCGTATGTTTTTTTAATTTTTTTAATTGTGACTTTCTTTTCTTTTGTATTTTTCTGTATTTAATTTTTCATTTATTTTTTTCATTTTGTAAGTTGTAGTAATTGTAGTAGTAGTAGTAGTAGTAGTAGTAGTAGTAGTAGTAGTAGTAGTAGTAGTAGTAGTAGTAGTAGTAGTAGTAGTAGTAGTAGTAGTAGTAATAATAGTAGTAGTAGTAGTAGTAGTAGTAGTAGTAGTAGTAGTAGTAGTAGTAGTAGTAGTAGTAGTAGTAGTAGTAGTAGCAATAGTAGTAGTAGTAGTAGTTGTAGTAATTGTAGTAGTAGTAGTAGTAATAATAGTAGTAGTAGTAAAATTCATTGCTCATATTTGGTAATATATGGGAATATATTCTTATTATTCTTATTCTTATTCTTATTACTGTTATTGTTATTATTTGTATCAATAATAGTAGTAGCAGTAGTGGTAGTAGTAGTAGTAGTATTAGTAGTAGTGGTATTATTATTATTATTATTATTATTATTATTATTATTATTATTATTAGTAGTAGTAGTAGTAGTAGTAGTAGTAGTAGTAATAGTAGTAGTAGTAGTAGTAGTAATAGTAGTAGTAGTAGTAATAATAGTAGTAGTAGTAGTAGTAGTAATAATAGTAGTAGTAGTAGTAGTAGTAGTAGTAGTAGTAGTAGTAGTAGTAGTAGTAAAATTCATTGCTCATATTTGGTAATATATGGGAAGAAAGGAAATGCGACAGACAGAGAGAGAGAGAGAGAGAGAGAGAGAGAGAGAGAGAGAGAGAGAGAGAGAGAGAGAGAGAGAGAGAGAGAGAGAGAGAGAGAGAGAGAGAGAGAGGAGAGAGAGAGAGAGAGAGAGAGAGAGAGAGAGAGAGAGAGAGAGAGAGAGAGAGAGAGAGGAGAGAGAGAGAGAGAGAGAGAGAGAGAGAGAGAGAGAGACAGAGAGAGAGAGAGAGAGAGAGAGAGAGAGAGAGAGAGAGAGAGGAGAGAGAGAGAGAGAGAGAGAGCGAGAGCGAGAGCGAGAGCGAGAGCGAGAGCGAGAGCGAGAGCGAGAGAGAGAGAGAGAGAGAGAGAGAGAGAGAGAGAGAGACAGAGAGAGACAGAGAGAGAGAGAGAGAGAGAGAGAGAGAGAGAGAGGAGAGAGAGAGAGAGAGAGAGAGAGAGAGAGAGAGAGAGAGATATAACCTTACCTCGGTGGCTTCTGGTCAATAAAGGCACGCGCACGGATGTCCTTAAGGAAGCCGGATGGTGATTCCTGTACAGCGTGGGTGACTGTCAGCTGCATCTTCATGGAGATGAAGTAGTCAGCCATACGGATGTTACCAGGGACGTTTTCTGTAAGTGGATGAAGGAGGTGAGTGGATGGATGACTGTTGGGTGAGGATTGGTTTTGTGTTAGAAATATTTAAGTTAGAGTTGGATGACAGATGTATGGCTTGAAAATTTCTCTAAATTCAATTTTTTCCACTAATAAAAAATATAATGTGTTTAATTATTGAAAAATATTAAGAAACATGTAAATTCCTAATACATTTTCTTCAATTATACTTTTCTCACAACATTTTTTAATCTTTACAATATATTTGAAAATTATATATATTTGTGGATTCTTTTTTAAACATTCTCCTCTCTGTTACGTGAGTGAATTTTAATTAATTAACTGTATGAGTATATACAGATGACTGGATGTAAGTAAGTAAAGAGTAAAAAAATTAAAAATAAATAACATCCGCATCCGCACCCACTTACAGCATGTCTGGCGAGGAAGTACGGACACCATTATTTCTGGTTCCCAAATTGCCTTACGTCATCAAAGTTGTAGCAGCCGGACGGGAAGGGAAACTCTCGCCCGTGGAGGTGAAACTTCTCAAAAAAGGTCACATTGTGGTATTGTGTCATCCCGCTGAGCCCTTGAACGCACGTAGGAGGCCAGTGTCTATGATCTTGGAGTCCCTACCTTTGCTGACCTGACCTGACCTGACCTGACCTAAAGGAGATATGGTAGAGTTTATCATGTTATTTTAAGGTTTTCTATAATCAAGGTTTTCCTAAATGATTTGTTTAGCTAGAGGATAAATGTTATAGTTTATCCTTTCTGTAATGAAGGTTTTCTTAGATTTATTGTTTAGCTAGAGGTTAAATGTTAATAGTATATGTTATTTTAAGGTTTTCTATAACCAAGTTTTTGTGTATATTGGAGTTTGATTTGTTTAGCTAGAAGTGAAATGTTTATAGTTTATTCTACCATTTGTCTGTTTTCTTTTATCAAGGTTTTTTAATCATCAAATCAAACAGCCAATTCAAACATCAAACAAAACATAATTAATAAATAACAATCCGTATATTTTTCCTTAATTACCAAACAGTCACTTGAAACATCAAATAAGAATACAGTAGAATTTCCCATCTAACGCATTTGGATCTAACGAATTCGTACCAACGACCCTTTAACCCGCGCAGTGCCAGCGCCGTATATATACGTCCAAGGGTGAGCCCGTGCGTACTGCCAGCGCCGTATATATACGGTCTCATTTGGGGAAATTCATATCTCAACCAAAATTATGAAACGTGATGAAACTTGGTATACGCATCTGGGAATTTGTTGACAAGCCGGGCGCACCCCTGATCACGTGACCACGCATTGGGGTGAGCGGCGGGGTGGCCTTGAGGATGCGTGGGTGGACGCAATTTTCTTTTTACGGATATATGAGCTCCTTCACACGACTGTGCTTCACACAGGTATCAATGTTTTGTTGGAGTGTGTTATTAACATCACTATAACATCAAGAGGACACTCCACAATCATCTGGGGACACTCCCACACTCGCCCGCGATGACGTCATCGCTTCCCGCACGTCTTGAAGGTGGGTTTTAATGCCTTTAAAGTGCTCATACATAATTTTCATTATTTTTCCCAATGTTTTCAGATGGTTAGGGATCCTATAAATTTATTGAAAAAAAAATTGAAAAATGGCTGCCACTGGGGGTAAGTTTACGTTGAGAATGGCTGGCACTGCGCGGGTTAAAGCTCTACCCTATCTCCAATCTAACGATCCAAAATTTATATCTAACGGCAATTATTCCGAGCACCTGGGATCTAATTTCAAACTTCCCGTGGATCGTTGGCAACACTGGTCACTTTCGTCAGTCCCGCGCCATCTTTCAACTGTTTTCCATTGTGGTCGTCTCATTATTTCCTTTTTTTTGGCCCTCCATCCCATCTAACGAGTGTCTGGCGGTGTGTTACGCCCCTCATGGTGTCTGGCCTAGCTTCAGGTAGCGGAGAGGGAAGTGGTGAGAAAGGAAACCTTCAAGAACGTGAGGAAAAAAAACCAGTGAGCAGAGGAGATGGTTGATGATGTAAATCTTGAGGAGGAAGAAAGCCAGGAATGTGAAGAAGAGCGTAATAAAATATCAGCTGGGTACCTGTCGAAAAAGATAACTGACTTAGCCCATATGGAAGAGTTTATGCGGGTTGCAACAGAATCAGATTCAGGGCTAGTCAATCAGGTGATGCCATTAATTCAAAAATTGCGCCAACATTTGAGTGACTCATACGGGCAAAAAGTGAATGATAAACAGCAAACATTCATCACGGGCTTCTTGAACAAACGCCGTGCGCTAGAGGCAGCCATGGAGAGTCTAGGTGAGGAGGAAGACGACACCGTACCACCGTTGGAACTTGAAGACGAGGCAGCCAGTGTGATCGATGCCTACAACTTTGTTGGATTCGCTGAACTCAAAAGGAAGATACAAGAAGGAGGAAAGGTGGTGAAACTACAGAAGGTGACGGAGGCGGTGCGAGAGGGAGGCGGAGGTGGCGCTGGTTCTACCCAGTAGCCTCGCCTCCCTGCCTCGGATACTCTAGATGTCGTCTCATCTACACACCCCATTATTCTCTCACAAGTTGGTTTATTATTAATTCTTCTAATAATAAATATATTATATGATTTGTATGTATTTTAGGTCTCAAAATAACAATCGGAAGAGCAAAATTAGGTGAAAATAGGGACTCGGTCGAAGTTTTGGCACCAATTACAATTTTTCCGTTAAGTTTATGTATCTATATCTAACGAATTCGTATCTAACGCGGTTTTTTTGGCACCAATTATTCGTTTGATGGGAAATTCTACTGTATAAATAAATGACTATTAGTTTTTTCCCCCATTAATTACCAAACCAAAAAGTCAATTCAAACTGCTAATGAAGCATAAATAAACATCAATCCGTTAGTTATCCTTGTTAGGTGGGTGGAGGAAAACTGATAAAAATACAAGTGGCCGAGAAGGTTGGAAAACTCTACGGTGGCGACATATCACGTTTAACTTACCCTGGAAACACACTAATTCGTTAACAGGTGTAACGGGGAGCGTGTATGCGGCACAGGTAAAGTTAAAGGTTACAGGTAATACTGTACTGGGATTGTATGTCTTAGATACGCTTTGCCACGGTGCTCCATCTCCGTATCCTTGGTGATTTACAGAGTTTCATGTCCCGTCCCCCCCATCACCCCACTTTCCCCTCACCTCAGGGTTGATGCAGAGGTGTTTGCGTGAGGCCAGACCAACCCCTGTAATGTTGGACGCCTCACCTGTCTCCTTCTCTATGTACAACCTGGGGAAGGAATATATAAATAAGTAAAGGGAATATTACCTGTTAAATAAATAAATAAATGGGAATATATTACCAAGTTATTATAGGTTTAATTTTAAGCAGCTCCTCTATCACCTGTGAAATTAATATATAAATAAATGAAAGGAATACTACCTGTTAAATAAATAAACAGAGGCAGTATTACCTGTTAAAGTAATCATTAAGGGGATCGCCCACCGTGAATTAAAAAAAAAAAAAATTGAATCAAAACTTGCTGAAAAGATAAGTATATCTTCCCAGTACTATGGTTCAGTTGTGTGTCAAGTATGAACATCATATGGCAACATCTACCCTCTCAAAAATAATATTTTATATACGTAGTTTTGATCGCACAAAATTCCGTTCCCGTTATTATAATATAACTCAATTTTTTCCGATTCTTTTCCAATTTTGTTACGTATATTGGTGAAAGACATGTTACTCATTGTAAAACCTAAGTATCACCTCGGTCCAGGTGGTGGTGAGGAGGTAGTCGCTGTGCTTCAGTCAGAAAGTGATGTTGCACCTCTGCTCTCAAGAGTACCATTGTTTTTTGGCTATTATTGAGGCACAATTTTCTTCTCACAATGCCTAAGATCTCTAAGAAGACCGCAGATATGTGTAAGAAAGCAACTCTGTCCTTAGAAGCACCTTGCGTGAGTAATATCCTGCTTTGCAGAAGGGGATCAGGTGCCTGAAGCAGGTAAAATTACTCTAAAGTATAAGAAAAACTTGTGCAAAGATTCATAATAACACTGAAAATAAATTAAAATATAGTTTCAAAACTCTTGTAAGGTTTACTGACATCACACTAAGTTCAAGCAAAAAAAGATCTTTATTGCTTGTTTCGGAGAAACCTAGGTTATTGTTATACAATTTGTATCTCCTCTCTCAGTTTTTAATCAATCTTAATGTATGAAGTGTCTATAGATAGCTGGATAAAAAACAAAGAAACTAGCGCTCCCACTTTTGCTCAAATTAATTAGGAACGTGTCAGTTATTTTTCAAAGTTTATAAAAATTGGGATTTTTTTGTTCTCAGTGATGAGCAAAGATTGGCCAAAAACTGGAGCACTGAAACTTGCATTATGATGAGTAGAATATAAGGTTAAAAAATATTAACCATTGCACTAAAATCCTGGGAGGAGATACAAAACTACCCAACCTCATTTTCCTGCATTTTTTCGGTTTTTAATTTTTTTCTCAGATACTACCAGTCTGATTTTAATGAAAAGTACACTGTGATGTTATTATTTAACCCAAAATACCTCATAGTTTTTGCAGTAAATTCCATCAGTAATTTCGATTTTGGATGGGCGATCCCCTTAAATAAATAAAGGGAATATTTTATACAATTTTAGTTTATGCAGTTCCTTATCAAATGTTAAATAAATAAATAAAGTGAGTATTTTATCAAGTTACGAAACAATTAAACTTTTTACGAAGCCCCTCTATTGCCTTTTGAATAAATAAATAAAGGGAAAATTAACTGTTAAATAAATAGCAAAATATTTTACTAAGTTACTATACAATTCACAACAATGAGTTTTGGTTCTGGAGCAGTAGATAATCTTATTAGATTAGGTTAACTAAGGTTAGGTTAGCTTAGGTTAGGATAAATTAGGTTAGGTTAAGTTCAGAAAGGTTATGTTAGTTTCTGTGGAATGGTTCTTGAGCAGTATATAAGTTTATTGAGGTTCTGTGGGAAGGTGATGAGGTAAGAGACCGTGAGGTAGAGTAGAGAGATGGTCTTCCCTGTCCTTGAAGGTATCTCCAGCAGGCAGTGTCCCTGGTGAGGGGAGGGGGGGAGTTGATTTATTTATTAATCTATTTATTTTTACATTTATTTCTAATCTTTTTTCTCTATATAATACTGTTTATGGCTTGAATCATATATAATTATGATCTATTCACTTACAAAACAGTAAAAATTAATGTAATAATACTAGAAACTATAAAAAAAAAGTGAAGTCACACAAAAAATGTCTCTAATCACAGGTAATTCTTATACATTTACTTATAACTAGTAAAATAAAAAATAAAACAATAATAAAACACACGTACACCTACACCTACACCTACACCTACACCTACACACACACACACACACACACACACACACACACACACACACAGTAGACAGTGCACCATGGTTTAATGCTGAAATTTTGAGAGCAAAAAAGGAACAAAAAGAAAAAAGAAAGACTTTGGCGTTGGCTTCCAACAGATCAAGCCCGGGAGAACTATAAGGTCGCGCGGAATAATGAAAACAGGCTTACAGTGCAAAGAAAGACTGAATACTATAAGAATAAGGCCATAGAGGCAGGCTCTGGTATCAACAAGTTATATATAGTACTAGATCATTTGCCAGGAAAGAAAAAAGAAAAAGAAATTACCTGAAGGAATGCCTGATAAGATACCGGCAAACAAGTTTTTTGACTTTTTCTACAATAAAACCAAGAACATTGTTGATAATTTCAGGACAAGGGAACCTCAGGAAGCTTCTGCTATAAAAGCTCCTATGACTAGACAGGCTGACTTCCAATTAAGTGATGATAATGCAGTTAAATCTATAGTTAAGAGAGCAAAACTTACATACTGTGGAAATGATCCTTTGCCAGTGTGTGAATTAGTTCACTGTGACAGTTTGATGGTTTTCTTGATTTATATGTTGACATAGTGAACTGCAGTATTACAAATAATACCTTTCCATTGACTGAGAAGCAAGCAATTGTGAAGCCAATAAATAGTTAAAGGGAAACTGGACACACACTCCAAAACCGGTGTTCCTTGCCGGCAAGAAGTACTAAACTAACATTGTCTAGTCTGTGATGAGTCCGGAGACACAAGAGGCCGGCACTTGACTGTAAGGTGACAGCGTAATCATCCATCCTTAATGATGGTTGTTAGTCTGGCAGTGACCGGCAGTGATAGGAGGAAGCAGTGCCATTGTATCCGTTAGTGATGTGGGTGCCGGGACCATCAATACACATGTTAAGGTCTGGCTCGGGTACAAACTTTATCCAAGGGACAACACACTTTAGGGAAGGAAGGTGTGTGTGTCCACCAACAAAACTGTGATCCTGTGACCAATACCATTTCAGTTTCTCAGTCAATACCTCACTTAGTCTTTTCAGGTGGTCTAGTGCCTAGCGGTCGGGCATACCAGCTCAGGGTCCCGCGTTCGAGCTTCGGCACGGGCTGGCCACTTTTCTTTGTTACTACCGCCGAGTGGCCTAAGATCACCCACATGCTCCCATAACACCATCCTCGCCGAGACTGCAACGTTATATGCGCGAGGAGCTTCCGCTGGCAGCATGAGCCTATCAATAAGAAGAAACAAGGCGTCACTTAAAAAATCTAACCCACGCTACTAACGGGCAGAGGCCAACCATCTAAGGTCTCCCTGAAGCCTACCGGCACCATGGGTAAAAGAAAGAGAAAAAAAAAAATGGATGTATGTATGGAGAGACAACACGACATATAATAAAATATGGCGCCGAAACCAAATATCATATTAAACAATCATTTATTCCTCAAAACTCTTCATAGAAACTCTCTCCTTCCACAAGAATATACATAAAAATAATTGATCTATCTACACTGTAGATAGATCAATTATTTTTATGTATATTCTTGTGGAAGGAGAGAGTTTCTATGAAGTTTTGAGGAATAAATAAATAAAATTGAATAAATAAATAAAACTCTACAACTTAATCTCTATGAATATTTGCTCTAAGACTAATAATTGCGATTTAAAACTAAACTGTATCCTTTTTCCAAAAACATTAATTTCTTCCTCATTTTCTCGAAAGCTATTAAAGATATTGGAAATATCAATGCAGCATCTGATAGACCTAATAATACTGTCATTATGAATATTTGCTCTAAGACTAATAATTAAGCAGTAAAATTAAACTGTATCCATTTTCCCACAACATGACTTTCTTCCTCATTGTCTTGTAAGCTATAAGAGATATTGGAAATATCATTGCAGCATCTGATAGACCTATTAAACTCTACAACTGTCATTATGAATATTGGTTCTTAACCTGGGTTTGATCGAACCCCAGGGGTAAAAACACTCATCCACAAACATTTCAAAACATATTCTTTCTTTAGTAACATTTATCACGGTGTGTCACATTCCATACTATTTGGATAAAAGTGAATGCCTAAATGTGGTTATTAGTAACCCGCTCGTATTATTTGTGACGTCACGAAGGGTTCGGTGAATGCACTGATGAAGCTTGCAGGGTTCAGTACCTCCATCAAGGTTAAGAAACACTGTTTTAAAGGAAAGGTGCTTTTTCAATATTATTAACCTCCAAGTTGACACAAAAGGTTTATTCTTAATGTGTTGCCTCTATTTCTTAACAAAATTAGCCATTTTTTGTGTGTTCTAATTATGAATAAATTGATATCTGATTGAAATGTGTTTTTGTGGAAGCAGGTGGTACGCGGCGATGGTATGGGACCTTCAAGTGGTACTCAATCAGACAAAGTTTGGGAACCACTGATCTACACCATCTATATATCACCATTATGCCAAAACAAGGCATTTAGGGTTCAGGAAGACACAACACCATTTGTAAACTACACACATCACATACCTTCACTAAAAAAATGATGCAGTTACATTTTGATAAATCCATTGCAAGGTGATAGTATCTTATGTTGAAAATGTATTTATATGTTATATTTGAAGGCTTATCAGATAAAACCTGACTTAGTTCCAATCAATGATGGTTTCATAGCCAACATTTCACCATGAAAACACGTCTTACATTATTATTATTATTACTATTATTGTTATTGTTGTCAACCTTCCCTCAACATTACTACACAATGCATGGAATCTGCAACTGTACAAGGAGTAAAATGTCCAATAATCTGTCCAGCTTGTAATGAATTTATAATTATATGACTTGCCTTTCCAGGAGTTCAAGTCAATATATTACACTGTATATTCCACATTTTCCTCACCCTCACTATCACATTAGTTTATCTTACCAGCATATTATCACTACTACAACAACAGAGCAAAATATTCAGTGAAACAAGCTTTATACTAAATTTTGACCTAGAAATAACGTAAACAATTGCCTAAAAATTTGCATGTTTAACACGCGCAGCCTCAGAAATAAGTTCTCAGATTTAGAAGCACTTGCAACATCTGAAGATTTTCACATTATTGCAGTATCGAAATCTTGGATTAACATAGAAAATAGAGACTTTTTAGCAGAATATAATTTGCCAAGCTATTCAATATTCAGTTGCGAACGACAAAATAAAAAAGGTGGAGGTGTTCTTTTTTACGTGAAAGCCAGTCTTAACCCCGCAGTCTTGCAAATTATAAAAACAGATAACGTAGATGTTATATTTTTACAACTTAAAACACATTCTAAGAAAATTATTATTGGACTCATTTATAGACCATCAGCACACAATATTAATGACGATAGAAAATGATTCGATCAGATAATCAAAGTAAGTAATTAATTTGAAAGCGTAATTTTTGGAGACTTTAATCTTCCTGTAACTTCATGGGTAAATTCTCTTAAATCTCATATTGGTCACGACTTATATAATAATTTGTTAGAGAGTGGCTTAAGTCAACACGTAAGCAAACCCACGAGAGGTGATAATATTCTAGGCCTCCGGATTTAGACGAAGCTGCTAGTGCACCCCTGATGCAGGAGCTTGCAAGGGTATCTAGGTATAATAATGTGTGCATTATGGGGGACTTTAATTATAGGAGAATAGACTGGGATAGTATGACAGGAGACGGGTGCTCGGAGGAATTCTTAAATGTCGTCCAGGATGGTTTTTTCACACAACTTGTAAGGGAACCAACGCGACAGGGAAATATTTTAGATCTGGTCTTCACGAATAATGAAACTTTGGTCAGTCAGGTTGAGATAGGAGCTAGATTTGATGTTAGTGACCACCACGAAATTAGATTAAAGATTAATGCAAAGAGGGAGATAGAACAAAACACTGCTTTAGTACCAGATTTTAGAAAAGCCAATTACCAGGGCCTCAGATACCACCTCCAGAGTATAGATTGGGAGGGAATAGGAGTAGGCAGAGAGGAGGATCAAAACATTGAGGTAGAATTACATTATAATAGCATAGTTAGGGAAATTCATACAGGGCAGGAACAGTATATATCTAAGAGGAGGATTAGGTCAAATAGAAATGATCCAAAATGGATGAATAGCAGCATTAAAAGGGAAATTGGATTAAAAAGGGAACTCTATAGGAGAATTAAAAGGGGAGAAGTACAGGTAGTAGGGCAGTATAATGACCTAGCTAGGAAAGTTAAAAAGGATATTAGGACCGCAAAGAGGAATTATGAGGTTAGGATAGCTAGAGATGTCCAGAAGGATCCAAAGGGATTCTATCAGCTGTACAAGGCTAAAACAAAGGAAAGAATAGGACCTCTTAAAGGAATGGATGGCAGCTTGATAGAAAATGGTGAGGAAATTAGTAAGGAATTAAATAAATACTTCTTGTCCGTATTTTCTCAGGAAGAGTCGGGTAGGGAACTGGAGCCAGTACAGATCTTTAGGGGACAAGAGGTTGATAAATTAAGCGTAATAGTCATAAGTAGGGAAGTAGTTAGCAAGGAAATAGATAGACTTAAAAAGACTAAATCTCCAGGGCCGGACGACATTTTTCCGAGGATTCTTAGGGAATGTAGAGAAGAACTCGTTGAACCCATTGCGATGATTTTTAGAAAATCCCTGGACACAGGAGTAGTAACTAGGCTATGGAGGCAGGCAAATGTAGTTCCTATATTCAAGAAAGGAGATAAGGCAGAAAGTAGTAACTACCGCCCAATTAGTTTAACATCAGTGGTAGGCAAGATGTTAGAAGCTATCATAGCAAGGGCAATTAGAAAACATTTAGATGAACACAAGCTAATTAGACATAGTCAACATGGTTTTAGCAAGGGGAAGTCCTGCCTCACAACTTTATTAACCTTCTATAGGAAAGTATTTGAAACCATAGATAAGGGGGACGAGTATGATATAGTTTATTTGGACTTCAGTAAAGCCTTTGACAGAGTACCCCATAGGAGACTGTTAAGTAAAGTCAAGGCTCATGGCATAGGTGGGAAGATACTAGAGTGGATTAGGGGATGGCTTACTAGTAGGGAACAGAGGGTACAGATTAATGGGAAGAAATCAGAATGGGGTAATGTCACTAGTGGGGTACCACAGGGATCAGTACTAGGACAATTGTTATTCATAATCTATATAAATGACAGAGACAGGAATAAACAGTGATATCAGTAAATTTGCCAATGACACACAGATAGGAAGACCGGTAAAGAATTTAGATGATGCTAGGATGCTGCAGGATGACTTAAATAGGCTGTACGAGTGGTCAGAGAAATGGCAGATGCAGTTTAATGTTAACAAGTGTAGCATTATGAGTGTAGGTAAAGGTAATAGGCCTGTAGACTACACATTAAATGACAATACCTTAGGAAAGTCATATAGTGTGAGGGACTTAGGAGTTCAAATAAGCAGTGACTTGCGCCCCAGGGAACAGTGTATTATAGCTAGAAATAGAGCCAACAAGATAATGGGATTTATTAGTAGGAGTTCTGAGGTCATTCTGAGGTTGTATTTAGCGCTAGTAAGACCCCACTTAGATTATGCAGCTCAGTTTTGGTCCCCTTATTATAGGAAAGATATAGGCTCCTTGGAGGCAGTCCAGAGAAGAATGACCAAGATGATTCAGGGGCTGAGAAATTTACCCTACAAAGATAGGTTAAAACGTCTTAATCTCCACTCCTTAGAGAGAAGGAGGGCAAGAGGGGATTAATAAGGGAAACATTGATCAGGTTTTAGAATTTAGTAGTCAGGATAGGACACGTGGAAATGGGTACAAGCTAGAAAAACTTAGATTCAGGACAGACATAGGTAGATATTGGTTCACTAACAGAGTGGTGAACGATTGAAATAGGCTGGGTAGACACGTAGTAAGTGCTGAGTCAATAGATAGCTTTAAATGACGGTTGGATCAGAGTATGGATAGGGATGACAGGAGGGATGGCTAAATATTGGATTATTCCAAGGGTGGGGGGCAAGGAGCTGCCTCGTGTAGGTCATTAACTGGCCTCTTGTAGTCTTTTCATTTCTTATGTTCTTATATTCTTCTTATGTACTAGACCTTGTAATTTCAACAAACGACGGTCTAGTAAGTAACGTTAATATGGGCCCAGAATTCAGCACCAGCGACCATAAAATTGTCTCTTTTAACATAAATCTCGAAGTTTACAAAGATAACGTAAGCGAAGATCTTATCTTCATGTATCGCAAAGGTAACTTTGAAAAATTGAGAAAGCTTTTAGCAGATACTGATTGGAGCATAGTAGAAAACGAAACCGATGTAATTAAATCGTGGGAAAAATTCTATAACATCTTAAATGGAGCCGTTAAATTATGCATTCCCGTTTGTAAGAGACGTCCACGTAAAAATAAAAATATTAATAAACCAAAATGGTGGAATAGCCAAATTGAGGCAGGATTATTACTTAAAAAGCGCGCTCATGGTAAATATTTACGATCACAAAACGAAAACGATAAAATAGAATACGAAAGACTAAGACGCGAAACAAAAAAGATGATTAGACGAAGCAAAAAAGATCTCGAAATATATATTGCAAATAAAACAAAATCCAACCCCAAGGACTTTTACACCTACGTACGTAATAATAAAGTTATCACAACTAATATTGGCCCACTCCACCTAAAAGATGGTAAGGAAATAAATACAGAATCAGAAATGGCCGAAGTACTAAATGATTATTTTGCATCCGTTTTTACCATTGAAGACACCGATGAAATCCAGGAAATAATCCCAGCTAAACCTAACTTAATTCCTTTAAGCGATTGTCACTTTACTGAGGATACTGTAACTAAGGCACTTGATAAAATTAAAGTAAATAAAACTCCTGGTCCTGATTTTATTGCACCGTGAGTCTTAAAAGAGGCAACATATCAAATCAGCAAACCTCTTGCAATACTATTCAAAAAATCTTTATATTCTGGAAAAGTTCCCAACATTTGGAAATTAACAAATGTTACCCCTATACAAAAGAAATGAAATAAATCACTACAGACTAACTACAGACCAATCAGCCTCACATTCATAGTTGGTAAATTAATGGAAACTATAATACGCGATAAACTAGTGACTTTTCTAGAAGAAAATAGCATCATTGATAATTCCCAACATGGTTTCCGTAACAAACGCTCTTGTTTAACGAATCTCCTTGACTTTTATAACGATGTATTCAACATTTATGACGAGACAAAAGCGGTTGATATAATTTATCTCGATTTTCAAAAAGCGTTTGACAAAGTTCCCCATAAATTATTATTAAAAAAATTAGAATCACACGGCATATCTGGGAAAACTTTTAAATGGGTTGATGACTGGCTTTCCGAAAGAAGGTAACGCATTGTCATAAACGGTAAATCATCTAACTGGCGAGACGTTAAAAGCGGTGTGCCACAGGGCTCAGTACTTGGTCCTATTCTTATTCTAATGATATTGATGAAGGCCTCACCTGTAGGATATCAAAATTTGCCGACTATACGAAAATCACAAGTAAAGTAACTACAACCGCCGATAAACTACAATTTCATTCCAAACTCGACATGTTAGTCAGTTGGTTAAAAATATGGCAAATGAAATTTAATGTCGATACATGTAAAGTTTTGCATATCGGTAACAATAATCAATTCACTAAATATACAATGAATGGCTCTGAACTTTCCAAGGTTAACCACGAAAAAGACTTAGGTGTAACTATTAGTAACGACCTCAAACCAGATAAACATTGTTCAGACGTTGTAACAAAAGCTAACAAACTGGTCGGCTTCATCGGTAGAACTTTTGAGAATAAATCTGTAAAAGTTATCCTTACACTATATAATGCACTCGTACGCCCTCGTCTAGAATATTGCATTCAATTTTGGTCACCATACTATAGAAAAGATATTAATAAGCTGGAGAGAATACAAAGAAGAATTACTAAAATGATCACAAGATTGCGAAACAAGTCTTACGAAGAATGACTAAAGGAGCTGAACTTATTCAGTTTATCCTAACGTAGGCTACGCAAGGACCTCATTGAGGTATTTAAAATTTTCCACGGTTTTGATAATATTAACATAAACGACTATGTAACTACCGATCTCACAAGTACCACCCATAACAATGGCTTCAAAATCATGAGTAAATGATTTAGATTGAATGAAGCGAAGCACTTTTTCGTCACTAAAATCGTAAATGTTTGGAATTCTCTTCCAGCACAAATAGTTAACAGTATTACAATTGAATCATTTAAGAAAAAACTCGATAAGCACTTAGCATCCGTTCACCAAATCGAATATTTCATTACTGCGTACATTTTTTTTTTTTAGCATAGATTACTCTTTGTTTTTCTCACTTTCCTATACAAATTCCATGATAGTTTTCCATACTACATGGTATCACTTCCTCTTCCAGCCAGCTTCGGTTGGAGGGAGGGGTGGATGGGGAGGAACCTTTCACTTTGCTGTCCTTTTGTCTCAATCAAGTAGATATTATAGTAGTAGTGTAGCTAAACAGAAAGCCTCGTTAGGTCCAGTAGGACTGTTGCTGTCTGTTCTTCCTTTGTACTCCTTTGTACTAATGTTACTTAAAGTAGTGTCACAAAATTACACCAAAAATCATTATAACTATAAATAAAAGCGGCAATGGTTCAAAGGTAGAGATTATTAAAGGTGACTAAATAATTCCCCCGAACTAGGCATCTACAGACCATACAGTTATTTTAGGGTTAATGAGAGTGCTGCCCCTCTCACCAAGAAGCTGCCGTGACCCAGGATTGAACTCACAACCTTCAGGTCACAAGCCGACCACTGCACCATTGCACCACACAACCACCCGACACCCTCAAAGGTAAAGAACTACTACAACACTATACAACTAACACTGTGGTAAGACTGCACCTATAGATATACAGGTTAGTAACTCTTGATGTCAGTAATCATTGCTCACCTCCAATGTGTTGTGTGGCCAATAGACTTGCATCATACACTTGCATTTCTTCACAAGAGGTGCAACTTGAGAAGTTAAAAGTTAATGATACTTTCATTCTACTTGGGTCCTCCAATCACCAAGCAAGTTTCTTACCACCGTACTGCTGTGGAAACAAAAACACATTACTTGGTGAAAATATAAAAAAAACTTCATTAATTACACAATGTACAAGACAAGAACTACTCATTAGATTACATCAAGCAAGCTTTTTTTTCCCCACAAGACTAATGTTTCAAATTAATGAGGGTATTTGACGTATCATTTAGACTTGTATACACTTGTAATATACAGGTATTTTTTTTAACAAAGAGGGTCTAATCACCTGTCTTAATTGAGGGTTATTTTTCCTCCAAGCCTTATAAGACAAGTTGTCAGACACTTTCTTCTTGGTTTTTCTTCTTCAAGTCTTCAAGGCGAGTTCTCAACATATCAACGTGAACAAAATACAACATTATTACATTCATGTTTTCAATTAACTTACAAATAACACACAATGTCACATCAACAATCACTACACTACTTATAATTCAACTCAAATATACTTATAATTCTGTATGTTATATTAATAAATATTTTTACTACCATTATATTTGCTTTGAACATAATTTTTTCACCTCAGATGCAGGATTAGCATTGAAGTTTTATCATTCCTTAGTAACTCTGTGTTAGTGAATATATACATAACATTTACCAACACTTATTGAACCACACACTGTAGCGAGTCTCTAACACAAGCGTAGGTGAAGAGAGACACACGTATCTTAAGGGTTCTTTACTAAGTAACCAAAGGAAGTACAGGAGGCCCTACAAGGTGGGGCCGGGCGGGCAGACTGAGTACATACACGCTTGGCGGGAAAGCGACTGAGGAGGGAGGTGAGTTACCGACTAGTGAATAGCCGTTAAATATAAGCAAGGGAAATGAATGGATGACACTACATGGAATATAATATCCTACATCTCCCTCCCCCTTTCACGCTCAAAACCTGCAGGGTTCTGAGCGGACTTTTGGGCCTCAATGCGAGGCGAACGGCGAAGCTGGGCAGGCTGTAACGACTCTTGGTCTGAAGTCGCGCTGTCCGTGTCCGGGGAGCTGTCGGGCTGAGGTGAAGTCGGCCGAAGGAAACGGGGGTTCCTCCACCAGACCCGGCCACTGGGCAACCGGATGAGGTAGTCACGGGTGGAGCCTACGCCCATGACAGTGCCCACCCTGTCCCACCGCTTCGTGGTTGAGTCCTGGATGCGGCCGTGGAGCCCACCAGGAGCGGTTCGAGGGGTTTGGCGTGGGCGTCGTACCGTTCTGTGGTGTCGCGGAGGCGGGTGGCGGCTCGTCGGTCACAGCTCTCGGCCCTGGCTTGCCACTGCTGCTGAAAGGCCTTGGAGTGTGCAGGAACGCAGGAGCGTAGAGGGCGGCCGTAGAGCACCTGAGCTGGGGAACGACCAGTGTGATTTGGTGTGTTCCTGAGCTCAAGGAGGCCTCTGTCGAACGCCTCACAGTCGAGGTTTCCTGAGGCGGCCACCTTCTGGATGAGGAGCTTAGTCGCTTTTACAGCGGACTCAGCGTGCCCGTTCGACTGTGGGTAGTGGGGCGTCGACCTGTTGTGTCGGACTCCCCAGCGTTCTAGGAAGTCGGCGAACTCCCGGCTAGCGAACTGAGGACCTCCGTCCGTACGCAGACGAACGGGGACGCCCAACTCGCGGAAGAAGTGCCGGAAGTGTCGGATGGTCGCAGCAGAGGTGGTATCGGGTCCACATGACACCACTACAGGCCATCCAGAGAGGCGGTCGACTATGACTAGGAAAGCCTTCCCAGCTACGTTAAAGAAGTCGGCTGACACTGACTCAAAAGGCCTGGTAGGGTTGTCATCACAGCGTGGAGGCTCTTGCTGCTGACTGGGTTGGAGTATCTGGCATGGCTCGCAGGCGAATACGACGTTGGTGATGTCTGAGTCAATGCCCGGCCAGTATACTACCTGTCGTGCCCGACGCTTGGTGGCCTCTGCGCCGCGATAACTGTCATGAAGACGGGCCAGGACACGGCGGCGGAGTGCGGCAGGAACAACAACACGGGCGCCGTACAGGACAAGGTCGTCCTCGCTGTAGAGGTTGTCCCGCAGCTTCCAGTATGGGCGCACGGCGTTAGGTAGAGCGTAGCGGTCTCTTGGGAAACCTGCCCTGACGCACTGAAGGAGCTCAGAGTAGGCAGGGTCCTCGCTGGCTTCTCGACGGAACTCGTCCATGGTTAAATTGCTGGCTTGCCCAGGAGTACCATGGTTGACGTCGGCGGCCAAAGACTCGACTGCACATAGGGTGATGCACCTGACGGAAAAGCTGGTCTCGACACCCAACACATCATCTTCGCGCGTCGGCTTGCCTACTGGGGAGCGAGAGAGGGCATCTGGGATGCACAGCTCCTTGCCCGGGCGCCAGTTTGCAGTGAAGATGAAGGCAGATGTCTTCTCCTTCAGACGCTGCAGACGAGGGTTGTCTACGGCGTCTAAGGTGTAGATGTTGAGGATGGGGAGCAGGGGGCGATGATCAGTCACAAGATTGAAGTGTTGGAGCCCTGCGAGGTAAAACGTACACTTGACCATCGCCCACACTACTGCCAATAACTCCAATTCGATGGTGGCGTAGCGGGTCTCGGTGTCCGTCAGGAATCGTGAGCCACATTCGATGAGCCTCAACTGTCCTCCGCCGTGATCCTGTAGTAGGGCGTAGCCCAGACCGTACAGACGTGAAGCGTCTGTCTGTAGGACGGTCGGGAGAGCAGGGTCAAAGGTGGCGAGAACCGGTGGACTCGACAAGACTTCCTTTACCTTCTCGAAGGCGTGGTCGTGGTCAGGAGTCCACACAAAAGTTCTCTTGGGGCTCATCAATGGGCGAAGGGAGGTTAGCAGCACCGGAGATGTGGGGTGAGAAGTCTGCCAGCTGGTTCACCAAGCCCATAAATCACCTCAGGTCAGTCAAGTTGGCTGGCTTGGCGAAGTCAGTGATGGCCAGAACCTTCTCAGGGTCTGCCGCGATGCCATCACTGGAGAGCTGGTAGCCGCAGAAGCGAACCTTCGGTGCAGCGAGGACAAACTTCTCAGCGTTGAGGGTGATTCTGTGTGCTCTGCATCGGGCGAGGACCTGGTTAACACGGCAGAGGTGTGCCATGTAATCCTCGTCGTACAGAAGGATGTCATCCACCACCTTGACACACTGCAGCACTCCCTGAAGCGCGAGGTCACCTCGTCGGCAGAAGGCGTGTCCTGTGGCTGCGAAACCCATCGAGCCTCGAAGGTAGCGGAAACGTTCATAGGGGGTGATGAAGGTGGTCAACGGCTGGTCTTCCTCGGCCAGAGGAATCTGCCAATAGCCGCACAGAGCGTCTATGGTGGTGAAGTAGCGGGCCTGTGGGGAGACTCGACGCGTGGCTTCAAACGGCGTGGGAGAAGGGTGGGCGGGCCTTGGCACTTGACTGTTGAGCCTAGACAGGTCCATAGTGATGCGCACACTACCATTAGCCTTCGCCACGACAATCATTGGGTGGCACCAAGGTGATGGGTCGTCGCCAGCTGGGGCGATGACGCCTTGTGCTACCATAGAGTCGAGCTGGTGCTTCACAGGATCTTGGTATGCCAGGGGAATCAGGTGTGGGGTGTAGATGGCGAAGGGTTGTGCGTCGTCCTTAAGGTGGATGCGCATGGGCGGGCCTGCCATCGGCTTCAACGGTGCGTCCTGTATGTCCTCCTTCGTAACCAACACGTCTGCATACTCCTTGCAGAAGTAGTCCTTGGCAGCTTCAGGGGATGTTGAGTCCAAGAGTGTAAGTGGAGGCGCTGCGACGTGGGGTGGAGAGGCTTCGACACTTGGATGTCCGCCGCTCTGCTCGCTTCCCTCTGGTCCGGCGCTCGTTGACCTTCTTACCCTGTTCCCATTCCTGATCTGCTGTGGGAAGTTCTTGGGTACTAAACCCAAGTCTCGGCAGTGCTCCCAGGACAGTAGAGGTGGCCCCAAGTAGCTTTGGACGTCAACCCAACCGGTGCAAGAGCGAGCACCGTGGGTTAACTTGGCTTGGAAAGAGCCCAGGGCAGCAGGCATTTTGGAGCCGTCAGCGTTGTAGTAAGTGACGGTCGGAGGCGGGTCGAGGTCGGACTTGGAGAAGCATAGGCTCTTGAGATGCTGAAGGCCTATCACCGTGGAGTCTGCACCAGTGTCAGGAATCATGTCAATGCTTCCCGACACTCCCGCGTGCGTGACGACAACACTGACAGTGGGAGACGGCGTTGGTCTCTCACGTGTTGTCGACTCGACGCGCCTTACGTTGACTTGCTGCTTGTTGGGGTTTCCAAGGGGTGACTGGGCTCTCACGACGTGGAACGTGAAGTGCCTTTCTGTCCCCTGCTTGGTGGTCTTGGTGGATCATAAGTTACCTACAAATACAGAGGAAAATCAAGTATTAAAGACACTGATTAAGAAATATCAGGATGTTTTTGCTACTGAGAAAGACCCACTCACCGTCACCCCATTTTATATGCATACTATCAGACAAATGGACGACGAAGTAATATATAAGAGACCTTACCCGATACCTGTCAGCCATCATGACAAAGTACGAGAAGAATTAAAGAAAATGCAAGAGCAAGGAATAATTATACCTTCTCACTCAGCGTATAATACACCTTTAATCCCAGTCGTAAAGAAAGATGGAGGAATTAGAATATGCCTAGATTTCAGAGCATTAAATCTTAAGCTGAGAGCAGACAGGTATCCTCTACCAAGCATACAAAATATATTGAATCAGTTAGGAAAAAGTAAGATGTTCTCCTGTTTGGACATGAAGCAGGGTTACCATCAGATTCCGTTAGACCCAGAGAGCATGGAGAAGACATCGTTCTCATCTCCTGAAGGACACTGGATGTATACGTGTCTCCCTTTTGGACTAAGAGATGCTCCCAGTTGCTTTCCAGCGGGTAGTTAACACTGTTTTAGCAGGATTAATTGGTACAACTGCACATGTGTACCTAGACGACATCGTGGTTCAAGGAACCGACCTTCCAAGACACATAGAAAATTTAGAACAGATACTCGAGAGACTAAGATCTGCAAAACTAACACTTAAGTTAGAAAAGTGTGAATTTTTCAAAGCGGAAGTAGAATATTTGGGTCACGTAATAAGTGCAGATGGACTCAAACCTCAACCCTCAAAGGTAGAAGCTATCAAATTAGCACCTGTCCCTAAAACTGTGCGAGAATTACAGTCTTTCTTAGGTATGATAAACTACTATAGAAAGTTCATATCAAGTTACTCAATGGTAGCAAGACCATTGACCAAGTTATTAAGCGGAAAGAAAGGACCACACAGGAAAAATGATAAGACTCCAATAGAATGGAATGAGACTGCCCAAGGGGCATTTGAAAAATTGAAGACGGAGTTAACGGAGAAGATAATATTAAAATTCCCTGACTTCACCAAAGACTTCATATTAACGACTGATGCGTCAGAAGTAAGCATTGGAGGTGTTCTACAACAAAAGGATGAGGAAGGAAACCTCAGACCACTTACGTTTTTCAGCAGAACGCTGAATAATGCAGAAAGTAAATATCCTGTAATAGAGAGAGAAGCACTAGCGGTGATTTATGGACTACAAGTAAACAGACCTCTATGTCTGGGGTATCATATAGAAATACACACAGATCACCGACCATTAGTATGGCTGCTGAGTAAAGCAACGCCAAGTGGCAGAATAGCGAGATGGCAAACACTGTTGTCCGAATATGATTTTAACGTGACTTACCTGCCAGGGAAAGAGAATCCAGTAGCAGATTTTCTATCCAGAATGAGGAAAATAGAAGAAATCGAATTAGAGGATCCCAGAGATAAAGTGATGATGGTAGGAGCCATCACAAGACGTAAACAGGAACAGGAACCTTTAGAATGGAGTATAGAAGAAATAAAACGGTTACAAAATACCGACAGAGGGTACAAGATAATAAAAGAGATGATAAAAGCGGGCGCTGAGACGGAGGCAATAGCAAAAAAAATGCGAGAAGAGAAACAAAACACGAGATTACCCCTAGGAGATTTAAGATTAGAGAGTGATGTATTATACAAGGAAGTCACTAGTCCCTATGGAGAGAAATCAAAAGCAGTAGTACTACCTTTTGAGTACGTTCTCAAGGCGTTAAACTTGGCTCATTCGTCGCCAACGGCCGGGCACGGAGGAGTTAAGGTTACGCTGAGCAGGGCACAGAAACTTGCTTTCTGGCCGGGAATGAAAAGAGATGTAGAAGAATATTGCAAGAAGTGTACAGTATGTTGCAGATTTAAAAGTATCGGAAATACATACCCTGCACCTTTAAGGCACTATCCTGACGTGAGCGCACCTTTCGAGCGTATACACATGGATCTAGTAGGACCCATGGGTACGTCCGATAAAGGAA
>JAPQNM010000012.1:10941674-10950018 GCA_029783475.1 Metacarcinus magister | reverse complement strand
TTATAGCGTTGCTTTGCCCTTCATTTTTGGCGTAGAGGAGAGAGGGTAGAGAGAGGAGAGAGAGAGAGAGAGAGAGAGAGAGAAGAGAGAGAGAGAGAGAGGAGTATCTTCACTACTACCTCTCTCTCTTTCCCTTTCCTCTCTTTTACTTTTTCTCTCTCTCACAAGACTCTCCTCTCTTCTCCTCTCTTTTGTTTCTCTTCACAAGTCAACTACCATTAGGGAGTGACGGGAGGGAGTGGAAGAAGAGATGGGATAGGTAGTGGTGGTGGGGGGTGGTGGTGTGTGTGGTGTGGTGTGTGGTCGTGCTGGTGGTGGTGGTGGTGGTGGTGGTGGTGGTGGTGTGGTGGGGGGGGTTAAAGTAGTGCAAAAGTACCGATAGTGGAATTGACTACAAATTGAGTTTACGTATACACTTTCTCTCTCTCATCTTCGTCTCTCGATCTCTCCTCTCTTCTCTCTCGCTCGCCGTCTCATCTCCTCTCTCGTCTCTCTCTCTCTCTCCTCGTCTCTCTCTCCTCTCTCTCATCCCACACTTGTCTTCCGTAAAGCTTTCATGTAATCCCGCTGTTCAAAATTATTACCTGTACGACCATTTAATTAACACACTACACACAACACACACACACAGACACACACACACACACACACACACCACACACACACACACACACAACACCTTCCCTCTTTCTTGCACTCCTACTTACTTCACTAATTGAAAGACCTTGTAAAATCTTCCATCTGCTCCTCCTCATCCTCCTCCTCCTCCTCTCGTGTGTGTTTTTGAGTGCATATTGTCCCCGGAATTAATGTCTTGGCTTCATGTGAGTCAATGAAGCTTCGAAGCCCCGTAAGTCCAGACCAACGAAGCCCAAACAACCCGTGGTGGTTAAAGTTTGGTGTTTAGTTTTATTCTTTGTGTTTTTATGTGTGTTTTTATATGTGTGTTTTTGTGTTTTTAGTAGTCGGTGACCTATTCCCATACTGGTGGTGGTGGTGTGTGTGTGTGGTGTGTGTGTGTGTGTGTGTTTTTTTGTGTGTGTGTGTGTGTGTGTTTTTCTAATCTATTTAATTCTTTCCTTTTTTTTTTTTTTTTTTTTTTTCTCCTTCTTCTTGTCTTCTTTCCTTTTTTTCAATTTTTTTTTTCTTATTGAATTTTTTTTTTTTTTTTTTTTTTGAGTGGAAAGTGATATACCGCGATTTTTTTTTCTTTCCTTTTTGTTTTTTTTTTTTTTTTTTTTTTTGTTATTGAAGTCGAATGATTAAGTCTTTCTTTTATCTTTTTATCTTTGATCTTTATCTTTATCTCTATCTCTCTCGCCCTCTCTTCTCTCTCTCTCTCCTCTTCCTCTTCTCTCCTCTCTCTCTCCTCTCTCCTCTCTCTCTTCTCTCGGTCTCTCTCTCTCTCTCTCCTCCATCTCGTCATTTAATTTCAACCTGGTTCAGTTTTTATTCTCTATTTCCCTTTGATTTTCCATGGCTCTGTTTCCCTTTTTTTTCTCCTTATTTCCCTCTTTCCACTCACCCTCCTCCTTCCTTCCGTCCTTCCTTCCTTCCGTTCCTTCCTTTTTCTGGTTCTCTTGTTGCATCTCATTTTCTGTTTTTTTTTTTTTATTTTTACTTCTCTTTTCTCTTTCTATTTCATTCATTTCATTTTCATTGTTTTCCTTTCTTTCTTTTCTTTTCTTTCTTTCTTTTTATATCTTTCTTTTTCCTGCCACTATTCTTCACTCTATTTCTCTCACTCTTTGGTTCCATTCTCTTTCTTTATTCTCCTCTTCCCTCTTCCTTCCTCCTCGCTTCTTCTCTTATTCCTCATTCATTACCATTTCAGTCATTCCTTGCGTGAATTTTATCCTCCTCCGTCCTCCTCCTCCTCCTCTCTCCTCCTCCTCCTCCTCCTCCTCCTCCTCCTCCTCCTCCTCCTCCTATTCTTCTCTTATTCGCTTCTCTTCCAGTCTTCAATCTTCTTCTTTCTTTTTATCACTATTTCTTCTTCTCCTTCGTTCTATTTTATTTATTATTTATTTATTGTTTATTTTATTTTTTTTACTTTTAATTTTATTCATCTTTATTTTTTTTATATTTGTTTATTTTTTTTTAATGTTTTCTGTTTTTTTTTTTTTTTGATAGATAGAGAGAGATATAGAGAGAGGAGAGAAAGAGAGAGAGAGAGAGAGAGAAGAGAGCTGTATCCACACAAATACATGTCCATTAATTTTTTTTTTTGTATTTTTCTGAATGTCGTTTTCTCCTCCCCTTTCCCCCCCCCCTCCCCCTTTTTCTCTCCTCCACTTTCCCCCCTTTCCTCCTCCCCTTTCCTCCTTGCCTCCCTTTTCCTTTTACTCGCCTACTCCTTTTGAAATCCGTCCCTCACTTCCTCCTCCTCCTCCTCCTCCTCCTCCTCCTTCCTCCTCCTCTCCTCTCCTCCTCCTCCTCCTCCAAAGGTCATATTTCTCTCCCTCTCCTCAATACCTTTCTTTCTGATTCCTCCCTCTTTCTTTTTTTTTTTTCCCTTCTTTTTTTTTTCCTTTTTTTTCCCGCTCTTCCATCCCTTCTCCACTTTCAAAAGTTCTTCCCCTCTTTTTTTTTCCTCTTCTATCTCGTGCTGCTTATCTATTTTCTTATTTCTTTCTTTTCTTTCTTTCTTTTTCTCTTTCTTTCTCATTTCCTCTATCCTTCTCATGTTTTCAGTGCCGCCCTCCTCCCTTCTTCCTCTCCTCCTCCTCCTCCTCCTCCTCCTCCTCCTCCTCCTCCTCCTCCTCCTCCTCCTCCTCCTGTCCTCCTCCTCATCCTCTCCGCCTCCTGTGGTCACCCAATCCTCTCGGCATCCAGCTCGTGATTAAACTCCTGTGTCACGTGGGGTGTGTGTGTGTGTGTGTGTGTGTGTGTGTGTGTGTGTGTTGTGTGTATGTGTGTGCGCAATAACCTACATTTCATTTGAGAATAAATAAATAAATTATATATGACATCCGGATTTATGTGATGCATGTAATGTATGTATGTATGTATGTGTTGTCATGTATGTATGTATGTATGTATGTTGTGTTTAAATTGGTCCTTATTATACCGGAAATACGAGTCCAGTTTAATAGAAGGTAGGGTGTGTGTGTGTGTGTGTGTGTGATTGTGTGTGTGTGTGTGTGTGTGTGGTGTGTGTGTATTAATTGGGTTTATATTTGTATCAAAGAGTATTACTTTAACTCCCTCGCTCTAAGTTATGGTGTCCTTACAATACTTTATGGTGGTGGGGTGTGGTGGTGGTGGTGGTGGTAGTGTTGTGGTGGTGGTGGTGTTGTGGTGGTGGTGGTGGTGGTGGTGGATGATGGTGGTCGTGGTGTGGTGGTGGTGGTGGTGTTTTTTTTTTTTTTTATATATGTTTTGTATTCAGTTTCTTTTTATTTTTTATTATTATGTATTTTTTTCCTGTTTTTTTTTTGGTTTTTATTTTTTTGGTTTTGAGTGTTTTTGATTTTTATTTATTCTATTATGTCTATCTCAATTCCGTTTCTTTCTTTCTCTTTTTCTCTCTTTTTTTTTTTCTTCATTTTTCAGACATTTATGCAATTATTTGTTTTGTCATTCCTTCCACTTTCCTTCCTTTTTTTTTTCCTTCCTTTCCTTTCTTTTCCCCTTTCCCGTCCTTTCCTTTCTTTCCCTCCCTTTCTTTCTTTCTTTCCCGTCCTTCCTTTCTTTTCCCGCCTTTCCTTTTTTTTCCCTCCCTTCCTTCCCTTTCTTTCCCTCCCTTTTCCCTTTCTTTCCCTCCTTCTTTATTTCCCCCTCCCATTAATTTCCTCCTTTTCCCTCCCTCCTTCCTTCCTTTCCTCCACTTTCCTCCACTTTTCCTCCTCTATCATCACTACACCGTCTCTCACTCACATTTCCTGCACTCTATACCATTCTCTCTCTCTCTCTCTCTCGTCCTCAGTCATACTCTCTCTCTCTTCCCTCTCTCTCTCAGTCTCTCTCTCCTCATCTCTCTCCTCCCTCTCTCTCATCTCTCTCTCGTCTCGTCTCTCACTATCTTTCTTCTCGACAGCCACTTACAGTATCTTTATCTCCTCCTTCAGTGACATATAGTGAGCGTGTGGCTCGACAGTGTGGTGGTGTGCAAAAAGTGAGCAGAGGTGTGGTGGTGCGGGTCGGGCCATGTGTGTGGTGGGCAGGTGTGTGGAGGTGGCAGGTTGTGGTGCAGGTGTGTGGGGGTCAGGTTGAGTAGGTGTGTAGGAAGACAGGTGTGTGGGGTGCGTGTGAGGTGAGGTGTTTGCCAGGTGGGTGTGGGAACTGTGTGAGGGCAGTGTGTGTGTAGGGTCCTAGTGTATGATTAGATGTGTGTGCATCGGTAGGTGTAGGTGCAGGTGTGGGGGAGACTGATAGGTCGGTGTGTGTGATGGTGTGAGAGAGTAGAGAGAGAGAGAGCAGAGAGAGAGAGAGAGAGAGAGGAGAGCGATGAGAGAGAGAGCGAGAGAGGAGAGAGAGAGAGAGAGACCAGCAGTAACAAAGTAACACACACACACCACACACACACACACACAGTTGATAAGGTGTTACTGTTATAATAATTGGTCGTGGAATGAGTAGAGAGCGAGAGAGTAGAGAGAGAGAGAGAGAGAGCGAGACAGCGAGAGCGCAGAGTAGAGCGAGAGAGAGGAGAGGAGTGAGGAAGGAGGAAGGAGAATACTGAAAGAGGATGGAAGTGTAGGAAGTGCGAAGAATGAATTAATTAATGCATGAATGAAGGACAGAAAGAAGAATGGAAAAAGGAACACGAAGAAGGATGAGTAGAAAACGAGATAGCAGGTGGATGAAGATAGATAAAGCAGAATAGATAGAACGGGGATAAGGAGTGACAATGACAATGAAATAAGAGAGGAGAGAGAGAGAGTAGAGAAGAGAGTAGAGAGAGAGAGAGTGAGAGAGCAGACGACAGAGAGAGTAGCGAGAGAGAGAGAGAGAGAGGAAAAAGAATGAATGTAGGTAAAGGAATAGAAGATAAGTAGAAGTAACAGTCTGACGACCCTTATGAAGAGAGAGAGAGAAGAGACAGAGAGAGGAGAGAGATAGAGAGAGAGAGAGAGACAGAGAGAGAGAGAGAGAGAGAGTAATGAAGTGTATTATGAAAGTACAGTTAGTAGTGAGGGTAAAGATTCTAATTGCCTCTGGTCTCACCATTAGGAGAGCGAGAGAGAGAGAGAGAGAGAGAGAGAGAGAGAGAGGAGAGAGAGAGTAGAGAGAGAGCGAGTGAGAGTGAGGGAAAAGTGGGACTCATCAAAATGTGGGAAAATGGATGCTACGATTGAGGCATTTTCAGTACTTAAGCAGAGAGAGAGAGAGAGAGAGAGAGAGAGAGAGCGAGAGAGATGAGAGAGAGAGAGAGAGAGAGAGAGAAGAGGAGAGATGGTGGTTGTAGTTTAGAGTTTCGTTTTCGTCTCTCACTTTCTTTTTCTTCTCTCTTTCTCTATTTCTGTCTTTCTTCTTCTCACTCTATCTCTCTCTCACTTTTACACCCGCGGTAGTTTCATCTGTATGTATGAGACTCCTACACACACACACACACACACACACACGCACACACGCACATACCCGCCACACACACACACACACCTGTCTCCTCACGTTGTAATTCCCTCCCATTTGACACCCCCCCAATCTCTCTCTCTCTCTCTCCCTCTCTCTCCTCTCTCTCTCTCTCTCTCTCTCTCCCTCTCTCTCTCTCTCTCTCTCTCTCTCATCTCTCTCTTTTTTAGTGACTTTTTTTTTTTTTGTATATTTCTTCGTTTTAGTATTTTTTGTATGTAATATAAACATTTTTTTTTTATTTATATATCTTACGATTTTTTTTTTTTCCATTTTTTTTTTTTTTTTTTTTTTTTTTTTTTCCTCTTTCCCTCAGTTCTTGCTTTTCCCTTTTTTTTTCCTGCGTCAATCCTGCCTCTACGTTTCCCCCAAAAGAGGGTGGTGTGTGGTGTGGTGGTTGGGTGGTGGTGGTGTGTGGTGGGTGCACTTAGGGAAACTACTCCAGTTTTAGCACAGCGAGTCAAAAGCCCTTTCTTTCCGTACCCTGGAGGGGAAACAAGGGGAAAAAAAGGGGAAAAGAGGAAAAAATAGAAAAAATGGGGAAAAAATGGGAAAAAGGGGAAAAAAAGAGGAAATAAAAAGGGGAAAGAAAGGAAGAGAAGGGGAAACATGGGGACCACAAAAAAAAAAAATGGGGAAACAAAAGAGGGGAAAGGGGAAAAAATGGGGACGAAGGGAAATTAAAGGGGAAAAGTGGAAAAAAAGAAAATAAAAAGAGGAGAAGGGTAAAAGGGAAAACAATGGGACAAGGGGAAATAAAGGGAAAAGGAAGGAAATAAAGGGAAAAAGTCTGGAACTCCAGCTAACTTGGGTTAAAGCACCAGTTGTTCCGGTGTCGATCTGGCTTTTTTCTTTCTGTTTCGTTTTCTTTTCTTAACTTTTTCGTCTTTTTGCATTATTCTTTACTTTTTTTTATCATGTGTTTTGGTTTTCATTTACTTAGTTTCCATTTATTTTCTCTTTTATCTCTCTTTCTTTCTTTCTTTCTTTCTTCTTTCTCTTTCTTTCTTCCACTTTATCAGATTTTCTCTTCTTTTTTTCCCCTTTTCATATTTACCTTTTGTGCGCATTTTATTTCTTCACTTATTTTCCTCCTTCACACACACGACTGACATACTTTTTTCCCTCATTCCTACCACAGTCCATCTTTTTTGTGTCCTCCTCTACTCTCCCTCCATACACCCGAATTTACCTCTCTCTCCCCTTACTTTCCTCCCTCTCCCCTCTCCCCTCTCCCTTCCTTCTCACTCCTTCATCCGTCTAACCTTCCTACCTCCTCCTTCCCCTCCCTCCTCCCTCCCTCCCTCGCTCCCTCCCTCCCTACTCCCTCCCTCCTCCACCTTCCTCCATATGTTTCCCTAACCTAACGTTCCTCTCTCAGAATACCAAGCAGTGTAGCGTAATTTCTGACTCCTGGTAGGGAAGTGAAAGGGATAAAGTGAGGGGGGTGAGGGAGGGTGAGTGAGGAGTAAGGGGAGTGAGGGGTCGTGAGGGGAGTAAGAGAGTGAGGGGAGTGAGGGGAAGTGAGGTAGTGAGGGGAGTGAGGGGACGTGAGGGAAGTGATGGGGAAGTGAGGGGAGTGAGAGGGGAGGAGGGACATGAGCGAGTAGAGGAGTGACGGGAAATGAGGGAAGTGATGGGAAGTGAGAAATGAAGGGGGAGTGAGGGAGGTATAGAGGGAATGGGGAGGGGAAGTGCAGGAAGGTATGGGAGAGATCGAGAGGGAAACGGTAGGTGTGAGATAAGAAAGAGAGGATGGAGAAGAAGAAGGAATAGAAGTAGAAGAATAGAAGGGGGATAGGAGAGTAGGAGGAGAGGAGGAGAGAGATGAGGGAGCAGAAGGAGGGAAGAGAGGGAGGGATGGATGCACTGGGAGGAGTAACAAAGGAGGAGGCTGAAGGAGTAGGAGGAGAGGAGGAGAGGGAGATGTGAGCGAGGAAGACACAGTTTATATCTGAGAGAGAGAGAGAGAGAGAGAGAGAGAGAGAGGAGAGAGAGAGAGAGAGAGTAGAGAGAGAGAGAGAGAGAGAGAATCTTCCCACTACTGAATTCACACCCGTTACAGCCACCAAAACAACACACACACACACAACAACACAACAACTACCACAGCCTCACCTACCACTATCTTGCCTCGTGTAAAGAGAGTAACAGTGATATAAGGTGTATCCCATCTTAACACACCTTTTTATCACACCTTATGTTCCTTGCCCCAAATATTATGTTTAATGGACTCCAGCCAGAATTATTTAGGTAATTTATATATATTGCTCCTTTTTTCTTATGTATTTATTGCATCTTATTATATTATGTTATTTTATTGTGAAAGATACAAAAATAAAGAGAAAAAAATTGATAATATA
Source organism: Metacarcinus magister (assembly GCA_029783475.1). NCBI lineage: Eukaryota > Metazoa > Arthropoda > Malacostraca > Decapoda > Cancridae > Metacarcinus > Metacarcinus magister. The sequence continues at coordinate 10,942,078 of JAPQNM010000012.1, read as the reverse complement.
TAATATGCTTTTCATGTTTCCGAATAATAATAATATATATAGAAAAAAAGAAAAAAAATAGTCTATATAATATTTTAATCTTTCCCCGTTTTTTATTTATATATGAGGTGAATTTGTAAGTAACATTATTATTTTATTTGTAGTGTGTGTGTATTAGTGTTGTGTTTGTCCCCTTAGTATGGCTGTCGGTCATATATTCGTGATACTGTCAAATTTCCTGATAATACTGAAACCTGATAGTTTTTTATGGAGCGGTAATGGCTATCTGGTACGATGGGAGGGAGGGGGTGGAAGGGAGTAGGGTGAATGTAGGAGAGAGGTGTGAAGGAGGTAGGGGAAGGGAGAGAGAGGGGAAGGGAGAGAGGGGGAAGGTGAGATGAGAGTAGAGAAGAGAGAGGGAGGGA
>JAPQNM010000012.1:10926674-10936674 GCA_029783475.1 Metacarcinus magister | reverse complement strand
CCACCACCACTACCTCCTCCCTCCTCCTCCTCTTCCTCCTCACTCCCTCCTCCTCCTCCTTCTGGCAGGGTTCAGTGGGGATTTTCATGGTTCTTGTTGTCATTTGTGGATTACAGGGCGATTTTCTTGAGGGATTTGTGGCCTCCTATTGAATTGTTTTTTTCGGTCATCGTCTCTGGGTGATTTACATAATGTGTTCCGTTGATTTTAGAGGAAATTTGTTTTGTTGTTTTAAAGGGAATAGAGTGTGTGTGTGTGTGGAGAGTGGGGGGTATGTGTGTGTGTGTGTGTGTGTGTGTGTGTGTGTGTGTGTTTGTGTGCTGTTCCTTTTCTTCTTGATCTGTTCTTGTTTTTTTTACTTTTATTTCTTTTTTTTCCATTTCTTCTTTTACTTCCTTCTTCTTCTTCTCCTCCTCCTCCTCCTCCTCCTCCTCCTCCTACCTCTTCCTCCTCCTCCTCCTCCTCCTCTCTCCTCCAATCACGGGGCAAGATTTACGCGGGAACTTTGAGTGAAAAAAAATGAAAAAGAAATAATTGACTGTGGCAATATCAAAAAAAAATGAAAATACGTGATTAAATTGAAGTTTTATTCCTGTTTATTTTTTTAAGTGAAATTAACTGAGTGATTACTGACTGATTAGTTGGCTGATAAGAGTTAATTGCATGCAAGGGCTGAATGGAGAGGAGGAGGAGGAGGAGGGAGGAGGATGGAGGAGGAGGATTGAGGCGGAGAGATAGGAGGAGAGAGGAAGGAGGAGGAGGACGAAAAAATATACAGTAATTATGTGAGAAAAGTAACGAATCTGTAAATAAAAAAAATAATTGTGTGTTGTGGTGTGTGTGTGTGTGTGTGTGTGTGTGGGTGTGTGTGTGTGTGTTGTGTGTGTGTGTGTGTGTGTGTTGTGTGTGTGTGTGTGTGTGTGTGTGTGTGTGTGTGTATAAAGGGAAAACACAGGAAATACAAAATAACATAGTTGGTCATCCACATTTTTCTTTCCAAATTGGAGAGAGTGGACTGAAATAAAAAAAATAAATAAAGTAAATAGAAGGCAAAAAAAGAAAAAATAAATAATAATAAAAAAAATGTGAAACTACTGCCATGAGAGAGAGAGAGAGAGTGATAAAAAAAGAGAAAAGAGAGAGAGAGAGAGAGTGATCAAAAGAGAAGATAGAGAGAGTGATAAAAAAAAGAGAGAGATAGAAATAGAGAGGAAGCAAAGAGACACATACAACAGACACACAACAAATAAACAACAAACAGTAACACGCAAGGAACAGTGTTGGTCTTGCTGGCAGGTTCTCTTTCCCTTTTCCTTTACACCCTTCAGGGGAAAAAAGGAAAAAAAAAAGAGAGGGAAAAAAAAAGAGAGAGAGAGGGGAAAAAAAAGGAAAGAAAACGAGTGACCTGTAAAATGTTTCCAGAGAGAATCCATTAGAGTTTCTCGGTTCCAGGCAGGTGTGTGGAGGGGGGGGAGGTGAGGGGGGGTTATATAGGGGGTTAGCGGGGTTAGGGGGGTGGTTAAGGACAGGTGTGTGGTGGGGTGTGTATTTAGACAGGTGTGTGGGTATCAAGTTCATACAAAATACCTGGAATACTAAGCAGGTCATACATTATTATCTTATTATCATTATTATTATCATTATTATCATTATTATTATCTCTATTGCATCAAGTGTTTTCCCTCCTTTTATATATAGTTTTCCCCTCCAACACAAAACCAAACAAAGGGAAACAAAGGGAAACAAGGGAAACAAAGGACAATAAACACGTAGTAGTAGCAACATTATTTTTTTTTCCTTTCCATTCTTATTAGACGAGAAAGGAAAAAAAAAAAAAATAAATAAAAAATGTTAGATATTCTCTCACTTGTAATCTATATATCTTGTCTCAACCCTCACATCCCCTCATCTATCTTTCCCCTCCTCCTCCTCCTCCTCCTCTTCTCCTCCTCCTCCTCTCCTCCTCCTCCTCCTCTCCTCCTCCTCCTCCTCCTCCTCCTCCTCACATTTCTTAGCCAAGACAGAAAATTCAATGTTGTCCTCATCCTATACTCACAAGACAGCACCCTTATTCACACCTTATTCACCCTTATTCAACCCTTATTCACTCTTATTCACCCTTATTCACCCTTACTCATCCTTATTATTCATCTTTATTCACCTTTATTCACCTTTATTCATCTTTATTCACCCTTATTATTCACTCTTATTCACCCTTATTCACCCTTATTCACTCTTACTTCACCCTTACTTCACCCTTATTCACCTAACTCCCCTAACTCACTTTACTCATCTTTATTCACCTTACTGCACCCTATTCCTCTTATTCACCCTTATTCACCTTATTCACCTCTCTCTTCTCTCCTCCTCCTTCTTCCCTGTCTCTCCTCCTCTCCCCTCTTCTCATCTTCCTTCCATATTTTCTCTTCTCCTTTCTTTCTTCTCTCCTCCTTCTTCTCTTCCTCTCTCCATCTTCTCATCTTCTTTCCATATTTTTCTTTCCTCTTTCTTTCCTTCCTTCCATGTTTTCCCTTCCCCTCATTTCTTTCTTTCTTTCTTTTTTTCCTTCCCCTCACTTTCTTTCTTTCTTTCTTTTTTCCTCCTCTCGTCAATCCTTCTTTCCAACCTGACGTTATATTTTCCCCTTGTGGTCATTTTCTTTTCTTTTCTTTCCCTGATTTACATTTTTCCTTTCTTTTCTTTCTTTCTTTCTTCCTTCTCGCTACCTCTTTTCCTATTTTATTTTCTTTTTTCCTTCGTTCTTTAACTTCTCATTCTCTTCTCTTTTCTTTCCTCTCTCTTTCTTTCCTCTTTTTTTTCCCCTCGTTCTATCCTTCAGTTATTATCAATCACTCACTCAATCAATCATCAGTCAGTTATTCAGTCGGTCAGTTTAATCAGTCAGTCAGTCAGTCAGTCAGTCAGGCAATCAGTCAGTCAGTCAGTCAGTCAGTCACTCAGTCAGTCAGTCAGTCAGTCAGTCAGTCAGTCAGTCAGTCAGTCAGTCAGTCACTCAGTCAGTCAGTCAATCAGTCAGTCAGTCAGTCAGTCAGTCACTCAGTCAGTCAGTCAGTCAGTCACTCAATCAATCAATCAGTCTGTCAGTTAGTCAGTCAGTCACTCACTCAATCAATCAATCAGTCAGTCAGTCAGTCAGTCAGTTAGTCAGTCAATCAGTCAGTCAGTCAATCAGTCAGTCAGTCAATCAGTCAGTCAATCATCCAGTCAGCCAGTCAGTCAACTCAAACAGGCATGAACAAACAGAAGAAGAAAAAGCACATCAACCAACACCAATCAGCTTCCATTCAAGTTGTTGGCGCCAAAAAAGTGTGAGTTTGGAACACGAGACGAGGAAGAGCGTGTGTGTGTTGTGTGTGCGTGTGCGTGTGTGTGTGTGTATGGCTTCACCTGAGGACACGAGGAGCGACGCAGCGGCCAGAAACGAGGGGAAACAAGGGAAAAGGGACCAACAAGACACACAATACTTGATCCTGTTGACTCTATCTCTTGTTTCCTTTCCTGTTTGACTCCTTCTGAACAGCGCCAATTCCTATGTCTCTTTCCTCATCCCCTCATCCATTCATATTTCTCCTCCTTCTCTCCTCCTCTTCTGTTTTTTCTCTCCCTCATCCTACCATCCCTACCTCCTCTGTCCATCCATCTCACCACCCCCACCCTGTTTCTCTCATCGCCCTTTCCCTCCCTTCCCTCCCTTTCCCTCCCTTCCCTCTGCCAACATCCATCATCTTTGTCTTCCATCTCGTTACTAAGTCCAAGTCGTGTGTGTGTCCCCTCCTTGCTGGTCGCTGGTGGTCATTCACACACCACACACGCACGCACACCCAACCACACACACGACACAGCACACGACACCCACACATACACACAAGACACACACACACACACACACACACACACACACATACATACATACAGAAAAGGAAAGAAAGTGTAGTGTAAGGACTGAATATTTATGCCTTTTCCAAAATCTGTGTAGACCCCCCTAAAAAAAATCCTTCTTGTAATATATCAGTAAAGAAAATGGATGACGGTCATTCACTAAACTCTCTCGGTAATGAAAACGAAGATGAATGGAACGAAAAAAGGAAAACAAGATATGAATAATTACAATGAAAAACGTAAAACATATGAGGATAATTTTTTGTTTTGGATAAAGTTTCAGAAGTTAAAGATACATAATGTTACCTGCATGATTATAAAAAGAATGCATGATTGATAAGAAGAAGATATGTGATTATGATAGCAAGGAAGAAAGGAAGGAAGGAAGGAAGTGAAGGAGGAAGGAAGGAAGGAAGGAAGGAGGAAAGAAGGAAAGAAGGGAGGAGGGAGTTAGGAGGGTAGGGAAGGTAGAAGGAGGGAAGTAATGAAGGAAAGGAAGGAGTAAAGAAAGAAAGAAGGAAGGTAGGTAGGTAGGTAAGAACGAAGTAAAGAAAAAAGGAAAAATAGCTCGTTTTTGGCAACATTTCTGACCGGGAAAAGATTGAGGAAGAAGAATTACAATGAAAAATGTAAAGGTAGAAGTTGGAGGTTGAGATAGACGGAACACAAAGGAAGGAAGGAAGGAAGGAAGGAAGGAAGGAAGGAAGGAAGGAAACAGTGTAATTGAAGGAAGGAATGAAATTATCTCCTCGCGTTGTGTTGTAAAATTAAATTAATGGAAATAGATAGTTTGAAGGAAGAATAATATTATGGTAAAAATAATTGGAAAGAGAAATGGAAAAGAATTGATATATGGAAGAGAAATTATAAATGTGAGAATATGAAAAATGAAAGAAAGAAATGGAAGGGAACAAATGAGAAATAGTTGAGAATATAAAAGAGAAATGTCAAATGGAAGATGATAATAATGAAAAATGGAAGACAATAGAAGGGAAGAAAATAGAAAATGGAAAATATGATAAAGGGAAAAATAGAAGAGGAAATGAAAGACAAATAATAAGATAAAAAAAATAGAATGAAATTTAAAGATAATATAAAATGGAAGAAAAAATAGAGAGGACACAAGAAAATGAAATAAACCGAATTGCATTTAAATCAGTCATACATAAAATATATAAATGTCATAATATTTACTGAATCATTTACCTATTTACTTATTGTCTAATGGAAAAATCTATATATATTAATACATTTTTTTTTTCTCGTCATGTCCAAATGTATTAACTTCTGACTGTCCTAAAATTATTCCCACCAAAAAATAAATAAATAAATAAAATAAAGAAAGGAAAAACTTTATTGATTGTAGATAACGAAATGAAATCAAATGTCTTCAGGAATGATTGACACGTAAATGAAAATAAATAACGTAATGAATTGATTTTTATTTATTGACGTGAATACTCGTAGCATACATGATGAGAACACGAGGGTCAAGTTTCCTATTGTAGTAGTAGTAGTAGTAGTAGTAGTAATAGTAGTAGTAGTAATAGTAGTAGTAGTAGTAGTAGTAGTAATAGTAGTAGTAGTAGTAGTAGTAGTAGTAGTAAATAGGTTTGTTATTGTAGTACTGGACTCATAATTGTCTTGTTAATTGTAATAGTAATGATAATGAAGCCCAGGTGTGTGTGTGTGTGTGTGTGTGTGTGTGTGTGTGTGTGTGTGTGTGTGTGTGTGTGTGTGTGTGTGTGTGTGTGTGTGTGTTCTGTTAACTTTTTCTACTCATATAAACACAACAACAACAACAACTACTACTACTACTACTACTACTACTACTACAACAACCACCACCACCACAACTAAATTATATGATCTATTTTTCACTAATTTTCACTATTTTCCATAATGTTTAGTACGTCGTGTTAATGATATGCAATGGAGGTGTAACACAGAGGGGGAAACTTACCCTCTGTTTCCCCTCACCTTACGTGTTAATATTCCCTGCTGAGTGAACTGTAAGGGGAAAAATATATATAAAATGTTTCTGAAGAGAGAGAGAGAGAGAGAGAGAGAGAGAGAGAGAGAGAGAGAGAGAGAGAAGAGAGAGAGAGAGAGAGAGAGAGAGAGAGAGAGAGAGAGAATGGACACCTACAGGAAAGAGCAACATCTTAATTACCTCGTTACATGATTATCCTCTCCCTCTCCTCACTTCCCTCACTTCTTCCCCTCTCTCTCTCTCTCTCCTCTCTCTCTCTCTCTCTCGCTCTCTCCTCTCTCCTCCTCTCCTCTCCTCCCTCTCGACTCCTCCTCTCTCTCTCTCTCCTCTTCCATCTCACTCTCCTTTCCCTTACCTTCCTACCGCTGGCCATATATTATCTTTATCAGTTTCCTCCTCCTCCTCCTCCTCCTCCTCCTCCTCCTCCTCCTCCTCCTCCTCCTCCTCCTCCTCCTCCTCCTCCTCCTCCTCCCAATGGACTATTAAATCTCATCTTCCCAAACTATTCCTTAAACTATTGATAAAGCGTGCTATTTAATGGAGGAGAGAGGAGGAGGAGGAGGAGGAGGAGGAGAGGAGGAGGAGGAGGAGGAGGAGGAGGAGGAGGAGGAAGGGACTCTTAGGAATATTGTCTTAAAAATGTTCAGTGTATTTGAGAGAGAGAGAGGAGAGAGGAGAGAGAGAGAGTAGAGAGAGAGATGAGAGAGAGAGAGAGAGAGAGAGAGAGAGAGAGAGAGAGAGATTGCATTCCCACGTAGTCGACTTGAGCCAATGGGTGAAAAGCCATGTAAGTATTGATTACCCATACGCACACACACACACACACACACACACACACACACACACACACCACACACCCACACACACACACACACACACACCACTCCCTCCCTCCATTCATTCCTTCCTTCATACATTCCATCCTTCCTTTCCCCTCCTTTCCCCTCTTCCTTCCCCTCCTTTCCCCTCCTTTCCCCTCACTCCTTTGCATATTGGTATGATTAGTACCGGTAATCTGAGGGATAAACGAGTGCCTCTTTGTGTCTATAACTCACTGGAAGGGAAACGAGGGGAAAGGGGAAGAGTGAGGGGAAGGAGGAGAGGAGGCGAGGAGGAGGGAACGAATTTGTGGGAAGGACAGAGGAGGGCAAGAGGATGGAAGACAGGTGATAGGGGATGGGAAAAGGGGGAAGAGGGGAAAAAAGAGAAGGAAAATATAGGAAAAAATAAAGAATGTGTGAATAGAAGAGTGAAAAAGGAAAAGAATGAGGGGAAAGTTTTTGAAAATGAATAGATGAAAAGAAAAGAGAAAGTGAGGGGAGTGGGCGAGGAATGTTAAGGGAGATTGATAGAATGGGTGAGGGAAAGGGGAGAGAGAGAGAGAAGGGAATATATGAGGGGAGAGAGAGAGAGAGGGAGTGATGAGTGAAATGAGGAAGCTTTAAATCGTAGACTCTCTCTCTCTCTCTCTCCCCTCTACTTACACTTTAAATCCTTCTCAAGTTTCGCTCTCTCTCACTTTCTATTTTTCTTTTTCCTTCCATCTCCCCTCTTTACTCCATCTCCTTCTAATTACCACCCCTTTTTTCCTCCCCTCTTTCACTCTTTTGTCACCTTCTGTTCTTTCCTCCTCCTCCTCCTCGTCCTCCTCCTCCTCCTCCTCCTCCTCCTCCTCCTCCTCATAGGGATGGCTAATAGAAGACAAAATAATATAAACAAAAGGAGAGATAATAAGGAAATAGGGATGAAGGATAAAAGAAAGTTGATATAGAAAATGGAATAAAGTTGAAGCTAAAGCAGGGAATAAAAATAAAGAGAAAGAGGAAGAGGTAGAGAGATATTTGATAAGACTATATGAATGTTCAATAATAATAAAGTGAGTCAATGTTGAACTAAATAACGACACGTGAATATATGGAAATGTGTCCCTATCATAAGGTTAAGATTGGACCTATTAAGCTAACTCATCACTATCATTATCCATGTTCATCTATTTATCTCCTCTGTGTGTGAGTGCAATGGTGGTACGTGGTAATGTTTATGACTAATGCAAAGTGTACATGCACGTGTCACTATATTTGAAGTATGTTATAGTCACACTAAGACTGAGTGTGACTTACGGGCCATCACACTTGAGGACATGTAATACTTGACTAGTACTAAAGCTTATTATTACATCCTGATTTTGTCTTACTTCTACTCCTACTCTTCTTCGTCTTTCATTTCCTCTGTTTCTTCTTATTTTCCTCTTCCTCTTCATACTCGTTGCCCCTCCTCCTCCTCCTCCTCCTCCTCCTCCTCCTCCTCCTCCTCCTCCTCCTCCTCCTCCTCCTCCTTCCCCTCACTCCTTCCCCTCATTCCTTCCCCTCACTCCTTCCCCTCACTCCTTCCCCTCACCCCTTCCCCTCACCCCCTTCACCCTCACTCCTTCCCCTCACTCCTTCCCCTCACTCCTTCCCCTCACTCCTTCCCTTCACTCCTTCCCCTCACCCCTTCCCCTCACTCCTTCCCCTTACTCCTTCCCCTCACTCCTTCCCTCACCCCTTCCCCTCACTCCTTCCTCTCACCCCTTCCCCTCACTCCTTCCCCTCTTGAATAACATAATTTTCCCCTCTCTTCCCCTCTAATATAGATGCTTACAGTGCTCAAGAGTGGAGTGAGTGCAGGTTAAGAGGGGAAAGTCAACCTCCCCTCCTCCTCCCCTCCTCCTCCTCCTCCTCCTCCTCCTCCTCCTCCTCCTCCTCCTAAAGTGTTTTGCCATTCATTATATGGGCATATTAAACTTGCAGCCACACAGACAGCCTCGTTAGGTCCAGTATGACTGTTGCTGTTTGTTCTTTCTTTGTAGCTCCATTGTACCTCCTCCTTCTCCTCCTCCTCCTCCTCTTCCTCCTCCTCCTGCCAGGGTACATCATACACAAGGGCCTTCACCTCATCTTCACTCATTACTTCCCGCACTTTTGCATTTCATTGACATTCTCAGTATTAAGTTTTAACTTTCAATGAAAATTGATTTAGACGTTGATAGTGCTGTGGTGCGCGCTGGCCGTTGTTGGCGGCGTGCACCACCCTGGCCGACCCGCACCACGGCGTGCGTAGTAGCACCAAGGACAGGCAGCCGCTGCAGGCCCTCATCCGCAGCGGTGCCTTGCAGGACGACGTCGCCCTCCCAAAGGGGGTGGCCGGCCTTGTGGACCTGGTCCGCATGGCTAAGGACGACTCCTCAAGAGCGTCACGCACATAAGGGCGTGCTCACCGAGCGCGACCTGCTGCTGGACGCCCTTGAGGAGTTACACAAGGACTTCAAGATCCTTGCGGCTACCACCTTACTGTGGTTAAAGACCTCAAGGTCTTGAAGGAAGACCACCACTGTCTGTTGATGAACCGAAAGGTTCTTAAGGAAAAATATGACCTTATGGTTATGACCAAAAGGACTTGAAGAAAGAATATGACTTTGTGGTTAATGACCACGAGTCATGCAGAAGACCACTACGGTCTGTTAATGGACCATAAGGTTCTATTGTCAGACCACGGGTCTTGAGAACAGCCACAATGCTGTGGTTAGGGACCACCAGGTCCTACATGAAGAACACAAGGCTGTGCATAACGGCTACAGGGTCCTTGAGACACACCACATTAGTGTGGTGAAGGACATAGGTTATATTGTCAGACCACCAGTCTTGAAAGAAAAATATGACCTTTTGGATAGGGACCACCAGGTCCTACTGGAAACCACTACGGTCTGCTGCAGGACTTAATGTCTTGTTGTCAGAACGTAAGGTCTTGAAGGGAAATCATGACCTTGTGGTTAATGACCCAAGGTCTTGAAAGAAAAGTATGAACTTTTGATAGGGACCACCAGGTCCTACTGGAAGACCAAACGGTCTGATGCAGGACCTTAATATCTTGTTGTCAGAACGTAAGGTCTTGAAGGCAATCTGACCGTGTGGTTACAGACCACACGAAGGTTGTGTCAGAGGTGAGCATGTGCGTCAACAGCACGCAGCACTGCAACGTCTGCTGGAGAACTCAAGGACGACCTTCGGTTGTGCTGAAGGAGAAAGAAGCTTTGGCACACAGCTGAAGCAGAGCAGACCAAGTGTCACC
>JAPQNM010000012.1:10911674-10914174 GCA_029783475.1 Metacarcinus magister | reverse complement strand
TGGCTGGCAGGGAAAGGAAGGCCAACCAAGACCATACTGTCACTACCACTACTGCTACCACTACTTCCTGGCAAGCGATGTCAGGCCACTAGCGACGTCTTTTGAATCGACATTTCGTAAGTTAGGTACATCAGGATGAACTTACTCAAAGTTTGCTACGTTAACGGATAGTATTTTAGTTGTGGATTGGCTTCTAAATATTTGTCAAGTCTATTTTTGAACGTAGTAATTGTTTTACTGTCGACGATATTGGCGGGCAGGGAGTTCCAAACGTTAACGATCCGATTGAAAAAGAAGTGCTTGGCTTCGTTTGATGTGAATCTTTTACCAGTAATCTTAAAAGAATGACGTCGTCTTGTTATATTTGATCGATCAAAAGTAATGTAATCTTCTACATTGATATTATCGAATCCTTTGATTATCTTGAACATTTCAATTAAATCCCCTCGCATCCTTCGTTTTTTCTAGGCTGAATAAGTTTAGTTCTTTAAGTCTTTCTTCATAAGGTTTATTTTTCAGCCTTGGAATCATTTTTGTTATTCTTCGCTGGACTCTTTCCAGTTTGTCAATGTCCTTTCTGTAATATGGGGACCAAAACTGTACGCAATACTCAAGATGGGGTCGTACTAGTGAATTATGCAGTTTTAATATGACTTTTTCTGATTTATTTTCGAAAGTACGCCCAATAAAGCCGACCAATCTGTTAGCAGTTTTAACTACCTCTGAACAATGTTGACTGGGTTTTAAATCGTTTGATATTGTGATTCCCAGATCTTTTTCTTTGTTTACTGTAGAAAGTGATTTACCATTCATTGAGTACTGAACGTGATCATTATTACTTCCGATGTGTAGTACCTTGCATTTTTCAACGTTAAATTTCATTTGCCATTTATTGGCCCAAGACGTTAGTCGATCTAGGTCTGATTGTAAGACTTCTCTGTCAATTGTCGTAGTTACTTTGCTGAGAATTTTCGTATCGTCAGCGAATTTCGATATTTTGCAAGTGATCCCATCATCTATGTCATTAACATATATCAAAAATAAGACAGGACCAAGCACTGAGCCTTGTGGTACGCCACTTTTAACGTTTAACCATTGAGAGGAGACACCGTTTAAGACTACTCTCTGCTTACGTTCAGAGAGCCAGTCCAGAAGCCAATTGTAAATGCTACCAGAGATACCATGAGACATTAGTTTATTAAGCAATCGTTGATGAGGTACTTTATCAAAAGCCTTTTGAAAATCCAGATATATGACATCTACTGCTCTGCTTTCATCGTACGCGTCAAAAACATTGTGGAAGAAGTCTAATAAGTTAGTTAAGCATGAACGTTTATTACGAAAACCATGTTGTGAGGGTTTTATTATATCGTTGTCTTCAAGGAATTTCACCACATTGTCACGAATGATTGTCTCCATTAATTTACATACAACTGATGTCAGACTGATTGGCCTATAATTTCCGGGTTGTGACTTGTCCCCCTTTTTGAAGATTGGTGTTACATTTGCACGTTTCCAATCTGATGGGACTTTACCATCTCTTAAGGATTTATTGAATAAGATTGTAAGCGGTTTACTGATCTGGTGCTTGACCTCTTTCAAGATTCTTGGGGAAATTTTATCTGGTCCAGGGGTTTTGTTTGTTTTCATCTTATTGATTTTTTGCAAAACGTCATTTTCTACTATGAGTATATCATTTAAGAAGTTTACGGTCCCTCTAATCTCAAGTGGCTGAAACGATGAACAATCCTCTTCTGTAAATACGGATGCAAAAAAGTTATTAAGGATTGTAGCCATTTCGTTTTCGTCATTTGTGTGATTTCCATGTCCTTTAGTAAGTGGACCGATATTGCAGGTAAGGGCTTTTTTACTCTTAACAAAACTATAAAATTCTTTAGGATTTGATTTACATGATTCCGCTATATATTCTTCCAGGTTTTTCTTGCTACGCTTTATCAATCTCTTAGTATCGCGACGAATTCTGTCAAACTCTACTTTATCATCTTGGCTTTTAGTTAATATGTACTTATTGTACGCGTGTTTTTTGAGAGAGAGGCTGTTTTTTATCTCTTCGTTCCACCATTTTGGTTTGTTTCTTCCTTGCTGAACGTCTGTATCGATACGGTACACATACGCTTATAACTTCATTCAGTTTTGTGGTAAAGGCCTCCCATGACTTATCAATATCTGACTCTGACAACAGTTCACTCCAGTCAGTGTCTTCTAGAATTGATCGCATTCTGATGAAATTCGCCCTTTGATAATTTGGTACCTTCTCCTTACTGTCTTTTACTTTTATTTCCTTAATTTTCAAATTGAACGTGATTATTCGATGGTCACTAGAACTGAAAACTGGGCCGACATTTACGTTACTGACTAAATCTTTACTTGTTGAAAGAATGAGATCAAGGGTATTCAAGTCTCGCGTCGGTTTCGTGAACGTGTTGATGTAATTCGCTCTCTAATAAGTTCGTGTACAGGTCGTGTCCTGTATGAGATC
>JAPQNM010000012.1:10896674-10904174 GCA_029783475.1 Metacarcinus magister | reverse complement strand
AGAGAGCGAAAGGAAGGGTAGGAAGAGGGAAGGAAGAAAGGAAGGAAGAGAGAGAGAGAGAGGGAGGAAAGAACAATAGAAAGGTAGATGAAGGAAGCCAATGATGATAGAGAGAGAGAGAGAGAGAGAGAGAGAGAGAGAATACCAGGATGAGTCGACGATGAGAGACGAGCAGAGAGAGAGAGAAGAAGAAAAACTAAATTCGTGACACTCTTTGACCTTGAAATTTCCCCTCAGATCCAGTCAGGTCAGGTCAGTTTCTAATCTACTCTCTGATTGGCTATTAGGATCATAGGGGAACCAATCACCTTCAAGCAAATCGAACGCCTCTCTCTAATTGGCTAATCTGTCGTTTCATTATTATTATTATTATTTTTTTTTTGTTTGTGTGTATATGGAAGGAATTAATGATTTTTTTCTTCCTAAATGATGATGAATAATTATATGTATTTATCTCTGGTGCCAAAGTTGATTAATTACCTGTCAATTAGGTGATGTTGGTTGTCTAATTGGGTGTCACTTAAATTGCCTTTGAATACCTGGGAGTTATTAAAGCAGTCAAGTAATTAGTTAGAGCAAATTATTCTTGTCTGTTTTTCTTCTTCTTCTAACGATCTTCATTTATTTATTTATTTATATTAATTAACATTTTTCAAAGTAATTATTTATTGTGTTTATTACGTTATTTTTTTTATTATTATTATTATTTCGCCTTTTTTTCTTTTTTTTCCACTTTTTGTATTTTCATTCTCTCATTTTATTTACTATTTATACTACTACTACTACTACTACTACTACTACTACTACTACTACTACTATACTACTACTACTACTACTACTACTACTACTGCTACTGCTACTACTACTACTACTACTACTACTACTACTGCTACTACTACTACTACTACTACTACTACTACTACTACTACTACTACTGCAATTCACACCAAAAAAACATCTAGTTTCCCCTTTTTCCTCTGTTTCCCCTCTCCCTTCCCTTCCCTAATATTTCCTCCACTTCTCACTAAACTCTCCTCCTCCTCCTCCTCCTCCTCCTCCTCCTCCTCCTCCTCCTCCTCCTCCTCCTCCTCCTCCTCCTCCTCCTCTATCCCACCACAAATGATACCAATCCTACTTTTTTCCCTCCTCCCCTAGAACCAAAACCAACTAATCGTTATTTTTTCCCCTTACTTTTTTCCCCTTATTTTTATTTCCCCCAATTTAGGCGAGGGAGAGAAGGTGGGCCGGACCCTCTTCTCTACCACACATTGAGGGAAAAAATGTGCTGGGAAAATATTACTTCTTAAATTTCCCAAACTTTCTATTCCTCTCTCTCTCTCTCTCTCTCTCTCTCTCTCTCTCTCTCTCTCTCTCTCTCTCTCTCTCTCTCTCTCTCTCTCTCTCTCTCTCTCTCTCTCCCCTCGGTTTCCTCTTCATCTTGGTAAGGTAAAAATCTGCACTGCATTGGTTTATCTGTAGTAATATATTGTAAACTTTATAGTGCAGTGTGGTGGTGGTGGTGGTGGTGGTGGTGGTGGTGGTGGTGTGGTGGTGGTGGTGGTGGTGGTGGTGGTGGTGGGGTGGTGAGGTGGTGGTGGTGTGGTGGTGGTGTGTGGTAGTGGTGGTGGTGGTGGTGGGTGGTAGTGGTGGTGGTGGTGGTGGTGGGTGGTGGTGGTGTGGTGATGTCGTGATGGTGATTTGAGAGAGAATTTCATTATTATTATCATGAAAAGACACACCACACACATCACACACACACACACCACCACACACACACCACACACACATACACACAGATAGATCACACAACCACAACACACACACGTAAACACACACACCACACACACACACACACATACACACACACACACACACACACACATAGAAATTCCATTCACCAAGTATTGAGTTAATTTAGACTCTCACTAAACCCAACCCAACCGAACCGAACCGAACTGAACCGACCGAACTGAACCGGATCTTCGTCTGGGGGTTCACTGTGCTGGAAATGTGGTCTGGAAGGGTTTGGTTCATTCCCTGGAAACTGGATCTGAAGGGAGTCCAGCCGTTCACTGGAAATCTGGAACTGGAACGAGTTGGTCATTCCATTCCGTTGGCTGAACCATTTATGTCACCCGCGACCACCACCACCACCACCACCACCACCACCACCATCACCCACACTGCAGATGGTGGAGGTGGTGGTGTGTGTTTGTTGTAATGTTTTTTGTTTGTATGTTTGATTATTGAGTTTCGTTTCTTGTGATGAGTGAAAGTTTATATTTTCATCAGATTTTTTTTTTTTTTTTTGTATTTGCGCATCTGTTTTTTTTCTTTGATTTTTTCTCCCTTGTTTTTTTTTTCAATTTATTTTTCTTCTTCATGAAATTTTAATGAAGGTATTTGTAATTCATTCATTCATTCATTCAATCAATCAATCACTTATTCATGTATTCATTTATTCATGCATTCATTCATTAACACACACACACACACACACACACACACACACACACACACACACACACACACACACACACACACACACACACACACCAATTCTCATGTTTCTTGGACTAAATCGACAAAAATATTAGGTTTGGGCATAATTCTGAGGGGAAACACGGAGTCAAGAGGGGAAAGACGAGGCTCTGTTTCAAGATAAGGGAGGAGAGATAGTGAGGGGAGGAGAGGGGAGAGAGGGGGGAAGAGGAGAGAGGGGAGAGGTGTGGAAGAGGGGAAGGAAGGGGAGAGGAGGTAAGGCAAGACAAGGAAGAGAAGTGGCAATGGGGTGGAAGAGAGGAGAGAGAGAGAGAGAGAGAGAGAGAGAGAGAGAGAGAGAGAGTAGGAGAGAGGAGAGAGAGAGGAGAGAGAGAGAGAGAGAGAGGGGATTATATTGGAGGAAGGAGAGGATTAGAAGGAAAGGCAGGAACATAGTGCATGGAGAGAGAGAGAGAGAGAGAGAGAGAGAGAGAGAGAGAGAGAGAGAGAGAGAGAGAGAGAGAGAGAGAGAGAGAGAGAGAGAGAGAGAGTAAATGTAGAATTATAGTCATTTTTCATCTTTTTTTCATTTCGTTTATTTTTTTTTATTTTTTATATATTTTATTTTGTCTTTTTTGTATTGTCTTTTTCTATTGCAATTTCGTCTCAATGTATTCCACTTCACTTGGCAATCCTCCTCCTCCTCCTCCTCCTCCTCTCCTCCTCCTCCTCCTCCTCCCCTCCTCCTCCTCCTCCTCCTCCTCCTCCTCCTCCCTCTTCCCCTTCACCCACATCCTTAAAACCAATACGTCTGTGTCCTTTGTCTCTCTCTCTCTCTCTCTCTCTCTCTCTCTCTCTCTCTCTCTCTCTCTCTCTCTCTCTCTCTCTCTCTCTCTCTCTCTCTCTCTCTCTCTCTCTCTCTCTCTCTCTCCTCTTTTTTCCTTACTCTTCTTACTATAATTTTTTTTTCTCTTCGTCGTCCTCCTCCTCCTCCTCCTCCTCCTCCTCCTCCTCCTCCTCCTCCTCCTCCTCCTCCTCCTCCTCAGATATAGACCTTTAAGTGGCGCTCCGTTGGAAATAGATATTGAAGTGTCAGCTTTGAGAACGAACTCTTAAGGGTGACCTGAAGGAGGAGGAGGAGGAGGAGGAGGAGGAGGAGGAACAAGATGATGAAGAGGAGTAGGAGGAGGAAGAAAAGGAAGAAGAGGAGATGGAAGAGCAGTAACACACACATACACACACACACACATACACACACAGACACACACACACACACACACACACACACACACACACACAGTTTTTTTCTTATTTTTTCTTCAGAATCACACAATAAAAAAAATAATAATAAAAAACTTATCTAAAAAAAAAATTAATAATAACAAGTCTCGTTTAACCTTTTTTTTTTTTATTTATTCTCTT
The DNA here is from genome assembly GCA_029783475.1 of Metacarcinus magister. NCBI lineage: Eukaryota > Metazoa > Arthropoda > Malacostraca > Decapoda > Cancridae > Metacarcinus > Metacarcinus magister. The sequence continues at coordinate 10,900,271 of JAPQNM010000012.1, read as the reverse complement.
TGTGATGAATTAAAGAAAATAATTTAAGTCCACCATTAATATTTTTATTTATTTATTTATTTATTTATTTATTTATATTTTTTACATAAGTATCTCCTCTTCTTTCCCCTCATTTTTTCCCCTTACTCACTCTCATTCCCCTTATTATTATTTCCATTCACTCTTTTCCTTCACTCTTTCCTCTCTTTCCTTCTTTTTCCTTTATTCACTTCCCCTCCTTCCCCTTCCTTCCCCTCCTTATTATCCCCTCATTCTTTCCCCTCACTCTCAACTTCCCTCACTTCCTCTCATCTTCTTTTCTTTCTCTTACCATTCATTCATTTCCCCTCATTCCTTCCCCTCACTCCTTCCCCTCACTCCTTCCCCTCACTCCTTCCCCTCATTCCTTCCCCTCACTCCTTCCCCTCACTCCTTCCCCTCACCCCTTCCCCTCACCCCTTCACCCTCACTCCTTCCCCTCACTCCTTCCCCTCACTCCTTCCCCTCACTCCTTCCCTTCACTCCTTCCCCTCACCCCTTCCCCTCACTCCTTCCCCTTACTCCTTCCCCTCACTCCTTCCCTCACCCCTTCCCCTCACTCCTTCCTCTCACCCCTTCCCCTCACTCCTTCCCCTCTTGAATAACATAATTTTCCCCTCTCTTCCCCTCTAATATAGATGCTTAACAGTGCTCAAGAGTGGAGTGAGTGCAGGTTAAGAGGGGAAAGTCAACCTCCTCCTCCTCCTCCTCCTCCTCCTCCTAAAGTGTTTGCCATTCATTATATGGGCATAATTAAGACTTGCAGCCACACAGACAGCCTCGTTAGGTCCAGTATGACTGTTGCTGTTTGTTCTTTCTTTGTACTCCATTGTACCTCCTCCTTCTCCTCCTCCTCCTCCTCTTCCTCCTCCTCCTGCCAGGGTAAATCATACACAAGGGCCTTCACCTCATCTTCACTCATTACTTCCCGCACTTTTGCATTTCATTGAACATTCTCAGTATTAAGTTTTAACTTTCAATGAAAATTGGATTTAAGACGTTGATAGTGCTGTGGTGCGCGCTGCCGTTGTTGGCGGCGTGCACCACCCTGGCCGACCCGCACCACGGCGTGCGTAGTAGCACCAAGGACAGGCAGCCGCTGCCGGCCCTCAGCCGCAGCGGTGCCTTGCAGGACGACGTCGCCCTCCAAAAGGGGGTGGCCGGCCTTGTGGACCTGGTCCGCATGGCTAAGGACGAGCTCCTCAAGGAGCGTCACGCACACAAGGGCGTGCTCACCGAGCGCGACCTGCTGCTGGACGCCCTTGAGGAGTTACACAAGGACTTCAAGATCCTTGCGGCTAACCACCTTACTGTGGTTAAAGACCTCAAGGTCTTGAAGGAAGACCACCATGGTCTGTTGATGAACCAAAAGGTTCTTAAGGAAAAATATGACCTTATGGTTAATGACCAAAAGGACTTGAAGAAAGAATATGACTTTGTGGTTAATGACCACGAGGTCATGCAGGAAGACCACTACGGTCTGTTAATGGACCATAAGGTTCTATTGTCAGACCACAGGGTCTTGAAGAACAGCCACAATGCTGTGGTTAGGGACCACCAGGTCCTACATGAAGAACACAAGGCTGTGTATAACGGCTACAGGGTCCTTGAGACACACCACATTAGTGTGGTGAAGGACCATAAGGTTATATTGTCAGACCACCAGGTCTTGAAAGAAAAATATGACCTTTTGGATAGGGACCACCAGGTCCTACTGGAAGACCACTACGGTCTGCTGCAGGACTTTAATGTCTTGCTGTCAGACCGTAAGGTCTTGAAGGGAAATCATGACCTTGTGGTTAATGACCACAAGGTCTTGAAAGAAAAGTATGAACTTTTGGATAGGGACCACCAGGTCCTACTGGAAGACCAAAACGGTCTGATGCAGGACCTTAATATCTTGTTGTCAGAACGTAAGGTCTTGAAGGCAAATCATGACCGTGTGGTTAAAGACCACACGAAGGTTGTGTCAGAGGTGAGCAGTGTGCGTCAACAGTACGCAGCACTGCAACGTCTGCTGGAGAACTCCAAGGACGACCTTCGGGTTGTGCTGAAGGAGAAAGAAGCTTTGGCAACACAGCTGAAGCAGGAGCAGGACCAAAGTGTCAACCTGAAAACACACTTGAACATGGTCCTGCGCCGCAAGGAAGAAGCTAAAAGTCAGGCCAAGAGTATCACAGATCTCTTTGAGGCGACTGTAGCGAAGCTGCGACTCGAGTACCACACACTCGAGACTCGCCAGCATGGATTGGAACGGCACTACGACCAGTGTCTTGTTCAAGTACACACCAGTGTAGCAAAAGAAGACCGTGCTGCCCGCGACCTGCAGGAGGCAGCACGGAACCTGACTCTCGTCCAGCTGGACAAAAACCAGATGGAACAGTATTACGTCACACTGGCGAGAGAAGAACATTCCAAGCGAATGGACATTCACGACCAACGTGATGATGGATTGAACCAAAACTCGATTTGGAATGAACTGTGGAACTCCATGGATGAGTTACAAACACTTCTACAGACAAAGGAAGATTTATAGCAACAAAACAAAGTCAACTTACTTACATGACTTTTGAATTACTTTCTTAAAAAAAACATGTACTGTGTATCTTAGTATTGCATTATTTTGTTTATCTAATAATTTACTTATTGATTAATTGATTAGTAAATTCACTTATATATTTAGTCAGTGTGTGTGTGTGTGTGTGTGTGTGTGTGTTTTGTTAAAGTCTGTCTGTCTGTCTATCTATCTATTTATTTATTTAACCTCCTCCTCCTCCTCCTCCTTTTCCTATATAAACCTTATGAAGAAAGACTTAAAGAACTAAACTTATTCAGCCTAGAAAAACGAAGGATGCGAGGGGATTTAATTGAAATGTTCAAGATAATCAAAGGATTCGATAATATCAATGCAGAAGATTACATTACTTTTGATCGATCAAATATAACAAGAAGACGTCATTCTTTTAAGATTACTGGTAAAAGATTCACATCAAACGAAGCCAAGCACTTCTTTTTCAATCGGATCGTTAACGTTTGGAACTCCCTGCCCGCCAATGTCGTCGACAGTAAAACAATTACTACGTTCAAAAATAGACTTGACAAATATTTAGAAGCCAATCCACAACTAAAATACTATCCGTTAACGTAGCAAACTTTGAGTATGTTCATCCTGATGTACCTAACTTACGAAATGTCGATTCAAAAGACGTCGCTAGTGGCCTGACATCGCTTGCCAGGAAGTAGGTAGTGACAGTAGTGACAGTCTAGTCTTGGTTGGCCTTCCTTTCCCTGCCAGCCATGGCTGGGGAGAGAAGCCTTCACCCTTACTATCTTGTATCCTTCACTCTAGAGTAGATAGTGTAGTCTCACAAACAGCCTCGTAAGGGCCAGCAGGCCTGTTGCTGTTTGTTCTTCCTATGTGTTCCTATGTGTTCCTCCTCCTCCTAAGTATCTCGTATATATCTTTTTATAGTGTTTCAAAAATGTGTTGAAATATTATGGAAATTCTACTGTGAAAGAATAAAATGTTCTCTCTCTTTTTTTCTCTCCTTCTCTCTCTCTCTCTCTCTCTCTCTCTCT
>JAPQNM010000012.1:10886674-10891674 GCA_029783475.1 Metacarcinus magister | reverse complement strand
GTCCCCACCACACACCTGTTCATCCACACACCTGTTCCCACCACACACCTGTTCCCACCACACACCTGTCCCCACCACACACCTGTTCATCTACACACCTATTCATGCACCATACACCTGTTCATGCACCACACACCTGTTCATCCACACACCTGTTCATCCACACACCTGTTCATCCACACACCTGTTCCCACCACACACCTGTTCATGCACCATACACCTGTTCATCCACACTTACCACACCTGTTCAGCCACACACCTGTTCATCCACACACCTGTTCCCACTACACACCTGTACACACCTGCCACACACCTGTTCCCACCACACACCTGCACACTCTCTTTCCTCCCGGTGATTCAATAATTAAAACACAGAGGGGGGGAGGGAGGGAAACACCTGTGTGGAGAGAGACTTTCCTCCCCTCTCTCTCTTCTTTCTCTCTTCTCTTTCTCTTCTCTTTCCTTTCTTCTCGTCTTTCTCTTCTTTCCTCCTTTTTTTTTCTCTCTCTCTCTCTCTCTCTCTCTCTCTCTCTCTCTCTCTCTCTCTCTCTCTCTCTCTCTCTCTCTCTCTCCTTTCCTCCATTTTCCTCTCTTTATCTGTGTTCTCTTCTTCCTTCTTTTATCCACGCTCTTCCCTTCTTCCTTCCTTCCCTCCTTCGTTTGATTGTTTATTGTTTTCTTACGTTGTTCTTTTATTCTTTTGTTACATCGTTTATTGTTCCTTTAGTTTCTTTTATTCTTTTTTCTATTTTTTGTTCTGCTTCTCTCTCTCTTTTTCTCTCCTTTTTTTCTCTTGCTAGCTATTTATTATTTTGTTTTTTTCGTTTATTTCTTGTTTCTTTCATTCTTTTTTTTCTACTTTCATTTTATTATTCTTTCTTTTCATTTTCTTTTCTTATTTCTTGTTTCCTTCATTCTCTTCTTTCTCTTTATGTATTCTCCTTTGGGTAAATTATTTTCTCATTTCCTTCTCCTCTTCTCTTCTCTTTCTCTTCTCTTCTTTATTATCTTCATCTTTCTCATTCACTCCTTCTGTCTACTTTACTGACTACCTTCCATCTATCTATCTATCTATCTATCTATCTATTTATCTATTTATCTATTTATCTATCCATCAATCGTATCAAGATTACCCAACTGTCAATAAGTTCCACTATTCCTCACCTTCTTTCCTCTCCTCTCTTTTCCCTCCTCCCCCCCTTCCTTTCCCTTCCTTCCCTCGCTGCCTTCCTCCTCTCCTTTCCCCTTTGTCTCCTCTCACCCTCCCTCCTTCCCCTTCCTTCCCTCCCTTCCTTCTTTTCCCTTCCTTCCCTCCCTTTCTTCTCTTTTCCTTCACCTTCCTTCCTTCCCTGCCCTCCTTTCCTTCCTTTCCTTCCCTCTCTGCCTTCCTTTCTTATGTCCCCCTTTCCCTTCCTATCCTCTACCCTCACCCTCCTTCCTTCCCTTCTTATCCCTCCCTCTCCTCTCTCCCTTCCTTTCCTCCTTCCTCTCCTCTCACCCTTCCTTCCTCTCCCCTCACCCTTCCTCCTCTCCCCTCACCCTTCCTCCTCTCCCCTCAGACAAGCCGAATATACATGTCCAGATTGTCTCATTTCTACTTCAATTACCTACTCTGTCGGCTGTGAGGTGTTCCAAGAGCTTTCTCATGTGTGTGTATGTGAGAGAGAGAGAGAGAGAGAGAGAGAGAGAGAGAGAGAGAGAGAGAGAGAGAGAGAGAGAGAGAGAGAGAGAGAGAAAAAAAAATATATATATATAGTAGTGGTGAGGTGAATTATGATGGAAATAGGAATAGAAGATGAGAAAGAGACAGAAAAGAAAGTGAGACAGATACAGACAGATAGACAGAGGGAGAGAGAGAAACACAGAGAAAGAGAAAGAGAGACAGACAGAGACAGAGAGAAACACAGACAAAGAAAAAGAGAAAGAGAGAGAGAGACAGAGACACAGACAAAGAGAGAGACAGAGACAAAGAGAAAGAGAAAGGGAAAGAGAGTAAGAGCAGCGCCACCCACCACACCTTAGTAGCCCCGTTGGAGTGGCTGTAATGGAAGTCCAACTCTCCTTCCCTAGCATTTGTTTATTCCTGGGCGTAATGTAGTGTTGCCATTACGGGCGGGGAGGCTTGGCGCAGTGTTGCCATCTGAGGGGAGAGGATCTGAGGGGATAGGAGGAGAGAGAGAGAGAGTGAGTGTGAGCGGTGATTATTGTGTCATTTTCAGGCTAGAGAGAGAGAGAAAGAGAGAGAGAGAGTGAGTGAAAGTGAAGGAAGGAAGGAAGGAAGGAAGTAATTGAAGGTAAAGAAAAAGTAAGGGGAAGTGAGGGAAGTGAAGGAAAGGGGTTGAAGTGAGGGGAAAAAAAGGGGAAAGGGATGGTGATGATGGTGATGTGATGGTGAGGGAAGAAAGGGAATGGAAGTGAGGGAAGAGGGGAAGGAAATAAAAATAATAATAAAAAAAAAAGTATAGAGGATGAAATGAGATAAAATAAATGGAAGTAAAAAAAGAGGAATTTCAGAAAAAATAAAGAAAAAATAATGAAAATAAAGAAATGAAAAAAAAATTAAAATTAAAAAAAAAAGAAATAAAAGAAGTCACAAACAAAAATGATGAAGAGAAAGAAGGAAATAAGAAACAAAAAAACAAATCAATAAGATACGAAGATAGAAGAAAGAAAGAGACAGAGAAGAAAGAGAAAAAATGATGATTGGGAAGACGAAAAGGGTTATGAAGGAGGTAAAGAAAGAAGGGAGGAGGGAGGGAGGGAAGGAGGGAGGGAGGGAAGGAGGAAAGGAGGGAGGGAGAGAAGAAATGAAGGAGGGAAGAGAGAAAAGAGAGCTGGATGGAGAGGAATAGGAAAGGAAGAAGGGAAGGAAAGGAGAAGGAAGGAAGGAGGAAGGAAAGAAGGAAAACAGTGAGAGAGAGAAGGAAAGGTAAAAAGGAAAGGAAGGAAGGAGATAGAGGGAAAAAATAAAGGATGGATGAAAGGAAGAAAGAAGAGATGAAGATAAGGATAGAAGAAGGAAGAAAGTAAAGAAAGGAAGGAAGGAAGGAAGGAAGGAAGATAGCAAGAGAGTGAAGGAAGGAAGAATGGAGAGAGGAAAGGAAAGGATATAAGAAAGAGAGAGAGTAAAGGAAGGAAGGAAGGGAGAAAGAGAGTAAAGGAAGAAAATAATAGGAGAGAAGTAAGAAAGAAAGAACAAAATAAAAAAGAAAGAAAGAGAAGGAAGGAAGGAAGGAAAGGAAAGGAAAGACAGACTGGCTTTATATCTTTATTATTCTGCTCGTAATATGGAGATCACGACTACCGCCCCCAGAGACCTCTAGCGGCTGGCTGCTACGTCATACCTCGGTGCAGGCTGCCAGGGTGAGGCTACAAAGATATAGTCTGAGTTGGACTTCCTATATATAAACTTATTTTCTCTTTATCTCTATTTAGTATTGTACAGACGTGAGAGAGAGAGAGAGAGAGAGAGAGAGAGAGAGAGAGAGAGAGAGAGAGAGAGAGAGAGAGAGAGAGAGAGAGAGAGAGAGAGAGAGAGAGAGAGAGAGATTGTTCCTGGAATCTAAATGGTAATGTAAGGTTGAAGTCTGCATTGGAATGTTGTGTGTGTGTCCAGCAATAAGAGATAGCGATCAAGGAATTTCCAGGACCTTCCAGCCTTCCAGCCTTCCAGAATTTATTTATTTTTTATTTTTATATATATTATTGATTTTTTATTATTTTTTTTATTTTCAGATTTCCCTAATTTTCCCCCCTTTTTTTCCCTTTCCCCTTCCTTTCCCTTCTGCCATAAATTTCCCTTTTCTCCTAGTTTCCCCTTATTTCCCATCTTTTTTCCCTTTCCCCTCTGTTTCACCTTTTCCCCTCCTTCCCCTCTTCCATAATTTCCCCTTATTTCCCCTCATTTCCCCCTCATTTTCCCTCATTTCCCCTCTATGCCCCCTTTCCCCTCATTCCCAAAATTTCCCCTTTTTACCCTTCTTTCCCCCTCAGTTCCCCTCGTTTCCCCTCTTCGTCCTCCACACAGCTGACTAATAGGCGTCTGTTAGTCCTGTTGCCATGGTTACCTCTACCCTCACTTAAGCACAGTGTCACGTGGTGTATTTATAGAACGACATAGAATCATAAACACAAATTCCGTTAGTAAATCCTCTTTCTCTTCCTTATGATCCTATGATGTGGGATTGGATCTGGTTGTTGTTGTTGTTATTATTATTATTATTATTGTTTATGTTTTTCAATTGTTTTATTTTCATTGTGATTTTTTTTTTTTTTTTTCGTTCATATGTTTATTTTTATATATATTTTGATTTTCTTTGATTTCTTTGTTTTTTATTTATATTTTTTGGTTCTGTTCTTGTTTGTTTGTTGTTGATGATGATGATGATGATGATGATGATGATGATGATGATGATAATGATGATGATGATGATGATAATAATAATAATAATAATAATAGGTAATGCGTATAATAAAAATAATCTGAAACAACAATAAACAACAACAACAATCACAACAACAACAACAACAACAACAACAACAACAACAACAATGCAACAACAACACAACAACAACAACAACAACAACAACAACACAACAACAACAACAACTCGTCCAATCAGCGAGGTTGCCAAGTGTAAAATCATTATTCAAATTCACTTTTTAAAAAACATTCCTTGTCGCTTGAACTCTCTAAGGAAAGATATAATGATAATAATAATAATAATAATAATAATAATAATAATAATAATAATAATGACAATTCTTCAAGATTTTACAACTTTTGAAAGACACAATGTAGCAATTACTTCCTCTCTCTCTCTCTCTCTCTCTCTCTCTCTCTCTCTCTCTCTCTCTCTCTCTCTCTCTCTCTCTCTCTCTCTCTCTCTCTCTCTCTCTCTCTCTCTCTCTCTCTCTCTCTCTCTCTCTCTCTCTCCAGAAAGAGGGGAAATACTTTGAAATTTTGAGTGAAACTTTTGAAACGTCTTGGAAACTTCATT
>JAPQNM010000012.1:10879174-10881674 GCA_029783475.1 Metacarcinus magister | reverse complement strand
GGTGTTTTTTTGGGGGGCGTTGATCCTCTCTCTCCTCCTCCTCCTCCTCCTCCTCCTCCTCCTCCTCCTCCTCCTCCTCCTCCTCCTCCTCCTCCTCCTCCTCCTCCTCGAGCATTCATAAGATACATTAATCACGTCCTGTCTCACGCAACACATCTTAAACATCCTTCCTCCCTTCCTTAATTTCATCTCTCTCTCTCTCTCTCTCTCTCTCTCTCTCCTCTCTCTCTCTCTCTCTCTCTCTCTCTCTCTCTCTCTCTCTCTCTCTCTCTCTCTCTCTCCTCTCTCTCTCTCTCTTTCTTTCTCTCTCTCTCTCTCTCTCTCCTCTCTCTCTCCTCTCTCTCTCTCTCTCTCTCTCCTCTCTCTCTCTCTCTCTCTCTCTCTCTCTCTCTCTCTCTCTCTTTCTTTCTTTCTTTTCTTTCTTTCTTTCTTTCTCTCTCTCTCTCTCTCTCTCTCTCTCTCTCTCTCTCTCTCTCTCCTCTCTCTCTCTCTCTCTCTCTCTCTCTCTCTCTCGCTCATATATACAAACACATTTACCTCCTTGATAACATACACACACATGCACATACCGTCCTCATCCTCCTTAAGGACTTAATGAAACTATACATGACAAGGAAGAATTATGATGACAAAAGTCTGTTTACTCATATGACTTTTCAATTACTTTCCTAAAAGAAATGTACTGTGTATTTTAGTATTGCATTTTTTTGTTTATTTACTAATTTACTAATTGATTAATTGATTAGTTCATTCACTTATATATTTAGTCAGTCAGTCAGTCAGTCAGTGTGTGTGTGTGTGTGTGTGTGTGTGTGTGTGTGTGTGTGTGTGTGTGTGTGTGTGTGTGTGTGTGTTTTGTTAACGTCTGTCTGTTTATCTATCTATCTCTATCTATTTTTTAACCTCCTCCTCCTCCTCTTCCTCCTCCTTCTCCTCCTTCTCCTCCTCCTCCATAACTGATTATGTAACTACCGATCTCACAAGCACCACTCGTAACAATGGCTTCATAATCATTGGTAAGCGTTATAGATCGAATGAAGCGAATCACTTTTTCTTCAATAGAATCGTGAATATTTAGAATTCTCTCCCAGCACAAATAGTTAACAGTATCACAATTGAATCATTTAAGAAGAAACCCGATAAGCATTTAGCATCTATTCACCAAATTGAGTATTTCATTGATGTGTAATTTTTTTTCCTCACTCCATAGAAATAGACGTAGATTAGTTTTGTTTTTCTTACTTTCCTATATAAATTCCATGATAGTTTGTCTATGCTATATGGTATCGCTTTCTCTTCCGGCCACCTTCGGCTGGAGGGAGGAGTCTTCTGTTTTGCTGTCCTCCTCCTCCTCCTCCTCCTCCTCCTCCTCCTCCTCCTCCTCCTCCTCCACAATGTTTTTGACGCGTACGATGAAAGCAGAGCAGTAGATGTCATATATCTGGATTTTCAAAAGGCCTTTGATAAAGTACCTCATCAACGATTGCTTAATAAACTAATGACTCACGGTATCTCTGGTAGCATTTAGAATTGGCTTCTGGACTGGCTCTCTGAACGTAAGCAGAGAGTAGTCTTAAACGGTGTCTCCTCTCAATGGTTAAACGTAAAAAGTGGCGTACCACAAGGTTCAGTGCTTGGTCCTGTCTTATTCTTGATATATGTTAATGGCATAGATGATGGGATCACTTGCAAAATATCGAAATTCGCTGACGATACGAAAATTCTCAGCAAAGTAACTACGACAATTGACAGAGAAGTCTTACAATCAGACCTAGATCGACTAACGTCTTGGGCCAATAAATGGCAAATGAAATTTAACGTTGAAAAATGCAAGGTACTACACATCGGAAGAAATAATGATCACGTTCAGTACTCAATGAATGGTAAACCACTTTCTACAGTAAACAAGGAAAAAGATCTGGGAATCACAATATCAACGATTTAAAACCCAGTCAACATTGCACAGAGGTAGTTAAAACTGCTAACGGATTGGTCGGCTTTATTGGGCGTACTTTCGAAAATAAATCAGAAAAAGTCATATTAAAACTGCATAATTCACTAGTACGACCCCATCTTGAGTATTGCGTACAGTTTTGGTCCCCATATTACAGAAAGGACATTGACAAACTGGAAAGAGTCCAGCGAAGAATAACAAAAATGATTCCAAGGCTGAAAAATAAACCTTATGAAGAAAGACTTAAAGAAAAGAACTAAACTTATTCAGCCTAGAAAAACGAAGCATGCGAGGGGATTTAATTGAAATGTTCAAGATAATCAAAGAATTCGATAATATCAATGCAGAAGATTACATTACTTTTGATCGATCAAATATAACAAGAAGACGTCATTCTTTTAAGATTACTGGTAAAAGATTCACATCAAACGAAGCCAAGCACTTCTTTTTCAATCGGATCGTTAACGTTTGGAACTCCCTGCCCGCCAATGTCGTCGACAGTAAAACAATTACTACGTTCAAAAATAGACTTGACAAATATTTAGA
>JAPQNM010000012.1:10864174-10871674 GCA_029783475.1 Metacarcinus magister | reverse complement strand
TCTCTCTCTCTCTCTCTCTCTCTCTCTCTCTCTCTCTCTCTCTCTCTCTCTCTCTCTCTCTCTCATGATGGAAGGGTGAAAAGAGGATTTAAGAGAGTGGTGGAAACTGTGACGTGGTTATGGAGGAGGAGGAGGAGGAAGAGGAGAAGGAAGAGGAGGAGGAGGAGGGGGGGAGGAGGAGGAGGAGGAGGAGGAGGAGGAGGAGTAGTAGTAGGAGGAGGATGAAGGAAAGGAAAAATGGAAAAGAAAGATGATATTGTAAAGAGAAAAGTACATTTGAAAGATTGATAAAGGACAAAAAGAAGAAGAAGAAGAGGAGGAGGAAGAAGAAAAAGAAAAAAGGAAAAAAAGGACATAGAGGAAGAAGGAAGACAATTCAAATTTAAATATATATAGATAAGAAAAAAAAATTTGTTAATATTTCAACACAACTCATGAACATTGTTACAAAGTGGTTCTCGGTCATGCTGATCACGAATATAGAATTCATTTTTTCATTACTATAATATTTTGATTTTCCATTTAGTGGCCCGTAAATTCCACCAGAATTGAGGTCGAAAGAGTTTTTCCCATTTTACAACGTAAATATTAGTCCAACAGCAAAATTGCATAGAGGTAAAGTTATGGGGTTTGATAATGTTTATCTGATACTTTCATCATCTTCCTAATAACTCTCATACTTATGAAGACAATTTAAATATTGTGAAAAATATTAATGCATAATATTTTACACTCCTACATATAGAATTACATTAAAATTCCATTTCACGATAGTTCAATTGAACGAGCGTTTTCTGTTCTTTTTTTTATATTCTATACGTGTTTTACGTAAACCCCATACATTTCGAGTTATTTAAAAAATATAATTTATGTCAAAAATTCTAAGGGTGTACCCTACAGAATTTCTTGCAAATTTCCACACCTCCGAATCTCATGAAAATTGGTACAATGAGGTTTTCGGTCATGCTGAACACGAATCTGGTCTTATTTTCCTGATTACTATAATATTAAACTGTATATGACCCTTGCTTGCCTAATAACAATAATGAAATAACCATTATTTAACTTTACTGGCTGATGCTGGTCTCATATCACAAAAATACATAGAGATGACCTACCCTAAATCTACACAATGTAACGTAATAATGTTATTTGATTTCCTTTTCTTGAACTGTTTGTGAATTAAAACTCATTAAAACCGATTAAAATTTAATAGTTTTGTCATTACTGTAATATTTGTGGCGTCTCTCTCTCTCTCTCTCTCTCTCTCTCTCTCTCTCTCTCTCTCTCTCTCTCTCTCTCTCTCTCTCTCTCTCTCTCTCTCTCTCTCTCACATGATGGAAGGGAAAAAAGCGGATTTGAGAGAGTGATAGAAACTGCGGCTTGGTTATGGAGGAGGAAGAGGAGAAGGAACACATAGGAAGAACAAACAGCAACAGGCCTGCTGGCCCTTACGAGGCTGTTTGTGAGTACACTATCTAGTCTAGAGTGAAGGATACAGGATAGTAAGGGTGAAGGCTTCTCTCCCCAGCCATGGCTGGCAGGGAAAGGAAGGCCAACCAAGACCAGACTATCACTACCGTCACTACCACTACTGCTACCACTACTTCCTGGCAAGCGATGTCAGGCCACTAGCGACGTCTTTTGAATCGACATTTCGTAAGTTAGGTACATCAGGATGAACATACTCAAAGTTTGCTACGTTAACGGATAGTATTTTAGTTGTGGATTGGCTTCTAAATATTTGTCAAGTCTATTTTTGAACGTAGCAATTGTTTTACTGTCGACGACATTGGCGGGCAGGGAGTTCCAAACGTTAACGATCCGATTGAAAAAGAAGTGCTTGGCTTCGTTTGATGTGAATCTTTTACCAGTAATCTTAAAAGAATGATGTCTTCTTGTTATATTTGATGGATCAAAAGTAATGTAATCTTCTGTATTGATATTATCGAATCCTTTGATTATCTTGAACATTTCAATTAAATCCCCTCGCATCCTTCGTTTTTCTAGGCTGAATAAGTTTAGTTCTTTAAGTCTTTCTTCATAAGGTTTATTTTTCAGCCTTGGAATCATTTTTGTTATTCTTCGCTGGACTCTTTCCAGTTTGTCAATGTCCTTTCTGTAATATGGGGACCAAAACTGTACGCAATACTCAAGATGGGGTCGTACTAGTGAATTATGCAGTTTTAATATGACTTTTTTCTGATTTATTTTCGAAAGTACGCCCAATAAAGCCGACCAATCTGTTAGCAGTTTTAACTACCTCTGAGCAATGTTGACTGGGTTTTAAATCGTTTGATATTGTGATTCCCAGATCTTTTTCCTTGTTTACTGTAGAAAGTGGTTTACCATTCATTGAGTACTGAACGTGATCATTATTTCTTCCGATGTGTAGTACCTTGCATTTTTCAACGTTAAATTTCATTTGCCATTTATTGCCCCAAGACGTTAGTCGATCTAGGTCTGATTGTAAGACTTCTCTGTCAATTGTCGTAGTTACTCTGCTGAGAATTTTCGTATCGTCAGCGAATTTCGATATTTTGCAAGTGATCCCATCATCTATGTCATTAACATATATCAAGAATAAGACAGGACCAAGCACTGAACCTTGTGGTACGCCACTTTTTACGTTTAACCATTGAGAGGAGACACCGTTTAAGACTACTCTCTGCTTACGTTCACAGAGCCAGTCCAAAAGCCAATTGTAAATGCTACCAGAGATACCGTGAGTCATTAGTTTATTAAGCAATCGTTGATGAGGTACTTTATCAAAGGCCTTTTCAAAATCTAGATATATGACATCTACTGCTCTGCTTTCATCGTACGCGTCAAAAACATTGTGGAAGAAGTCTAATAAGTTAGTTAAACATGAACGTTTATTACGAAAACCATGCTGTGAGGGTTTTATTATATCGTTGTCTTCAAGGAATTTCACCACATTGTCACGAATGATTGTCTCCATTAATTTACATACAACTGATGTCAGACTGATTGGCCTATAATTTCCGGGTTGTGACTTGTCCCCCTTTTTGAAGATTGGTGTTACATTTGCACGTTTCCAATCTGATGGAACTTTACCATCTCTTAAGGATTTATTGAATAAGATTGTAAGCGGTTTACTGATCTGGTGCTTGACCTCTTTCAAGATTCTTGGGGAAATTTTATCTGGTCCAGGGGTTTTGTTTGTTTTCATCTTATTGATTTTTTGCAAAACGTCATTTTCTACTATGAGTATATCATTTAAGAAGTTTACGGTCCCTCTAATCTCAAGTGGCTGAAACGATGAACAATCCTCTTCTGTAAATACGGATGCAAAAAAGTTATTAAGGATTGTAGCCATTTCGTTTTCGTCATTTGTGTGATTTCCATGTCCTTTAGTAAGTGGACCGATATTGCAGGTAAGGGCTTTTTTACTCTTAACAAAACTATAAAATTCTTTAGGATTAGATTTACATGATTCCGCTATATAGGAGGAGGAGGAGGAGGAAGATGAGGGAAAAGAAAAATGGAAGAGAAAGATGAAATTGTAAAGAGAAAAGTACATTTGAAAGATTGATGAAAGGTAGAAAGAAGAAGAAGAGGGAGAAGGAAGAAGAAAAAGAAGAAAAAGGACATAGAGAAAGAAAGAAAAAAAGAAAAATGGAAATATATACAGAGAGAGAGAGAGAGAGAGAGAGAGAGAGAGAGAGAGAGAGAGAGAGAGAGAGAGAGAGAGAGAGAGAGAGAGAGAGAGAGAGAGAGAGAGAGAAAAAAAAAGTACAACTAAAAAGTAAACATAAAATACAATATCGTAAAAGTAATAAAACCAAAAAAAAAATGTATAAAAAAATAACTCGATCTAATATGAAAGAAACGAAATAAAAAGAAAAACGTGACTAAATGAAATGAAACAAAATAAATAAATAAAAAAAAAAAAATAGATAGAGAGTTATTTATTCAAACATCAAACATTCGCAGTTCATACAAAGCGATATATATGAAATTTTTGAAAATGTAACCGAATTTTTTATTTATTTATTTATTTATTTTTATACTGTATTTGGGGAGTAGAAATATCATGTGGAATTAATTTTTTTTCATTTATTTATTCATTCATTTATTTAGTTATTTATTTACTTATTTATTTATTTATACATTTATTTATACATTTTATTTATTTATCTATTTGATGAAAAGAAGAGAAAGATAATTAATTAGTTATGGAGATAAAGAAAGTAAGATAAAGAAAGAAAGAAAGAAAGAAAGAAAGAACGGGAACACACACATACACACACACACACACACACACACACACATACACACACACACACGTACACACACACGTACACACTAGATCTTGACGTGTGTGTGCAGAAGTTGTCAAAGGTTTTAACAATACGACCAAAAACTTGTATCATTAGGACCGGGCAAGGAAGAGGGGGGAGGGGGGGAGGGGGGGAAGAGGAGGGGGAGGGAGAGAAGGAAGGGGAAAGAGGGAGGGACTCAAGGGATACAATGAGGGGAATTAGAGAGTGTGGGAAGGGAAGGAGAGGAAAGAGAGAGAGAGAGGGAGGGAGGGAGAGAGGGAAAAGGGTTGTTAGAATTAGGGAGAAGGAGGAAACTAAGGAGGGGAAAGAAAGGAGAAGAATATTAAGGAGAAAGGAGGAGGGAGGATTTGTGGGTGAAGGAAAAAGAGGAGGAGGAGGAGGAGGAGGAGGAGGAGGAAGAAGGCTTTACTAAGAATCCTTGAGAATGAAAATTGGAAGTGGTGTAAATGTGAATAAAGAAAGGAAGAGAAGAGAAAGGAAAGGTGAAGAAGATGATGATAAGGAGGAAGAGGAGGAGGAGGAGGAGGAGAAGAGATAGAAGAAGAAGAAAGGAATTAAAGAGTGATGAAAAGGAAGGAAGGAAGAAAGAAAGGAAGGAAGGAAAAAAAGAAAAGAAGGAAAGAAGGAAGCGAGTAAGTAAAATTGGAAGAAGAGAAAGAGGAAGAGGAAGAGAAAGAAGGAAGAGGAAGAGGAAGAGGAAGAGGAAGAGAAGTGTGAAGGAAAGAGTTGAGAGGACTTTGACGGGAAAAAAAAAAAAAAGAGGAAAAAAGGGAAAAAAAAAGAGAGCTTGAGTGGGGAAAATCCTGTTGAAAAATTTCCGTCTGATATTCTGAATCTAAAGTTTTCCTCTGACGTGATTTTTTTATCCTGTTTGAGGGGAAATTTGGGTCCGGAAAGGGTGAGGGGAAAGTGAGGGGAAAGAGGACGTAAGGGGAAGGGGCAGTGAGGGGAAACTAAAAGGGAAACAGTTAAGGAAGGATTGTTAGGTATATGGAAGGAGGGAGTGAGGGGAAAGTGTGATAAAGGGGAGGAGAAGGGGAATGGGTGATAAGGGGGAAGAAAGGAGAAAGAGAAAAGAGGAAATGTATTGTTAATTTATTATTATTATTATTATTATTATTATTATTATTATTATTATTATTATTATTATTATTATTACTCATTATTATTTTCTATACAAGACAATTTCAAAGAGACTAAAGTATTATTATTGATTTGATATTCTCATACACACACACACACACACACACACACACACACACACACACACACACACACACACACACACACACACACACACACACACACACACACACACACACATTTCTTTATAAAACTATAACTGCTGCCTCTCCTTCCCTCCCTCCCTCCCTTCCCTCCCTCCCTCCCTCCCCCCCCCTATCCCTCATCTAGGGAGGTAATCCTTCAACACCCTTTCATTCCTTCCCATAATTCTTCGTTTCACACTCAAACAACCTCAAAGAAATTAATCTCTCTCTCTCTTTCTCTCTCTCTTTCCCTTTCTCTCAAATACACTCTCCCTTCTATTTCCCTCCCCTCCTCCTCCTCCTCCTCCTCCTCCTCCTCCTCCCGTCAACAAGGAGTGGCTAGGTGGATGGGTTACGAGAATGGAGGTGTTTCAGAAGTTTTCGTTCAGTGGAAAATTGAAATCTGTCCAGAAAAATTGAAGTAGATTTGGAGGTAGATTGGCCCGCGGGAGTCACATGTGGGTGGCCAGCTGGGAGAGAGAGAGAGAGAGAGAGAGAGAGAGAGAGAGAGAGAGAGAGAGAGAGAGAGAGAGAGAGAGAGAGAGAGAGAGAGAGAGAGAGAGCACAAAGGAGTACAAATTAAGAACAGACAGCGTAGAGAGAGAGAGAGAGAGAGAGAGAGAGAGAGAGAGAGAGAGAGAGAGAGAGAGAGAGAGAGAGAGAGAGAGAGAGAGAGAGAGAGAGAGAAGGGGAAATAATCAGGAATAGCACGTGACAGAAGGGAGGAAACAGCACCACAGGGAAACAAAAACATGACATTTGCATATATGACTTGTATTCGTGTGTACAACTATATACATACATACATAAGTAGATTCATATAAACATACATATTCATACACACACTGTCTGTCTGTATGTTTGTATATATGTATGTGTGTATGTGTGTATGTATGTATGTATGTATGTGTATGTGTGTGTGTGTGTGTGTGTGTGTGTGTGTGTGTGTGTGTGTGTGTGTGTGTGTGTATTTCTCTATCTAAATGTTTATATATCTATCTTTATCTTTTTTTCACTTTTTCACACACATGACAGAAGGAGTAAGCAGTTACATAAGTCTATTTGCAGATGATGCAAAATTACTAAGAAAGATAGGAAACCACAAGGATTGTGAGGAGCTACAGAATGATATAAGCAAGATATATGAATGGAGCAAGACATAGGAAATGGAATTTAATGCAAGAAAATGCCATGTATTGGAAATGGGAAAAAGTGCAATGAGACCCTCATGGACGTATAAGTTAGGGGAAAATATTATATCAATAGCAAAAGAAGAGAAAGATTTGGGAGTGGTAATACAGGACAACTTATCACCAGAGAAACATATAAATAGAATATTTGGTGACACTTTCATGATGCTAAGGAATATACAAATGGCTTTTCATTTCCCAGATAAAATTATAACTACAATGAACAGACCAAAACTGGAATATGCAGAAGTAATATGGTCCCCGCACACACACACACACACACACACACACACACACATGGTCCCCGCACAAGAAAAAGCATGTGTTGAAATTAGAAAGAATACAGAGAATTGCAACTAAGATGGTGCCAGAATTGGAAGACCTAACATATGAGGAAAGATTAAAAGAAATGCACTCAACAACGTTGAAAGAAAGAAGAGAAAGAGGTGACAATCACAATATATGAATTGATTAACAACCTGGAGGAAACAGATAGAAAGGACCTAATATTGAGAAGAAAAGGAGAGGCTAAAAATTTGAGGACACAAGAAAATACTGCATAAAGGAATTTGTTTGAAAAATACAAAAAAGTACAGTGTTCCCCAAAGAAGTATAGATACTTGGAATGAACTGAAGGAAGAGGTGATAATGGCAAAGAAAAACTAGACAAATATAGATACGGAGACAGGACCAGACGAGTGTAGCTCAGGCCCTGTATACCACACACACACACAC
>JAPQNM010000012.1:10849174-10851674 GCA_029783475.1 Metacarcinus magister | reverse complement strand
ACCTTAACAATATTTCCCCTCTTGTGTTAGTTAGTCTTTTTTTCCTCTTCCTTCAGCTAACTCCAAAAACTTTAACAATATTTCCCCTCTTCTGTTAGTTAGTCGTTTTTTCTTCTTTCCTTCAGCTAACTCCAAAAACCTTAACAATATTTCCCCTCTTTTGTTAGTTAGTCGTTTTTTTCCTCTTCCTTCAGCTAACTCTAAAAACTTTAACAAAATTTCCCCTCTTTTGTTAGCAGCATGTAAATTTAAAACTGCATTCATTAACACCTGTCGTCTTTTCCCCTCTCTTCCTTCAGCCATCTCCAAAAACGACGACGACGACCTGTCAGTCTCGGGCATGAAGATCAACGGGTTCTCTGACGAATACTTGGACAGAATAGAACCCAATGGAAATATACCCGATAAGGACTGCGGTGAGTATAGGGTATGGGCAGGCTTCTAGGGGTATGGGGGGGTGGGGGGGGCATGGGGGTGGGGGGTGTGGGGGGGAGGGAGGGTGTGTGTGTGTGTGTTTTAAGTGATTTTATTGATACTTGGGAATATGTTGGGGGTATGTTTGCATTTTGTGTGTGTGTGTGTGTGTGTGTGTGTGTGTGTGTGTGTGTGTGTGTGTGTGTGTGTGTGTGTGTGTGTGTGTGCGTCACTTTAATTAACTGATTATGTGTAAGTAATGTGTGTTTTTTTTATATTTCTAGAAAGCTTTGACCGTAAGTAGAAATTTCATTATTACTCTTTATCTCGCTTCTTTTTTTTTTTTTTAATGTGTTTTTTTGGGGGTAAAGGGGGGGTGAAGAGGGACAAGATGGGGTGGTGGTGTGTACTTAATTTTCATATATTTTATTTATTTTATTTATTTATTTATTTATTTATTTATTTATTTTATTTATTTATTTATTTATTTTATTTTCGTGATATAATATTTTTGTCTTCTATTTTTATCTTGATTTATTTATTTTTTTTCTGTTTACATTATGGAATTAAGTTTTTTGTTTGACTTTTCACAAAACTATTTTTCTCGTATTGTTTTTTTTTGTGTGTGTGAATCTCTCTCTCTCTCTCTCTCTCTCTCTCTCTCTCTCTCTCTCTCTCTCTCTCTCTCTCTCTCTCTCTCTCTCTCTCTCTCTCTCTCTCTCTCTCTCTCTCTCTCTCTCTCTCTCTCTCTCTCTCTCTCTCTCTCTCTCTCTCGTTTTTTTTTACAATTTTTCGTTTGTGTTTTTCAATGATTATATATTTTTTTTTTCTTCCTCTCTCGTGATAATAATAAATTAATGAATAAATATATATAAACATGTAACACACACACACACACACACACACACACACACACACACACACACACACACACACACACACACACACACACACACACACGTCACTTGAACTAATCTCTGTGTGTTTGTTTTTATTTCTAGGAAGCTTTGACCGTAAGTAAAAATTTCCTTATTACTCTTTATCATCTTTTTGTTTCTTTTCTTGTTTCTTATTGATTTTTTTTTTGTGTGGGGGGGGAGGAGGGAGGAGGGAGAGGAGGAGGGAGGGTGGAGGGAGGGGGGAGGGGTGGAGGTACAGCTGGATTGCTATTATGTATTTCATGTATTTGTTCAACTCTCTTCACCCACACACACACACACACACACACACACACACACACACACACACACACACACACACACACACACACACACACACACACACACACACACACACACACACACTAATGGTCTTTTACTAAACTTTTTTTTTTTCTTTTGTCTAACTCAACTGAAAATCAAGTTAATATATGGAAAAAATTAATCCATTGTCACATTGCCTTTGTTCAGAATATTACTCTCCCCTCACCTCCCGTTCCCTCCCTTCCCTCCTCTCCCTTCCCCTCGTTCTCCCATCTCCCATACCTCCCTTTCCTCCCTTACCTTACCTCCCCATCCTTCTACTTCCCCTCCCTCACTCACCCCTCATATTTCCCCTCTCCCACCTACACTTCCCCCTCCCTCCCACCTCACCCCACACCACCCTATTTCCTCTCTTCCTTCCCCTCCCCTTCGTCCTTCCCCTATTACCCACATTACCCTTACCCTCCCCTCCCCTTCCCTCACCTCGTCCCTCCCCCACCCTACTCCCCTTCCCTTCAACCCTTCCCTTCCCCTCCCCTCCCCTCCCCTCCCCCTCCCCTTCCCCTCCCCCTCCCCTCCACCTCCCCTCCCCTCTTCCTTCCCCTCTAAAGCCTCGGTAAACTACGTAATAAAATTGTTTGAAGTGTTTAAAGCGAAAACATTATTTATCTGTTATCAAGATGAGTGGGTTTTGTCGTGTGTGTGTGTGTGTGTGTGTGTGTGTGTGTGTGTGTGTGTGTGTGTGTGTGTGTGTGTGTGACTATGAAGAATAAAGAAGAAAAAGTAAAAGAGAGAGAGAGAGAGAGAGATAAAAAAACTTATCACATACTTTTCCTTCATAGTAACACACACACACACACACACACACACACACACACACACAC
>JAPQNM010000012.1:10839174-10841674 GCA_029783475.1 Metacarcinus magister | reverse complement strand
CTACTACCACTACTACTACTACTACTACTACTACTACTACTACTACTACTACTACTACTACTACTACTACTACTACTACTACTACTACTACTACTACTACTACTACTACTACTACTACTATACTACTACTACTACTACTACTACTACAACTACTACTACTACTACTACTACTACTACTACTACTACTACTACTACTACTACTACTACTACTACTACTACTACTACTACTACCACTACTACTACTACTACTACTACTGCCACTATGCACTTTCTATGGCTTATTATCCCTCTCCTTAGCGCAACTTCCCCTCTTCTCTCCTTCCCTCCTCTTCCCTCCTTCCCTCCTTCCCTCCTTCCCTCCTTCCCTCCTCTTTCCTCATTTCCTCTCTCCACGCGGTTACTAATGAACACTAATGTCTTCGTTACTTCAGACGAGGAAGAGTTAATACATTGCCATCCTCCTCCTCCTCCTCCTCCTCCTCCTCTTCCTTTGCCTTCTCATCCTCATCCTCCTCCTCCTCCTCCTCCTCCTTTACCTTCTCATCCTCATCCTCATCCTTATCCTCCTCCTCTTCCTTCTCTTCCTGTACTTTCTCCTCCTCTTCTACCTTCTCATCCTACTTCTACTACTATTACTACTACTACCTCCTCCTCCTCCTCCTCCTCCTCCTCCTCCTCCTCCTCCTCCTCCTCCTCCTCCTCCTCCTCCTCCTCCTCCTCCTCCTCCTTCCTTCTCCTTCTCTTCCTCCTCCTCAAACTTTTCACAAAGATTCCACATTTAATACTAAGATATACTCAGTCTTGAGAGAGAGAGAGAGAGAGAGAGAGAGAGAGAGAGAGAGAGAGAGAGAGAGAGAGAGAGAGAGAGAGAGAGAGAGAGAGAGAGAGAGAGAGACACAAGTTCTATTGAATAATGCAAGTCCAGATGAATGAGTAAGTGGAGGAGGAAGCTCATTGGTGGATGGATCAAAGGAGGAGGAGGAGTGGGGGGAGGAGGAAGAGGAGGAAGAGGAGAAGGAAGAGGAGGAGATTATGTGATTGATAGAAAGAGTTAAGTGAATGTATGTGGATTAAGATGAAAAAAAATAGTGTTTGTGTAAGAAGCTTCAATAATTTTTTTTTCCACTTTTATTCACTTTCTTTCTTTCTTCTTTCTTTCTTTCTTTCTTTCTTTCTTTCTTTTTTTCTATCTACCTTCCTTTCTCTAATATTTCCTTTCATCCATCCTTCCTTCCTTCTTGCTTTCCTTCTCTTCCCTTTCTTTTCCTTCACATTTTCTCCTATTTTCCTTTTGCCTCCTCCTCCTCCTCCTCCTCCTCCTCCTCCTCCTCCACGTTGGAAATAGTAATCCCCAAATAAATTATACGATGGATAACGTTCAACTCAAAAACGTAGTTAAAGAAAAAGCCCTTGGTGTAATAGTCTCAACTGACCTTAAACCTAAACTCCAATGCGCCGAGGTAGTAAAAACTGATAATAAATGATTCCAAGACTGCGCAATAAACCATACGATGAACGTCTTAAAGAACTTAATTTATTTTCTCTTACTAAACGCAGACTAAGAGGAGACCTTCTAACAGTATTCAAAATTTTTAAAGGATTCACAAATTTAAAGCCGGACGACTACTTTACTATCGACCGTTCAAGCATCACCCGCAACAATGGCTTCAAAATAATTGCAAAACGATTTATAACTAACGAAGCCAAGTACTTTTTCTTCAATCGAGTCGTAAATATATGGAATGGACTGCCCCCAAACGTCGTCAACTCGAGTACAATAGAAACTTTTAAAAATCGTCTCGACAAACATATTGAATGTAATCCCCGGCTGGCAATGTTCGTTACAGAATAAATATAGACATTTTCAAACTTTAAATGTAAATAAGGGATTCATGGTGTAGTGTGACTCAGACTGGTGGGGGGCTGCAGCTGTTGGTTGTCAGGGCTGCACTAGTTCCCATTTGATATGAGCATGCGATTCTGTAGCAGCATTAGTGGTAGTCTATCATAGTATAGTATAGTATAGTATCCTTCTCTATTTCCATTTTGTACTATTTCACACTTGCCTCGAAAATTCCATGTAGTTTTTCTATACTACATGGTATCACTTATTTTCCTGCGACCTTCGGCTGGAGGGATGGGTGGGAGGGGAGGAGCCTTCCACTGTACTATCATTTCTCTAATTCAAGTAGTTAGTGTAGAGTAGTTATATCAAACAGCCTTCGCAGGGACCCTAGGGTCTGTTGCTGTTTGTGTTCCCTTGTATTCCCTTGTATTCCTCCTCCTCCTCCTCCTCCTCCTCCTCCTCCTCCTCCTCCTCCTCCTCCTCCTCCTCCTCCTCCTCCTCCTCCTTTCTTCCTCCTACTTACCCTCTCTGTACGCTATTCTCCCTCTCCTCCTTCCACTCTCTTTCCTCCTTCTTCCTCATTTCCCCTCCTTCCCTCCTTCCCTCTCTTCCCCTCTTCCTCCTTCCCCTCTTTTCTTACCAACACTGAAATGG
>JAPQNM010000012.1:10834967-10836574 GCA_029783475.1 Metacarcinus magister | reverse complement strand
TTTGTTTGCTTCCTTTAGTTACGTCTAGTCTCTGCGTTAATCTTACTCTTGTTATTATTTCATCGTCCCTTCATCATTCATTCACTCGCTTGGAATCAGTCGATTTCAAGTCTAAAACCCATCATTTTTTATTTGTTGGCTTGACTACTGGTGTGTCGTGTGTCTTGTGTGTGTGGTCGTGTGTGGGGTTGTGCGTTGTGCGTTGTATAGTGTGCGGTGTGTGTTGGTTGTACGGACCAGGTCCACTCAACACTAACAAATCAAACTAATAGAGACATAAAGGGAAAATAAACATATATAGTTAAATAAAAACAAGCAGATGAAAGAAAATTGAAAAATATAATGAATCAAAATATTACTGACAGAGTCACATTAAATGCGTATTTTTTTAAAACTATTTGTTTTTTTTTTTTTTTTACCAAATACACATCGAAGATTGTCAGACATTCACAAAAATACACACATACATACATACATACATACATACATACAACTACCTACATACATACATAACATACGTGCCTGTTGCCAAATTCATGCACACAACGCAAAAAATCGGTGCCTTGGATGTCTGCGTGCACATACACACACAACACACAACACACACACACACACAACAAACACACACCAACACAAAACACACACACAGGCCATCAATATGATTGGTCCATATTTCTATTATATTTCCAGGTTTGAAATAACTATTTTTATTAGGCCACTCGTGTGTATGCATGAGAGAGAGAGAGAGAGAGAGAGAGAGAGAGATTGAGACGAGATCGAGACGGGAGGAGCACGGAGACGTTCTCCTGAGGACGATTCGAAAGGGGACCAGAAGGGGGATAAGTGAGAAAGCTCGGAGGCCTCTGAGGACTGGAGATGAACTCGACCCGACCGAGAGACGCGAGGTTGTGACTGAACGGAGATCTTGCATGACGACTGAGGAGAGAGGAGATGATCTAAGAGATGGGATTGATAGGAATCCGCCCGGACGAGGATGAGAGAGAGATTCCCAAACGCTATATTTTCCATATCTCAGTCAACCTTTTCTGGTCATAACGGAACGGTGTGACCAGAAGTATAAAAGGAAGAAAGGAAGAAGAGGATGTCGAGGAGGAAGAAGAGGAGAGGGAGGAGGAAGGAAGCTAGTGGAGGAAAAAAAAATATAAAAAGAGAGAGAAGAAAGAAGAGATAAATTGACCGGAATAGGAAGTGAAATATAAAAATGGGCAATGAAATTAGAAAAAAAGAAAGGAAAAAAACAACTGCCTTTGAGGAAAACGAGGAAATTACGTTTTTTTTTTTTTTTGTGTGAGAGATGAGGGAGAGACGGAGAAGAGACTGAACTCGAGACGAGATTCGTGACGAAGAGCAAGACGTGGATGAGAATGATCAGAGGGAGAGAGAGAGAGAGATCAGACAGGAGAAACTCATGGAACACCCCTGCGGACTGATGAGACGACGGAAAGCAGTGAGGGATGGAATGAAGGAGAAGGAGAGGACGGAAGATTCACAGGGCCTGCCGCGAACTGGAGGAGGACGAGACACGGACGAGAAAGAATCCCAATATGTGAGAGAGTATTGGTTGGAGAGAGTGAAGAGAGAGAGTG
>JAPQNM010000012.1:10814967-10819967 GCA_029783475.1 Metacarcinus magister | reverse complement strand
AGCACAGTGGCAAAGCTCCCTCTCACCTGCTCACCTTACCTGGCTCTACCTTTACCTTTACCTTTTAGAAGCGTCCAATTAAGCACCTTTCCCCTTTATCATCCTGGCAATTAATCTTACCTCACTAAATCCTCTTTATTCCCTTGATATATAGGACTCAATTCCCTTTCATTTTATATTCCTCCTCATTTTACTCTCCCCAAAACCATCTCCTCCTTCCTCCTCCTCCTCCTCCTCCTCCTCCCTCATTTATTATTATTTTTTTTCTTTCTGTTCTATCCTTTCTCTCTCCCTCTGGATTTATTTTCTTTCTTTCTTTTATTTCCTTTCTAGCTAACTCATCCCTCTCTCCTGTTTGTCTTTCTTAGCTATGACTTATATTTTTCCTCTCTTTTATTTCCCTATTTATTTCTTCTATATATATCCCATTCCTCCACTTATAGTTTACCAGTAGTCTTCTGGTATCTATTCTTCTTGTGTAATCTTATATTTTTCCTTCCCTTCCTTTATTCCTTTCTTGCTCTTCCCTCAATCTGTTTTTCTTTTTATTCTTTTCCATAACTTTTGCTATGATTTCTCTTTTATTTTTTGCTCCTCCTCCTCCTCCTCCTCCTCCTCCTCCTCCTCCTCCTCCTCCTCCTCCTCCTCCTCCTCCTCCTCCTCCTCTTCCTCTTCCTCTTCCTCCTCCTACTCTTTCTCCTAAAATTCAGTCAGTCATTGGAAACAGGGAATTACGGATAAAGGAAGAATGCTAATGTGAAGGAAAGGAGGAAGAGGAAGAAAGAAGAGAAGACTAGTGAGAAGGATGAAATAAAATAAAGAAAATGGAGGAGAAATAGAAAGAGAATAGAAAACAATGAAATGAATAAGTAGAAAGGGAAAGAAAGAAAGGAAGGAAGGAAGGAAGGAAGGAAGGAAGGAAGGAGGAAAATAAAAGGATTCAGGGAGAGAGAAGAGAGGAGAGAGAGAAATAGGAAGGAAGGTACAAATGGAGGATGGAAAAGAGAGAGAGAGAGAGAGAGAGAGAGAGAGAGAGAGAGAGAGAGAGAGAGAGAGAGAGAGAGAGAGAGAGAGAGAGAGAGAGAGAGAGAGAGAATGCCTCGCAGTATATATCCTTAAGTACACAGAAGATGTACCTCTTAATCATTCCTCCTCCTCCTCCTCCTCCTCCTCCTCCTCCTCCTCCTCCTCCTCCTCCTCCTCCTCCTCCTCCTTGAGCCACCATTATTTCCTCTCGAGTACAGCCTCCACCGAAGACTGTTTGAGTGTATTGAACAAACACACAAGAACGGTGCATACAAGTGTTTGATTCTGGTCGACTTTTTTAATGAAGACAGAAGAGGTTGATAGATTGATTGATAGATAGATAGATAGATAGATAGATAGATAGATAGATAGGTAAGATTTTGGTATATGTTTTTATTTATTTATTTATTTATTTATTTATTTTTTTTTTTTGAGTCTGGTTCCCATTTTTGTCATGTTTTTTTTTTTCTTATCTTTAAAGTTTATTTGGTGTGTTTTAAGATTTTTTTCTTTCTCTCATTTATTATTTTTATTTTTTTTTTGAGTGTTGTTGTTTGGTAATCTGATTTCCTTTCCTTCTGTTTGTTTATTTATTTATTTATTTCCTGGTTTCTCATTTTTTTTCCCGTCATGAATTTTCCTCGTCTGTTATTTCCTCTTTTGTCTTTTATTATTTTCCTTTTTTTCCCTCGCTAATTTGAACTATTTTTTTATTATATATTTATTGTTGTCTTGATCTGTATTGTTGTTCATGCTTCATTTATCTATTTATTTATTTATTTATTTATTTATTTATTTATTTATTTATTTATTTATTTATTTATTTATTTATTTATTTATTTATTTATTTATTTATTTATTTATTTATTTATTTATTTGTTTATTTATTCATATGATTATTTATGTATTAATTTATTCATCGATCTATTATTCAGTGTGAGAGAGAGAGAGAGAGAGAGAGAGAGAGAGAGAGAGAGAGAGAGAGAGAGAGAGAGAGAGAGAGAGAGAGAGAGAGAGAGAGAGAGAGAGAGAACATTGAAGTACACGAGCTATGCAAATAAAAAAATAAATAAATATAAAGCGAAAGGAAATCAGAGAATAAAAAGGAACAGTTTGAAATTAAGAATAAAAATTAAAATTAAAATTAAAATTAAAAAACTCGCTAAAACATTATTATTTTTCCTTCCAATTTCTGACTTTTTTCCGTTGCTAAAATTTTCCTCTTCACCTCTTTGCCAATTTCCTCTCATACTTTCCTTTAAATTTCTCTCACTTTCTGCCTCCTTTCATCTCTCTTTATTCTCTCTTGTTCCCTTTCTCTCTCTTTCTCTTTCTTCTCCTCCTTACTCTTTCTCCTTTGTTGGCTCTTTCCCTCCATCTCTCCCTTCATTCTCTCTCTTCCTTCTTCCCACCCTCCCTTCTTCCCACCATCCCTCCCTTTCTCTCTCCCTTCTTCCTACCAACCTTTCCTCTCTCTCTCCCTGCCTTCCTTCCTCTCATCCTGCCTTCCTACTTCTCTTTCCCTCTACTTTCCCTCCCTCCCTCCCTCCCTCCCTCCCTTCCTCCCTTCCTCCCTCCCTCCTTCCCTCCTCTTTCACACAGCACCTCCAGTCCTTCCAATCCTTTCAAATCGCTTCATTCCTCTTAATGAGTTTAATTCTTGTACTGGAAAGGAAAGACACACTCTGGAATCTCTCCTGGAACATCACACTCCTGAAGACGCAACAGAAAATGGATGGTTGTCATAATGGGAAAATAAATGCTGGAAGGAAAATGATGACTGAAGAAAAAAAAGGATGAAGGAAGATGGTATGGTGTTTATATTATTATTATTATTATTATTATTATTTTAAGATAGTGGGTGTCATGGAGTTTCTGGAAAGTATGGTTTGTGTATGTATGTGTGTGTGTGTGTATTTTTTCTTCTTCAGTTTTAATAATTCTTTGTTGTAGAAATCCTTCAAAACAAGAGCAAGTTTTCAGTCCTATCAAATTGCTCGTCTATCTCATCACTTTTATTCTCTCCAGATGAACAAAAATAGAGAGATATATATTCTAAACTTTTTCGTATTTTCTCTCTCTCTCCTTTCTTTTCCGTTATAACACTGTACTCTTTATCCCTTTTATACCCTCACTCCCTCTCTCTCTTTTTCCCTTTCTTTCCCTTTCTTTCTTGCTTTCCCTCCCTCTCTTTTCCTTTCTAGTCTCGTATCTCCGGTTTGAAAGATAAACACACACTTGCCGATCTCAGAAGAGCAGAATCGGAGGCTATATTGATTCTACATTGTGGTGATGAGGGTAGGGTGGTGATGGTGGTGATGGTGGTGATGATGGTGGTGGTGGTGATGGTGGTGATGATGGAGTGAGTAATTTTTATATAAGGGAACATTGACTGAGAGTGTTAATATTGTGGTGATTTATATAGATTGTGATGAAGATGTGATGATGATGGTGTTACGTCCCTCATACTCAGGGTAATAATGTTAGTGGTGAGGGGATATATGCATAGTAGTAGAGGGGAGATGAGGTATAGGAAATCAGTGTTCTTGAGGGGAAATATGAGGGTAAAGATATGAAAGGGTGTTTAATTAAGAGGGAAGGTGAAGGGGTTAGCAGTCAGGTATAATTAATTAGATGCAGGTGAGTTTGGTGTCATAAGTCCATAAAGGTGTGTTTAGTATATAGTTACATGTGGTTTTCCGTCTTATTCCCATCTACTTTATTTCTTGCTATTGAGAGGTTAAATGTATGAGAATTAGGTATTATTAAGGTGATATGGGATTAGGTTAGGTTAGGTTAGGTTAGGTTAGGTTAGGTTAGGTTAGGTTAGGTTAGGTTTGGTTTGGTTTGGTTAGGTTTGGTTAGGTTAGGTTAGGTTAGGTTTGGTTAGGTTAGGTTAGGTTAGGTTAGGTTAGGTTAGGTTTGGTTTGGTTTGGTTAGGTTTGGTTAGGTTAGGTTAGGTTAGGTTAGGTTTGGTTAGGTTAGGTTAGGTTAGGTTAGGTTAGGTTAGGTTTGGTTAGGTTAGGTTAGGTTAGGTTAGGTTAGGTTAGGTTAGATTAGGTTAGGTTATATTAGGTTAGCTTTGGTTTAGTTTAGTAAGCATTAGGTTAAGTTAAATTTAAGTTCTATTCGGGTTAAGTTAGGTTAATTAATGTTAAGATAAGTTAGAGTTTTGTGGTGAAAATCCTTTAATTATCCTTAATTGTACAAACCACAGCTTCTTGATAATTATTTTTCAGTATTATTTCATTAGTATTTTTTTTCTTGTTTGTCTCAGTGGTTTTTTTATTTTTATTTATTTTGTTATTGATTTATTGATATTGTGATTGGTGGAATATTTTTTGTTATTTTTGTATTGGTGTATTGATTGGTGGAATTATTTTTGTTATTGATTTATTGGTGTCGTGATTGGTGGAATATTTTTGGTTATTGATTTATTGGTGTCCTGATTGGTGGAATATTTTTTATTAATAATGTATTAGTGTTGTGATTGGTGGAATGAATTATAAGTCTCGTCTGGTGGATATTTGCTAATGAAGTGTGATGTGTTATGATTGTTTTGTGTATAGGCTTATTAGGGTATAATTAGTATGCTAACCACGTAATTATTATACCCTTACAAAAAATAGATAGATTAAAAAATATATAAATTGACAGATGAATGAAGGGATGAATAAATATATGAATTAATAGATAAATTAAATAGATTAATAAAATGATAAATATATGAATAAATAAATGAATAAATAAACAAAATTAAAATACGTATAGAATTAATACGTTTAGAATACAATATCAATAAGCAGATAAACTATTAATTATATTCGTAATTTAATAACTAATAACCAACCTAACTTTCCTCCAGTCTCTATTCCCCTCACTTTCTTCTCCCCCTTTCCCCTCTTTCCCTTCACACCCTTCCCTTTTCACCTAACTCTTTTCCTTCTCTCCCCCTCTCTCTCCCTCCCTCCCCC
>JAPQNM010000012.1:10782467-10809967 GCA_029783475.1 Metacarcinus magister | reverse complement strand
ATTAAGTTTCATTTTACTGCGTAATTATTAGTCATAGAACAAATATTCATAATATCAGTTGTACAGTTTAATTAGGTGTATCAGATACTGCAATGATATTTCCAATATCTCTAATAGCTTTCGAGAAAATGAGGAAGAAATTCATGTTTTTATGTAAATATTAAGTTTCATTTTACTGCGTAATTATTAGTCATAGAAAAAATATTAATAATTACAGTTCTACAGTTTAATTAGGTGTATCAGATGCTGAAATGATATTTCAAATATCTTTAATAGCTTTCGAGGAAATGAAGAGAAAAGTTATGTTTATATAAAAATATTAAGTTTCATTTTACTGAGTAATTATTAGTCATAGAACAAATATTCATAATATCAGTTTTACAGTTTAATTAGGTCTATCAGATGCTGCAGTGATATTTCCAATATCTCTAATAGCTTTCGAGGAAATGAGGAGGATATTCATGTTTTTATATAAATATTAAGTTTTATTTTACTGCGTAATTATTAGTCATAGAACAAATATTCATCATCACAGTTGTACAGTTTAATTAGGTGTATCTGATGCTGCAATGATATTTCCAATATCTCTCATAGCTTTCGAGAAAATGAGGAGGAAAGTCATGTTTCTAAATAAATATTAAGTTTAATTTTACTGCGTAATTGTTAGCCATAGAAAAAATATTCATAATGACAGTTGTACAGTTTTATTAGGTGTATCAGATGCTGCAATGATATTTCCAATATCTCTAATACCTTTCGGGAAAATGAGGAGGAAATTCATGTTTTTAAATAAATATTAAGTTTCATTTTACTGCATAACTATTAGTCATAGAAAAAATATTCATAATATCAGTTGTACAGTTCAATAAGGTGTATCAGCTGCTGCAATTATATTTCCAATATTTCTAATAGCTTTCGGGAAAATGAGAAGGAAATTCATGTTTTTATATAAATATTAAGTTTCATTTTACTGCGTAATTATTAGTCATAGAACAAATATTCGTAATTTCAATTTTACAGTTTAAATAGGTCTATCAGATGCTGCAATGATATTTCCAATATCTAATAACTTTCGAGAAAATGAGGAGGAAATTCATATTTTTATATAAATATTAAGGTTCATTTTACTGCGTAATTATTAGTCATAGAACAAATATTAATAATGACAGTTGTACAGTTTAATTAGGTTTATCAGATGCTGCAATGATATTTCCAATATCTCTAATAGCTTTCGAGGAAATGAGGAGAAAAGTTATGTTTTTAAAATAAATATTAAGTTTAATTTTACTGCGTAATTGTTAGTCATAGAACAAATATGCATAATGACAGTTGTACAGTTTAATTTGGTGCATCAGATGCTGTAATGATATTTCCAATATCTCTAATAGCTTTCGAAAAAATGAGGAGGAAAGTCATGTTTTTAAATAAATATTAAGTTTAATTTTACTGCGTAATTGTTTGTCATAGAACAAATATTCATAATGACAGTTGTACAGTTTAATTTGGTGTATCAGATGCTGCAATGATATTTCCAATATCTCTAATAGCTTTCGGGAAAATGAGGAGGAAATTCATGTTTTTAAATATATGTTAAGTTTCATTTTACTGCGTAATTATTAGTCATAGAAAAAATATTCATAATATCAATTGTACAGTTTAATTAGGTGTATCAGCTGCTGCAATGATATTTCAAATATCTCTAATAGCTTTCGAGAAAATGAGGAGGAAAGTCATGATTTTAAATAAATATTAAGTTTCATTTTACTGCGTAATTATTAGTCATAGAACAAATATTCATAATATCAGTTGTACAGTTTAATTAGGTCTATCAGATGCTGCAATTATATTTCCAATATCTCTAATAGCTTTCAAGAAAATGACGAGGAAAGTCATGTTATTATATAAAAATACGGTTTTATTTTACTGCGTAATTATTAGTCATAGAACAAATATTCATAATATCAGTTTTACAGTTGAATTAGATGTATCAGATGATGCAATGATATTTCCAATATCTCTAATAGCTTTCGAGAAAACGAGGAAGAAAGTAATTTTAAAAAAAGTAAAATTCAGTATTTATTAGTACTAGTGAAAATTTTCATAATGACAGTAGTAGATTTTAATTTGGTCTATCAGATGCTGCAATGATATTTCCAATATCTCTAATAGCTTGCCAGAAAATGAGGAGGAAAATCATGTTTTTATATAAATATTAAGTTTCATTTTACTGCGTAATTATTAGTCATAGAAAAAATATTCATAATGAGAGTTGTACAGTTTAATTAGGTGTATCAGATGCTGCAATGATATTTCCAATATCTCTAATAGCTTTCGAGAAAATGAGGAAGAAAGTCATGTTTTTATATAAATATTAAGTTTCATTTTACTGGGTAATTATTAGCCATAGAACAAATATTCATAATATCAGTTGTAAAGTTTAATTAGGTGTATCAGATGCTGCAATGATATTTCCAATATTTGTAATAGCTATCGGGAAAATGAGGAGGAAAGTCATGTTTTTATATAAATATTAAGTTTCATTTTACTTCGTAATTATTAGTCATAAAACAAATATTCATAATTACAGTTGGACAGTTTAATTAGGTGTATAAGATGCTGCAATGATATTTCCAATATTTCTAATAGCTTTCGGGAAAATGAGAAGGAAAGTCATGTTTTTATATAAATATTAAGTTTCATTTTACTGCGTAATTATTAGTCATAGAACAAATATTCAAAATTTCAATTTTACAGTTTAATTAGGTCTATCAGATGCTGCAATGATATTTCCAATATCTCTAATAACTTTCGAGAAAATGAGGAGGAAATTCATATTTTTATATAAATATTAAGGTTCATTTTACTGCGTAATTATTAGTCATAGAACAAATATTAATAATGACAGTTGTACATTTTAATTAGGTGTATCAGATGCTGCAATGATATTTCCAATATCTCTAATAGCTTTCGAGGAAATGAGGAGAAAGGTTATGTTTTTAAATAAATATTAAGTTTAATTTTACTGCGTAATTGTTAGTCATAGAACAAATATGCATAATGACAGTTGTATAGTTTAATTTGGTGCATCAGATGCTGTAATGATATTTCCAATATCTCTAATAGCTTTCGAAAAAATGAGGAGGAAAGTCATGTTTTTAAATAAATATTAAGTTTAATTTTACTGCGTAATTGTTAGTCATAGAACAAATATTCATAATGACAGTTGTATAGTTTAATTTGGTGTATCAGATGCTGCAATGATATTTCCAATATATCTAATAGCTTTCGAGAAAATGAGGAGGAAAGTCATGTTTTTAAATAAATATTAAGTTTCATTTTACTGCGTAATTATTAGTCATAGAACAAATATTCATAATATCAGTTGTACAGTTTAATTAGGTCTATCAGATGCTGCAATTATGTTTCCAATATCTCTAATAGCTTTCAAGAAAATGACGAGGAAAGTCATGTTATTATATAAAAATACGGTTTTATTTTATTGCGTAATTATTAGCCATAGAACAAATATTCATAATATCAGTTTTACAGTTGAATTAGATGTATCAGATGATGCAATGATATTTCCAATATCTCTAATAGCTTTCAAGAAAACGAGGAAGAAAGTAATTTTAAAAAAAGTAAAATTCAGTATTTATTAGTACTAGTGAAAATATTCATAATGACAGTAGTAGATTTTAATTTGGACTATCAGATGCTGCAATGATATTTCCAATATCTCTAATAGCTTGCGAGAAAATGAGGAGGAAAATCATGTTTTTATATAAATATTAAGTTTCATTTTACTGCGTAATTATTAGTCATAGAAAAAATATTCATAATGAGAGTTGTACAGTTTAATTAGGTGTATCAGATGCTGCAATGATATTTCCAATATCTCTAATAGCTTTCGGGAAAATGAGAAGGAAATTCATGTTTTTAAATATATATTAAGTTTCATTTTACTGCGTAGTTATTAGTCATAGAAAAAATATTCATACTATCAGTTGTACAGTTTAATTAGGTGTATCAGCTGCTGCAATGATATTTCCAATATCTCTAATAACTTTCGAGAAAATGAGGAGGAAAGTCATGTTTTTAAATAAATATTAAGTTTCATTTTACTGCGTAATTATTAGTCATAGAACAAATATTCATAATATCAGTTGTACAGTTTAATTAGGTCTATCAGATGCTGTAATTATATTTCCAATATCTCTAATAGCTTTCAAGAAAATGACGAGGAAAGTCATGTTATTATATAGAAATACGGTTTTATTTTACTGCGTAATTATTAGTCATAGAACAAATATTCATAATATCAGTTGTACAGTTGAATTAGATGTATCAGATGATGCAATGATATTTCCAATATCTCTAATAGCTTTCGAGAAAACGAGGAAGAAAGTAATTTTAAAAAAAGTAAAATTCAGTATTTATTAGTACTATTGAAAATATTCATAATGACAGTAGTAGATTTTAATTTGGTCTATCAGATGCTGCAATGATATTTCCAATATCTCTAATAGCTTTCGAGAAAATGAGGAGGAAAATCATGTTTTTATATAAATATTTAGTTTCATTTTACTGCGTAATTATTAGTCATAGAAAAAATATTCATAATGAGAGTTGTACAGTTTAATTAGGTGTATCAGATGCTGCAATGATATTTCCAATATCTCTAATAGCTTTCGGGAAAATGAGGAGGAAAGTCATGTTTTTATATAAAAATTAAGTTTCATTTTACTGCGTAATTATTAGTCATAAAACAAATATTCATAATTACAGTTGTTCAGTTTAATTAGGTGTATCAGATGCTGCAATGATATTTCCAATAATTCTAATAGCTTTTGGGAAAATGAGGAGGAAAGTCATGTTTTTATATAAATATTAAGTTTCATTTTACTGCGTAATTATTAGTCATAGAACAAATATTAATAATGACAGTTGTACAGTTTAATTAGGTGTATCAGATGCTGCAATGATATTTCCAATATCTCTAATAGCTTTCGAGGAAATGAGGAGGAAAGTCATGTTTTTAAATAAATATTAAGTTTAATTTTACTGTGTAATTATTAGTCATAGAACAAATATTCGTAATATCAGTTTTACAATTTAATTAGGTGTATCAGATGCTGCAATGATATTTCCAATATCTCTAATAGCTTTCGGGAAAATGAGGAGGAAAGTCATGTTTATATATAAAAATTCAGTTTCATTTTACTGCGTAATTATTAGTCATAGAACAAATATTAATAATGACAGATGTACAGTTTAATTAGGTGTATCAGATGCTGCAATGATATTTCCAATATCTCTAATAGCTTTCGAGGAAATGAGGAGGAAAGTTATGTTTTATAATAAATATTAAGTTTCATTTTACTGAGTAATTATTAGTCATAGAACAAATATTAATAATGACAGTTATACAGTTTCATTAGGTGTATCAGATGCTGTAATGATATTTCCAATATCTCTAATAGCTTTCGAGAAAATGAGGAGGAAAGTCATGTTTTTAAATAAATATTAAGTTTAATTTTACTGCGTAATTATTAGTCATAGAACAAATATTCATAATCACAGTTGTACAGTTTAATTAGGTCTATCAGATACTGCAATGATATTTCCAATATCTCTAATAGCTTTCGAGAAAATGAGGAGGAAATTCATGTTTTTATATAAATATTAAGTTTCATTTTACTGCGTAATTATTAGTCATAGAACAAATATTAATAATGACAGTTGTACAGTTTAATTAGGTGTATCAGATGCTGCAATGATATTTCCAATATCTCTAATAGCTTTCGAGAAAATGAGGAGGAAATTCATGTTTTTATATAAATATTAAGTTTCATTTTACTGCGTAATTATTAGTCATAGAATCAATATTAATAATGACAGTGTTACAGTTTAATTAGTTGTATCAGATGCTGCAATGATATTTCCAATATCTCTAATAGCTTTTGAGGAAATGAGGAGAAAAGTTATGTTTATATAAATATATTAAGTTTCATTTTACTGCGTAATTATTAGTCATAGAACAAATATTCATAATGACAGTTCTACAGTTTAATTAGGTGTATCAGATGCTGTAATGATATTTCCAATATCTCTAATAGCTTTCGAGAAAATTAGAAGGAAAGTCATGTTTTTATATAAATATAAAGTTTAATTTTACTGCGTAATTATTAGTCATAGAACAAATATTCATAATTTCAGTTTTACAGTTTAATTAGGTCTATCAGATGCTGCAGTGATATTTCCAATATCTCTAATAGCTTTCGAGAAAATGAGGAGGAAAGTCATGTTTTTAAATAAATATTAAGTTTAATTTTACTGCGTAATTGTTAGTCATAGAACAAATATTCATAATGACAGTTCTACAGTTTAATTAGGTGTATCAGATGCTCCAATGATATTTCCAATATCTCTAATAGCTTTCGGGAAAATGAGGAGGAAATTCATGTTTTTAAATATATATTAAGTTTCATTTTACTGCGTAATTATTAGTCATAGAAAAAATATTCATAATATCAGTTATACAGTTTAATTAGGTGTATCAGCTGCTGCAATGATATTTCCAATATCTCTAATAGCTTTCGAGAAAATGAGGAGGAAAGTCATGTTTTTATATTAATATTAAGTTTAATTTTACTGCGTAATTATTAGTCATAGAACAAATATTCATAATGAGAGTTGTACAGTTTAATTTGGTGTATCAGATGCTGCAATTATATTTCCAATATCTCTAATAGCTTTCGAGAAAATGACGAGGAAAGTCATGTTTTTATATAAAAATACGGTTTTATTTTACTGCATAATTATTAGTCATAGAACAAATATTCATAATATCAGTTGTACAGTTGAATTAGGTGTATCAGAAAATGCAATGATATTTCCATTATCTCTAATAGCTTTCGAGAAAACGAGGAAGAAAGTAATTTAAAAAAAATAAAATTTAGTATTTATTAGTACTAGTGAAAATATTCATAATGGCAGTAGTAGATTTTAATCAGGTATATCAGATGCTGCAATGATATTTCAAATATCTCTAATAGCTTTCGAGAAAATGAGGAGGAAAGTCATGTTTTTATATAAATATTAAGTTTCATTTTACTGCGTAATTATTAGTCATAGAACAAATATTCATAATGAGAGTTGTACAGTTTAATTAGGTGTATCAGATGCTGCAATTATATTTCCAATATCTCTAATAGCTTTCGAGAAAATGAGGGGGAAATTCATGTTTTTATATAAAAATTAAGTTTCATTTTACTGCATAATTATTAGTCATAGAACAAATATTCATAATGACAGTTGTACAGTTTAATTAGGTGTATTAGATGCTGCAATGATATTTCCAACATCTCTAATAGCTTTCGAGAAAATGAGGAGGAAAATCATGTTTTTATATAAATATTAAGTTTCATTTTACTGCGTAATTATTAGCCATAGAACAAATATTCATAATATCAGTTGTACAGTTTAATTAGGTGTATCAGGTGCTGCAATAATATTTCCAATATCTCTAATATCTTTCGAGAAAATGAGGAGGAAAGTCATGTTTTTAAATAAATATTAAGTTTAATTTTACTGTGTAATTATTAGTCATAGAACAAATATTCGTAATATCAGTTTTACAATTTAATTAGGTGTATCAGATGCTGCAATTATATTTCCAATATCTCTAATAGCTTTCGGGAAAATGAGGAGGAAAGTCATGTTTATATATAAATATTAAGTTTCATTATACTGCGTAATTATTAGTCATAGAACAAATATTCATAATGACAGTTGTACAGTTTAATTAGGTGTATCAGATGCTGTAATGATATTTCCAATATCTCTAATAGCTTTCAGGAAAATGAGGAGGAAAGTCATGTTTTTATATAAATATTAAGTTTCATTTTACTGCGTAATTATTAGTCATAAAACAAATATTCAAAATGACAGTTGTACAGTTTAATTAGGTGTATCAGATGCTGCAATGATATTTCCAATATTTCTAATAGCTTTCGGGAAAAGGAGGAAAGTCATGTTTTTATATAAATATAAAGTTTCATTTTACTGCGTTATTATTAGTCATAGAACAAATATTCATAATATTAGTTGTAAAGTTTAATTAGGTGTATCAGATGCTGCAATGATATTTCCAATATCTCTAATAGCTTTCGAGAAAATTAGGAGAAAAGTCATGTTTTAATATAAATATAAAGTTTAATTTTACTGCGTAATTATTAGTCATAGAACAAATATTAATAATTTCAGTTTTACAGTTTAATTAGGTCTATCAGATGCTGCAATCA
The DNA here is from genome assembly GCA_029783475.1 of Metacarcinus magister. Lineage (NCBI taxonomy): Eukaryota > Metazoa > Arthropoda > Malacostraca > Decapoda > Cancridae > Metacarcinus > Metacarcinus magister. Next base: position 10,801,664 of record JAPQNM010000012.1, on the reverse strand, counting down.
TATTTCCAATATCTCTAATAGCTTTCGGGAAAATGAGGAGGAAAGTCATGTTTTTATATAAATATTAAGTTTCATTTTATTGCGTAATTATTAGTCATAGAACAAATATTCATAATCACAGTTGTACAGTTTAATTAGGTCTATCAGATGCTGCAATGATATTTCCAATATCTCTAATAGCTTTCGAGAAAATGAGGAGGAAAGTCATGTTTTTAAATAAATATTAAGATTAATTTTACTGCGTAATTGTTAGTCATAGAACAAATATTCATAATGACAGTTGTACAGTTTAATTTGGTGTATCAGATGCTGCAATTATATTTCCAATATCTCTAATAGCTTTCGAGAAAATGACGAGGAAAGTCATATTTTTATATAAAAATACGGTTTTATTTTACTGCATAATTATTAGTCATAGAACAAATATTCATAATATCAGTTGTACAGTTGAATTAGGTGTATCAGAAAATGCAATGATATATCCATTATCTTTAATAGCTTTCGAGAAAACGAGGAAGAAAGTAATTTAAAAAAAAGTAAAATTTAGTATTTATTAGTACTAGTGAAAATATTCATAATGACAGGAGTAGATTTTAATCAGGTATATCAGATGCTGCAATGATATTTCAAATATCTCTAATAGCTTTCGAGAAAATGAGGAGGAAAGTCATGTTTTTATATAAATATTAAGTTTCATTTTACTGCGTAATTATTAGTCATAGAACAAATATTCATAATGAGAGTTGTACAGTTTAATTAGGTGTATCAGATGCTGCAATTATATTTCCAATATCTCTAATAGCTTTCGAGAAAATGAGGGGGAAATTCATGTTTTTATATAAAAATTAAGTTTCATTTTACTGCATAATTATTAGTCATAGAACAAATATTCATAATGACAGTTGTACAGTTTAATTAGGTGTATTAGATGCTGCAATGATATTTCCAATATCTCTAATAGCTTTCGAGAAAATGAGGAGGAAAATCATGTTTTTATATAAATATTAAGTTTCATTTTACTGCGTAATTATTAGCCATAGAACAAATATTCATAATATCAGTTGTACAGTTTAATTAGGTGTATCAGGTGCTGCAATAATATTTCCAATATCTCTAATATCTTTCGAGAAAATGAGGAGGAAAGTCATGTTTTTAAATAAATATTAAGTTTAATTTTACTGTGTAATTATTAGTCATAGAACAAATATTCGTAATATCAGTTTTACAATTTAATTAGGTGTATCAGATGCTGCAATGATATTTCCAATATCTCTAATAGCTTTCGGGAAAATGAGGAGGAAAGTCATGTTTATATATAAATATTAAGTTTCATTTTACTGCGTAATTATTAGTCATAGAACAAATATTCATAATGACAGTTGTACAGTTTAATTAGGTGTATCAGATGCTGCAATGATATTTCCAATATCTCTAATAGCTTTCAGGAAAATGAGGAGGAAAGTCATGTTTTTATATAAATATTAAGTTTCATTTTACTGCGTAATTATTAGTCATAAAACAAATATTCAAAATGACAGTTGTACAGTTTAATTAGGTGTATCAGATGCTGCAATGATATTTCCAATATTTCTAATAGCTTTCGGGAAAAGGAGGAAAGTCATGTTTTTATATAAATATAAAGTTTCATTTTACTGCGTTATTATTAGTCATAGAACAAATATTCATAATATCAGTTGTAAAGTTTAATTAGGTGTATCAGATGCTGCAATGATATTTCCAATATCTCTAATAGCTTTCGAGAAAATTAGGAGAAAAGTCATGTTTTAATATAAATATAAGTTTAATTTTACTGCGTAATTATTAGTCATAAAACAAATATTAATAATTTCAGTTGTACAGTTTAATTAGGTCTATCAAATGCTGCAATCATATTTCCAATATCTCTAATAGCTTTCGGGAAAATGTGGAGGAAATTCATGTTTTTATATAAATATTAAGTTTCATTTTATTGCGTAATTATTAGTCATAGAACAAATATTCATAATCACAGTTGTACAGTTTAATTAGGTCTATCAGATGCTGCAATGATATTTCCAATATCTCTAATAGCTTTCGAGAAAATGAGGAGGAAAGTCATGTTTTTAAATAAATATTAAGATTAATTTTACTGCGTAATTGTTAGTCATAGAACAAATATTCATAATGACAGTTGTACAGTTTAATTTGGTGTATCAGATGCTGCAATTATATTTCCAATATCTCTAATAGCTTTCGAGAAAATGACGAGGAAAGTCATGTTTTTATATAAAAATACGGTTTTATTTTACTGCATAATTATTAGTCATAGAACAAATATTCATAATATCAGTTGTACAGTTGAATTAGGTGTATCAGAAAATGCAATGATATTTCCATTATCTCTAATAGCTTTCGAGAAAACGAGGAAGAAAGTAATTTTAAAAAAAGTAAAATTTAGTATTTATTAGTACTAGTGAAAATATTCATAATGACAGTAGTAGATTTTAATCAGGTATATCAGATGCTGCAATGATATTTCAAATATCTCTAATAGCTTTCGAGAAAATGAGGAGGAAAGTCATGTTTTTATATAAATATTAAGTTTCATTTTACTGCGTAATTATTAGTCATAGAACAAATATTCATAATGAGAGTTGTACAGTTTAATTAGGTGTATCAGATGCTGCAATTATATTTCCAATATCTCTAATAGCTTTCGAGAAAATGAGGCGGAAATTCATGTTTTTATATAAAAATTAAGTTTCATTTTACTGCATAATTATTAGTCATAGAACAAATATTCATAATGACAGTTGTACAGTTTAATTAGGTGTATTAGATGCTGCAATGATATTTCCAATATCTCTAATAGCTTTCGAGAAAATGAGGAGGAAAATCATGTTTTTATATAAATATTAAGTTTCATTTTGCTGCGTAATTATTAGCCATAGAACAAATATTCATAATATCAGTTGTACAGTTTAATTAGGTGTATCAGGTGCTGCAATAATATTTCCAATATCTCTAATATCTTTCGAGAAAATGAGGAGGAAAGTCATGTTTTTAAATAAATATTAAGTTTAATTTTACTGTGTAATTATTAGTCATAGAACAAATATTCGTAATATCAGTTTTACAATTTAATTAGGTGTATCAGATGCTGCAATGATATTTCCAATATCTCTAATAGCTTTCGGGAAAATGAGGAGGAAAGTCATGTTTATATATAAATATTAAGTTTCATTTTACTGCGTAATTATTAGTCATAGAACAAATATTCATAATGACAGTTGTACAGTTTAATTAGGTGTATCAGATGCTGCAATGATATTTCCAATATCTCTAATAGCTTTCAGGAAAATGAGGAGGAAAGTCATGTTTTTATATAAATATTAAGTTTCATTTTACTGCGTAATTATTAGTCATAAAACAAATATTCAAAATGACAGTTGTACAGTTTAATTAGGTGTATCAGATGCTGCAATGATATTTCCAATATTTCTAATAGCTTTCGGGAAAAGGAGGAAAGTCATGTTTTTATATAAATATAAAGTTTCATTTTACTGCGTTATTATTAGTCATAGAACAAATATTCATAATATCAGTTGTAAAGTTTAATTAGGTGTATCAGATGCTGCAATGATATTTCCAATATCTCTAATAGCTTTCGAGAAAATTAGGAGAAAAGTCATGTTTTAATATAAATATAAAGTTTAATTTTACTGCGTAATTATTAGTCATAGAACAAATATTAATAATTTCAGTTTTACAGTTTAATTAGGTCTATCAGATGCTGCAATCATATTTCCAATATCTCTAATAGCTTTCGGGAAAATGAGGAGGAAAGTCATGTTTTTATATAAATATTAAGTTTCATTTTATTGCGTAATTATTAGTCATAGAACAAATATTCATAATCACAGTTGTACAGTTTAATTAGGTCTATCAGATGCTGCAATGATATTTCCAATATCTCTAATAGCTTTCGAGAAAATGAGGAGGAAAGTCATGTTTTTAAATAAATATTAAGATTAATTTTACTGCGTAATTGTTAGTCATAGAACAAATATTCATAATGACAGTTGTACAGTTTAATTAGGTGTATCAGATGCTGCAATGATATTTCCAATATCTCTAATAGCTTTCGGGAAAATGAGGAGGAAATTCATGTTTTTAAATAAATATTAAGTTTCATTTTACTGCGTAATTATTAGTCAGAGAAAAAATATTCATAATATCAGTTGTACAGTTTAATTAGGTGTATCAGCTGTTGCAATGATATTTTCAATATCTCTAATAGCTTTCGAGAAAATGAGGAGGAAATTCATGTTTTTAAATAAATATTAAGTTTCATTTTACTGCGTAATTATTAGTCATAGAACAAATATTCATAATATCAGTTGTACAGTTTAATTAGGTCTATCAGATGCTGCAATTATATTTCCAATATCTCTAATAGCTTTCGAGAAAATGACGAGGAAAATCATGTTTTTATATAAAAATACGGTTTTATTTTACTGCATAATTATTAGTCATAGAACAAATATTCATAATATCAGTTGTACAGTTGAATTAGGTTTATCAGATGATGCAATGATATTTCCAATATCTCTAATAGCTTTCAAGAAAACGAGGAAGAAAGTAATTTTTAAATAAGTAAAATTAACACATAGGAACACATAGGAAGAACAAACAACAACAGGCCTGCTGGCCCTTACGAGGCTGTTTGTGAGACTACACTATCTACTCTTGAGTGAAGGATACAGGATAGTAAGGGTGAAGGCTTCTCTCCACAGCCATGGCTGGCAGGGAAAGGAAGGCCAACCAAGATTAGACTATCACTACCGTCACTACCACTACTGCTACCACTACTTCCTGGCAAGCGATGTCAGGCCACTAGCGACGTCTTTTGAATCGACATTTCGTAAGTTAGGTACATCAGGATGAACATACTCAAAGTTTGCTACGTTAACGGATAGTATTTTAGTTGTGGATTGGCTTCTAAATATTTGTCAAGTCTATTTTTGAACGTAGTAATTGTTTTACTGTCGACGACATTGGCGAGCAGGGAGTTCCAAACGTTCACGATCCGATTGAAAAAGAAGTTCTTGGCTTCGTTTGATGTGAATGTTTTACCAGTAATCTTAAAAAAATGGCGTCTTCTTGTTATATTTGATCGATAAAAAGTAATGTAATCTTCTGCATTGATATTATTGAATCCTTTGATTATCATGAACATTTCAATTAAATCCCCTCGCTTCCTTCGTTTTTCTAGGCTGAATAAGTTTAGTTCTTTAAGTCTTTCTTCATAAGGTTTATTTTTCAGCCTTGGAATTATTTTTGTTATTCTTCGCTGGACTCTTTCCAGTTTGTCAATGTCCTTTCTGTAATATGGGGACCAAAACTGTACGCAATACTCAAGATGGGGTCGTACTAGTGAATTATGCAGTTTTAATATGACTTTTTCTGATTTATTTTCGAAAGTACGCCCAATAAAGCCGACCAATCTGTTAGCAGTTTTAACTACCTCTGAGCAATGTTGACTGGGTTTTAAATCGTTTGATATTGTGATTCCCAGATCTTTTTCCTTGTTTACTGTAGAAAGTGGTTTACCATTCATTGAGTACTGAAGGTGATCATTATTTCTTCCGATGTGTAGTACCTTGCATTTTTCAACGTTAAATTTCATTTGCCATTTATTGGCCCAAGACGTTAGTCGATCTAGGTCTGATTGTAAGACTTCTCTGTCAATTGTCGTAGTTACTTTGCTGAGAATTTTCATATCGTCAGCGAATTTCGATATTTTGCAAGTGATCCCATCATCTATGTCATTAACATATATCAAGAATAAGACAGGACCAAGCACTGAACCTTGTGGTACGCCACTTTTTACGTTTAACCATTGAGAGGAGACACCGTTTAAGACTGCTCTCTGCTTACGTTCAGAGAGTCCGTCCAGAAGCCAATTGTAAATGCTACCAGAGATACCGTGAGTCATTAGTTTATTAAGCAATCGTTGATGAGGTACTTTATCAAAGGCCTTTTGAAAATCCAGATATATGACATCTACTGCTCTGCTTTCATCGTACGCGTCAAAAACATTGTGGAGGAGGAGGAGGAGGAGGAGGAGGAGGAGGAGGAGGAGGAGGAGGAGGAGGAGGAGGAGGAGGAGAGGAGGAGGAGGAGAGGAGGAGGAGGAGGAGGAGGAGGAGGAGGAGGAGGAGGAGGAGGAGGAGGAGGAGGAGGTTAAAAAATAGATAGAGATAGATAGATAAACAGACAGACGTTAACAAAACACACACACACACACACACACACACACACACACACACACACACACACACACACACACACACACACACACACACACACACACACACACACACACACACTGACTGACTGACTGACTGACTAAATATATAAGTGAATGAACTAATCAATTAATCAATTAGTAAATTAGTAAATAAACAAAAAAATGCAATACTAAAATACACAGTACATTTCTTTTAGGAAAGTAATTGAAAAGTCATATGAGTAAACAGACTTTTCTTGTCATCATAATTCTTCCTTGTCATGTATAGTTTTCCTTAAGTCCTCTATGGACATCATAAAGTCTTTCCAAGTGGGTTTAATCTTTACGTTTTTGTCTACGTGTGTTTTAGATACCACGATTGGTTCGTTGTCACTTTGTTCGTGACTCTCACTTGTCTGTGAGCCTTGTAGATCATTGCTAGCTTCTGCATCTTTCAGCATTTCTAGTCTTTGTAGTTCATCAAGGCACTGGGCGTGGTGCCATTCCAATTCCTGGTGGCGAGTCTCGAGTGTCTGATACTCGAGTCGCTGCGTCGCTGCACTCACCTTCCACTGATGGAGGAGGAGGAGGAGGAGGAAGAGGAGGAGGAGAGAAGAAGAGAAGGTAGGTTTCTGTGCCATGTCATTACTTCTCCTCCTCCTATTCCTCCTCCTCCTCCTCCCTCCTCCTCCTCCTCCTCTTCCAGCAGAGTTGAAAGTTTAAGTCGTGACTCCGGTAACAATGCATTTAATTGTTTGTTTGTTTGTCTTGACTTTCTGTTTCCTGTTTTTTTTTGTTTTGTTTTGTTTGTCATGTTGTTGTTGTTTCCTGTTGTTGTTTTTAGATAATGTTCTTTTATCTGTTTATTTGTTGTTGTTTTTTCTTCTATCTCTTTTTTTTACATATTTATTGGGGTTTTTTTTCCTTCCTCTTCCATTTAGTTAGTTATTTATTTTCATTTATTTCCTTCACTTCTTCGTAATTCATTCTATTCTATTTATCATTTATTTATTAACTGTCTTCCTTCTATCTCTCTCTTTCTCTCACACATTTATTAATTTTTTTCCTCCTTCTTCATTCATCCAGTTATTCATTTCCACTTATTTCCTTCACTCACTCACTCACTTCATTCACTTTTTTCCCCATAAACTCGTGTGTGTTTCCTCAAGTTGAGTCACGAATGTTGTGGCCAATTTTCCCTTCGTCTGTTTCCTGAGACAGCCACATGTTGCTCCAGAGAGAGAGAGAGTGAGAGAGAGAGGGAGAGAGAGAGAGAGAGGGGGGGAGGGTGGAGGTGATAGAGAAGACGATAAAGAGGAAGAGGAGTAAGGGAGTAAGATACAGGAGAGGGAAGAACAGAAAGGAGGGAAGAACAGAGGGAAAGGAGGAAGAGGAGAGAAGGAGAGGAAGGAAAATGAAGGAAAATTATTGTAGTGACGAACAGAATGAGGGGAGAAAGGGAATAAAGATGAGGGAGAGAGAGAGAGAGAGAGAGAGAGAGAGAGAGAGAGAGAGAGAGAGAGAGAGAGAGAGAGAGAGAGAGAGAGAGAGAGAGAGAGAGAGAGAAAAAAACATGGGTAGGAAGAAAGGTGAACAGGAAGGGAAGGAGGAGAATGGGAGGTGAAAAAAAAATAAAAAGAGGGGAGAAGGTGGAGGGAGGAGAGTGGAAGTAGGAAGTGGGAAGTAGGTGGAGGTGGAGAGGGTGTGGAGGGGGTTGGGGGTGGAGGGAAGTAGGAGGAGGTGGAAGGGGGGGAGGGGGTGGGTGATGGGGGGGGGGTAAGTTGGTCTCTGTTATGAGCCGAAAAGTGAGTTACGTTCGACCTTAGCGAGAAATTGGCCATTTATCTTAAGAGATGGCAGGTAGTGGAAGCTGAGGCCACGGGGGAGGGGGGGGGAAGGGGTCTAGAGGGGAAAGGGGAAAGGGGAGGAAGGGGGAAGGGAGTCTAGAGGGGACACAGGAAGGAGGGAGAAAGGGGTCACGAGGGGAAACAGGAAGGACAGGAAAAGGGTAACGAGGGAAAAGAGGAGAGAGGGGAAAGAGGGGGAGAAGGGAAAGAGGGGAGGGAGGGGAGAAGGGGTCACGAGGGGAAAGAGGAGTGCTGGACAGACGCCTTGACTCTCTTAGCATCGTGAATTATAGAGTTGCAAGACGGCCCTCTCTCTCCCCTCTCCTCTGCCCTCTCTCCCCTCTCTCCCCTCTCTCCTCTCTGTGTGTCCTTCTTCCTTGTTGTTTCCTTGTTGTCTTGTCTTGTGTTGTCTTGTGTTGTCTTGTCTTGTCTTGTCTTGTCTTGTCTGTCTTTCTCAATGTTTTTTCCAATTCCTTCCTTTATCATTTATTTCGATTCGGTTATGTCTAATTTTTTTCTTCTTTTTTTCTCTATTATTTTCCCTTGTTTCTGTTCCGTGTGTGTGTGTGTGTGTGTGTGTGTGTGTGTGTGTGTGTGTGTGTGTGTGTGCGTGTGTGTGTGCGTGTGTGTGTATTTCATCTCTCCATCGGTGGGGGGGGGGGAGAGATTTTCTATATCGTGTTTTTTTTTTTTCTTTCCTCTCTCTCTTTTTTTTTTTTTTTTTGGCGTATTCATTAATGTTTTCGTAATCTCAATTCTTATTCATTTCCTTCTCATGTTTTTTTTTATTTATTTATTTATTTATTTTCTTATTATTTATTTCGTGTTTTTCTATTTTATTTTTCACGTATTTATTCATATTTCACTTCCTTTTTCTTTTTCTTTTTTTTTATTTATTGACTTCCTACTCCTTCTTTACCAGTCTACTCCCTCCTCACTTCCACCAATCTCTCTACTCCCCCTCTCCTCCCCATCTATTCCCCTTCTACTCCCCCTCTCCTCCCCTCTACTCCTCTCTACTTCCCCTCTTCTCCCTACTCCTCCCCCTCTCCTCCCCCTCTACTCCTCTCTACTCCCCATCAAGGTCACACATCTACCTTCCCTCCCTCTCATCTACTCTTTCATTTCCTTTCGTCTTAACTTACCTTCCCCTCACTCCTTCCCCTCACTCCTGCCCCTCTTGTACCCTCATTTCCCCTCCTCTCACTGATACCTTCATTACTTTCCTCCTCTCTCTCTCTCTCTCTCTCTCTCTCTCTCTCTCTCTCTCTCTCTCTCTCTCTCTCTCTCTCTCTCTCTCTCTCTCTCTCTCTCTCGCTCTCGCTCTCGCTCCATAGCATTCTTCTTCCTTTTCTCATCTTTATTTCACTTTCCTTTCATTATCTGTCCCCTCGCCTTGGTAAGACGTGAAGTTTACCTCCTCCTCCTCCTCCTCCTCCTCCTCTGGCAGAAGTTTTCCCCTCCTCTTCTGCCTCCTTCCTCATCATTATTCCCTCTCTCATCCTTCCTTTCTTATCTTCCTTCTACCAAAAACATAACTTTATTACTCTCTTTAGTTTCCTTCCTCTCCTTCTTCTTCCTCTTCTTTCCCTTTCTTCTTCTTCCTCCTCTTCCCTTTCTCTACTTACCTTTTCCTCACTCCTTTTCCCTCTCCTTTCCCCTCCTCTTCCCTTCCTTTCTCCTTCTCTTCCATTCTCTACCTACCCTGCTTTCTCTTCTTCTTTCCTTCCCCTATATACCCATCCCTTCCCTTCCTTACCCTTCTTCCTCTTCTTCTCTTCCTCTTCTTCTTTCCTTCCCCTACATAACCATCCCTTCCCTTCTCCTCCTCCTCTTCCTCACCGTAGCATCACTGATAGATAGCCTCCCGTGTGTACTTTTTCATAGACATTGATCTTGCTTCCAGCCTTCCACTCCTCCCTCGACACCCAAGCCTCTGTGTCACCTAGTCCAGAAAGGCTGACAGATCACCCAAACTTTTACCTCCTCAACACCCTGTTCTCTCTCTCTTTCTCTCTCTTATTCTCTCTCTCTCTCTTCCTTCCTTCGTCTAATCCTCTGTCTATTGATTCCTCCTTTATCCTCTCTCTTCTCTCTTCCTCCTCCTCCTTCTCCTCCTCCTTCGTTTTCTCTTTGCATATATATATTAAAAAAGAAAAGAAAAAAAAAAAATAACATGCATTACACCACCGTATACTGCAATATTTTTTTCACTAATTTATTGCTGGGAATCGTTTTGAAATTATGTAAATGAGGAAACTCGGAAGGAAGGGAGACTGAAAAAGATGATGGAACGGGAACGCTTAGAGAGAGAGAGAGAGAGAGAGAGAGAGAGAGAGAGAGAGAGAGAGAGAGAGAGAGAGAGAGAAAGAGAGAAAGAGAGAAAGAGAGAGAGATAAGGGTAAGAGAAAGTTTTCGGCTTGTACATGGCACTACCGTCACTTGCTTTTTCGTACTCTGTGTATGTATGTATGTGTGTGTGTACGTATGTGTGTGTGCGTGTCTGTGTGTATGTATGTAAGCCTGTCATGCCGTACCACAATTTTATCAGGAAAAGTTTACACTCAGACCTACGTAGGATGCATTAAACAGGCCAAGGTTGGGGTGTGTGTGTGTGTGTGTGTGTGTGTGTGTGTGTGTGTGTGTGTGTGTGTGTGTGTGTGTGTGTGTGTGTGTGTGTGTGTGTGTGTGGAGATGGAGGTGGAAGATTTACAGAATTCTAGTCATTGATACTTAAAGGGAAGGGACCAACAGAGAAACTTTTTGTGTCACCTCCACACCTGTACCACCACCACCTCCACCACACCTGTACCACCACCACCTCTACCACCACACCTGTACCACCACCTCCTCCACCACACCTGTACCACCACCACCTCCACCACACCTGTACCACCACCATCTCCTCCTCCACATCTTTACCTCCTCCTCCACCACACCTGTACAACCACCTTCACCACCTCCACACCTGTACCACCTCGTCCTCCTTCTACCTGTATCTTGAGAGGCATTTGGCTAGTTTATTTTTAATACCAGGAAATGTAGAAGGAATGCTTGGTAAATAACATAAGATTTGAACCCATGGAAACTATATAGCAGTGATATTTATGTAGAATTTGAAAGAATATTTGATTTAATACTCTCTTTGATGTGCACTGAAGGTTAGGTTAGGTTAGTGAATGTGCAGTAGATACCCACAGTGAATGTAATTTTTTGTATTTATATGTATAATGAAAAGGGTGAATGTATTTGTGATTCTTTTAATTTATTCATTCCATATTATTTTCTTTTTTTTTCTACAGTTTTATTTCCACGTACCAAGTTGTCTTTGCTCACTTACGTACGGTAATGTGTGTGTTAATGTGTGTGTTAATGTGTGTGTGTGTGTGTGTGTGTGTGTGTGTGTGTGTGTGTGTGTCTGTGTCTGTGTCTGTGTGTGTGTGTGTGTGTGTGTGTGTGTGTGTGTGTCTGTGTGTGTGTGCAGCAAAGGGCGAGAATCTTTATAGTCGTACCCAGTGACCTTAGTGGCTGTCTTTGGGGGGGGGGGGGAGAAGGGGGAAGGGGAGGAAGGGGGAAGGGGAGAAGGGGGGAGAGGGAGGCGTCTAGTCCAGTACCTCTCAACGCAAAACCCTGAGAACCAATATACACACAACTTGCACGCAACACCAAGAAGAAGAAGAAGAAAAAAAAACCTGACCTTTTTTATAAGTTGCTGCAATATAAGTTTTTTTTATATATATACCTTTTTTCCACTTAATTTTATAGTGACTTTAAGTATTTATATATTTTTTTCTATTTTCTTTCTACTTGGTATCATTTTCGTCCCATTTTGTGTAGACGTCTTGGCTTTATGATGATCCTGATAAGAGAAAAGAAGTCATAAGGGTGACGAACGACTTGCAGCAGAGAGACACCGGGGATCGCGATGAAGGAAGGGGTCTGGAGGGGGCGAGCGTGTGGGAGGGAGGGACATGGGGAGTGGAGGGAGCAAGGAGGTTGAGATAAAGACGGGGAATAGAATAGAGATTAAATGGAGTAAGTGGAGTAAAAGTAGACGAAGGAGGAGATAAAAGGAAATGGAGGAGAGCGAAGAGTGCTTGGTTGGAGGTTGTTGAGAGAGAGAGAGAGAGAGAGAGAGAGAGAGAGAGAGAGAGAGAGAGAGAGAGAGAGAGAGAGAGAGAGAGAGAGAGAGAGAGAGAGAGAGAGAGAGAGAGAGAGAGAGAGAGAGGTGGAAAAAGTAGAAATGGAACACTAAACAAGGAATTAGTGCGAGAGAGAGAAAAAAAAAGAGACTGAAAAAAAGAGAAAAGAAAGAAAGAAAGAAAGAGAGAGGAAAAAAAATTAAAAGGTAACACTAAAGGAAGAATTTGCGAGAGAGAGAAAGAGAAAAAAGAAGAAAAAAAATATATATAAACACCAAAATTATCAGAGCAAGGTATTTTAATTTTTATATTTGCTCACCTTAACCAATTTACATTTTTACACTATTTGCCTTGACTTACAAACTAACATAACACTAAACAAACAGAAAAGAAAATGTAACGCAGTCCTGAATATACATACACACATTTTCCCATTTTCCCCAACCCTTAAAACTGACCCATTACGTTTTCAAGGTCACAGCAAAAACTAAAACACACACACACGGAATATATTTAACTCAATTTACAACACTCACATCAACCTTGAATTTCTCCTTCAATAGAAAACGCAACACCAGACTGAGAGAAATTATAACACAGACTCGAGTAGAATAAATAAATAAATAAAAGTTACATTCCCGCCATATTCATCACTTATCGGTAGTTACAAGTAGTTACAGCTAGTTCAAGGGATGTAAAAGAATGTTGCAAGGTATTCAGTTCTGAGAGAGGGAGAGACGGGGAGAAAAAACCTACATAATTATACATCGTAGATTATTATTTTATGTAGCTAATTTCCACGCTAAAAGAGGAAGCTGCCTCAGGACACCTATGGAGAATACAACGTTAAAAATGTTCACGTAACTATTAAGCAATTTAGTCAAGACATTAGCTGCAGGGACGGAAGGGAAGAGGAAGGGAAGGGGAGGGGGTGATGGAAGGTAAGAGATGGTTTTGGAAGGGGAGGGATGGGAAGGGAAGGGAAGGGAAGGGAAGGAGAGGGGTTGTGAGTTAAGGGAAGGAAAGGGAAAGGAAGGGAAGGAAAGAAAGGGAAAGGAAGGAAAGGGAAGGGAAGGGAAGGGAAGGGAAGGGAAGGAAAGGGAAGGGAAGGGAAGGGAAGGGAAGGGAAGGGGAAGGAAAGGGAGGGTGGTGTAGGAACGGTTGCTGCCTGAATTATTCTTTACATTATATTTTATTTAATATCTTTTTTCCTTCTCAAAACTGAGGCGAGGAAGTGAAAAGCGGAAATTTGTGTTCGTTCTTTCCCTAAAAAACGAGAGAGAGAGAGAGAGAGAGAGAGAGAGAGAGAGAGAGAGAGAGAGAGAGAGAGAGAGAGAGAGAGAGAGAGAGAGAGAGAGAGAAAGAGAGACTACCTGCTACCTAGACTTATATATATATGACCCACATCTCCCCGTGACCTTCTCTTCTTCCTTCTCCTCCTTCTCCTCCACCTCCTCTTCCTCCTCCAACTTCTCCCTCCAACTTCTCCCTCCCCCCTCCCCACCCTTCTGTCTTGGGCTCGTCGACAAATTAATGCTGGAAATTATTCGCTCTGTATGGTAATCGTGCAAGTCTACCGCCAAGTCTGAGGCAGCCACCTTGGGTCTTCCTGGGCGGGCGAACTTAATTAAGAAGCAGCACCGGACCTTGACAACCTTGGCTCAGCGCGACCAATGATGGATTATGTCATGTACTAGAAAGGGGGGGAAGGGGGGGAGGGAAGGGGAGAGAGAAGGAGAGGGAGAGAGGAGGGAAGGATGGAGGAAAGGAGAGGGAAAGAAGGGAATGATTGACGGGGGGTTAATATATAAGCTTATACTTAATGGAAGATTTAGATCAATTAAAGGTTTATGTGTGTGTGTGTGTGTGTGTGTGTGTGTGTGTGTGTGTGTGTGTGTGTGTGTGTGTGTGTGTGTGTGTGTGTGTGTGTGTGTGTGTGTGTTTTATCTACTTTCCATACACCTATTCTTTAATTTATTTTTTCTCTATTCGTTTTGAAATTAAAATCACTTTTATTTTATTTTTTTTAATCATTCTTTTAATCTCTTTTTTTTCTTTTCTTTTTTACTTCCTCAATATTTCCATAATCTTCCCTCGCTTTTTTTTTTTACCCTTATCAATCCAACCACACACACACACACACACACACACACACACACACACACACACACACACACACACACACCTTCAATTCAATTCACATTATCACAATCATACATTTTTTATTCACTATCTAACCACAATGAAGACGAAAGGTGGACCCGAATATAAAGATTAATTACAGGTATTTTTCTTGATTAGATTACCTTTGAGCTTCTTTACCTGGCTTCCTCGTCTCACATTTATCTCGTAACTCAGCGAGGAGATGGAAGAATTTGAAGGATGGAAAGAAAGAAGGGAAGGAAGGAAAGAAGGAGGGAAGGAAAGAAGGGAGGAAGCCTGAGGGTGGTGAAGAGAGGAGAGGAAATTCTTTATAGTTATGGAAGCAAAGAATGTGTGTAGTGAAAACTTGGCTCTAAGGGAACTGTGGAGAGAGAGAGAGAGAGAGAGAGACAAAGAGAGAGAGACAGAGAAAAAAAAAGAGATATATAAACAGAGAAACAATAAAACACATAGACACACACAAAGCAAACATATAAAACAAAAAAGACACAAAGAAAAATAAAACCAAAAACCTCCCAAAAAACTGAAAAATGAAGCAAGAGACAAAGATAGATAGCGAAGCAGCTCCAGACAGACAAAGATTGAGAGCCACCCATCCATGCATCAAGGAATGAAGTTTGTATCATCACTGGCAGTCAGATAGGTGAGCCACACACTCTATATATTAGGCTTTTGGGGTTTGTAGTCATAGTTTGGTATTCATGGCTCGTTCTCGTTGCCTTTCTGGGTACTTTTGCCTCTTTCCTTCCTTCCCTCCTTCCTTCCTTCCCATCCTCGAGACCACAATCACCGTATATTACATTTAAAGGAGAAGAGATGTTGGTGTGTGTGTGTGTGTGTGTGTGGGGGTGGGTGTGTGGGTGTGGGTGGGATGGTGTGGGTGGGTGGGTGTGTGTGTGTGTGTGTGTGTGTGTGTGTGTGTGTGTGTGTGTGTGTGTGTGTGTGTGTGTGTGTGTGTGTGTGTGTGTGTGTTTATACAGCAACATAACAAGTAGGATGGTTGTCAAATTCCTAGCTTTGTCGTGTACACGTTTGATATTTACATAGACACACCCACGTTCACGCCTCACAATATAGGGAATGTCACAAAAATAAACTGTGTGTATGTATGTATGTATGTATGTATGTATGCATGAAGGTATATATATGCATGAAAGATTTTTTTATTTATTTATTTTAATTTAGTTTTTTTTTCTTTTTTTTCTTCTTCATATATTCTTACAAGTTATTCATGAGTAAAAAAAAAAGTAAATAAACACCTTGTACAACGCCAGAGTAAGTTTCTCATTTACTTTACCTTTACTCTCTGACCTTACATCAAGTTAATAAGCCTCTAATTTGAAGTAAACCCGCGGCCAAGTTTAGCTACGAAGCCAATAAGGAAGGAAGGAGAAGTTAGGATGAAGGCGTAAGAGACAAGAATATATAAGCAAACGAAAGGTGATAGTGTAGAGCAAGATGGAGAGGGAAAAAGAGGGACGAGGGTAAAGTAATAAAAAATAAAGAGTAATAAAAATGAACATTTGATAGGATAAACGAAGGGAAGGGAAGGGGAGGGACATGATCTTTGGGTGCAGGGCTAAGAGGGGGTGAGGGGAAGAGGAAGATAAATGGAAGAAGAGAGGAGAGGGAAGGAAAGGAAAGGACAGAGGTTTTTCAGGTGAAGAAATGGACCAAGACAGTAAAAGTTTGGGAGTAAAATTATGGTACGTTGTGAGGGAGGAATCAGAATCAGAAATAGGAAGTATAAAAAAAAGGGTGAACGCGGACAAAGATATTTCAGGTAACACAAACTTGAGCAAGAATGTGAAAGTTTGATGGAGGGTGAAGTGAGGGGAGGAAGTGAGGGGAGGATAATATTATGAGGTGGAGTGTGAGGGGAAATCAGAAACAGGGAAGAAAAAAAAATGAAGGAAAGGACAAGTTTATTTCAAGTAATTAAAGACGGAGTAATAAAGTGAGAGTTTAATGGAGTTTCAAGTGAAGGGAAGGAGTGAAGGGGAGGATAATCTTGTGAGGTTTAACGTAAGGTCTTAGAATAGTACCTTCAACAAACCTTTATTTGCATTTAAATGACGACGAAAATGGCTCTTGTTCCACTTAAGGTTATTGACGTAGTAGAGGAATTGTTTGTTTTAGTACCGCGCGGCAGGGATGAGTGCGGTGTGGTAGGGATGTGGTGGGGATGTGGTAGGGGTGTGGTGGGGGTTTGTAGGGGTTATTGGGGGTTTTTGGGGGTGTAAGAGGTGTTGGTGAAGGTGTATTGGAGAGAGAGAGAGAGAGAGAGAGAGAGAGAGAGAGAGAGAGAGAGAGAGAGAGAGAGAAAAGGTGACATTACCCTCTTCTATCTCAATCACTCGGCTACACATTTAACTATTTTTCCCTCCTTTCAATACTTATTCATTATTTACTCCTACGACACTCACCCACACACTTTCCTTCATCATTATTCATCCTTATTATTACCACAACCTAACACTCCATCCAGCATTGTCGTCTGTAGAAGGAGTATACGTGGAAAAGGAAGAAACTTAGACACACTGAAAAAGTCTACGGTGGTGGCGTATCACATTTCACTATCAAAATCTACATCGTTGACCTATTT
Source organism: Metacarcinus magister (assembly GCA_029783475.1). Taxonomy (NCBI): domain Eukaryota; kingdom Metazoa; phylum Arthropoda; class Malacostraca; order Decapoda; family Cancridae; genus Metacarcinus; species Metacarcinus magister. The sequence continues at coordinate 10,784,636 of JAPQNM010000012.1, read as the reverse complement.
TCACTCTGTTGATTGCCACGTGTTATAGAGGAGTGGAGGGTGGAAATGGGAGTTAATAATGGGGACGGAAATGTGTAGAGGGTGAATCTAGGGTGACAAATACATGGGTTTTCACTTACCATGGAATTTGGATCAATGGAACCAAAACTTCTGATGTAGAGTTCACACATGACAGTCGTGGCGTTGTCTGTGGATGGAAGTTAGCAGTATTAGGTTACATAAACGTACACACACACACACACACACACACACACACACACACACACACACACACACACACACACACACACACACACAGAGTAAATTAAGAAACGAAAGAAGAAAACGTATGAAGAAGTAAAGGAAATTAAAGACAAAGAAAATACGAAAGGAATGGAAAGAAATACCACTTTCCTCCCTTGAGACATCTATTATTTCTTTACTCGCATTTTCAAGTGTTTTTTTTTCTCCGCAGATTCCTTATTTAATGGTCTGTTGTTTTAATAATGTTTTCTCAAGGATGTTATTTACCTCCTCGGGGATCCTCATGTCCTTATTATTAAAGTAGAATATATTTTTTATTATATTTTTTCCTCTTACTCCTTATCAAAGTAGGTGAGTCCACTTGAGAGGGAAAGTAGGACACAGATACGCCTGAAAACTTGAAAATGTGGGTAATATTAGTAGTAATATCAAAGATGTTTTTCAAAATGTACTTCCATAAACTTGAAAAAATATATATATACACTGTTAAGGAAATATTTACTTTTATAATGAGACGGTTAAGAAAAAGTGTTTAATACAAAGTGTTTCTCTTAGCAGCAAAGTGTGTTTACGAGTTTGTGTATGATAGAGTAATTAATTTTGTTGTTGTTGTTATTGTTGTGAATGAATTATTAGAACGAAAATAATTATGTGGAATTTTATGAAAGAAAAAAAAACTAAACTAAAAGATAAACTAATTTTCTTCATGGACTGACAGAGAGTGGAAGGATAGAACACACACACACACACACACACACACACACACACACACACACACACACACACACACACACACACACACACACACACACACTCACACACATGCAGCAACAACTTACTAACAACAATGCTATCAATATACAACTTGAACTCAACTTAGAATTCCTTCAATACACATGAATAACAAGAGGAACACACAGGGGCGATATATTGTTATTTCCAATTTAAAACCAAGCCAACGGCGACCAAAAGTTTTCTAGTTAGATTGCACGGTTAAAATCTTTCTCATGTTCCTAGAGACGTAAGTTATTGTTTTAGTTTTGTCTCCCTTAAAATATTTGAGGAGCGTTCCGTTTTCCTTTCACGTTTAGGAAGTGGTCAATGATGGAGGTGTTAGTTGACCGCAATTTTAAATCTTTTTCTCTCTCTCTTGCTCACTCTTTTTATTCTTTCTCTTTCTCTCGCTTTCTTTCTCTTTTATTTTATCTATTCCTCTCTCTCTCTTTTTTAGTGTACGAAGTGTGTAAATAAAAGACAATGCCGGAATATTTTATGCGACTATCCTCTATTTGAAAGTTCTACGACTATATATTTTTACCACAGTCACCCCCACAGTACATGAGGCCCAATATATATGTTTGTTTTCGTTCCCATTTCTCTCTGTGTATATGTATGTGTATGTGTATGTGTACGTACGTGTATATATGTGTGTGTAGGTGTGTGTGTGTGTTTATGCAAAAAGAGAGAGAGCGAGAGAGAGAGAGAGAGAGAGACAATAACCCACCAATGTGAATAGAAACATTCCCTTCAAACCGTATCACGAAAGCATCAATATAAAGCTTTGCCTCATTAAATTGGAAAACTGGAAATTGGTTCGTTATTCCACGGAGCAAATGCGAGAATGGTCCAATAGCGACGCCAATTCTTGCAGCACGTTTCCCTCTTCAGTTGGCCGTCACACTCCTCAATGACGGTCAGACAAGATCATTATTGCACTAGTGAAGTTATTAAACCCAGGACGAGGGTTGAAAGCTTGCCCGCTGAGACCTAAATAATGAACGTAATGACGGAATACTCCCTCGCTCTTGTTGACTTTCTCTCTTTATCTATCTATATGTCTGTCTTTTTCTCTAATTGACTTTATTTCTTCTTATTCGTTCCCAATTATGTTTTTTTTTCCTCCCTACATTGGTCTGGAATCGTTTT
>JAPQNM010000012.1:10762467-10777467 GCA_029783475.1 Metacarcinus magister | reverse complement strand
TTAAAAATAAATAAATAAATAAATAAAAAGGAGAGACTTAAATAAAATAAAATAAAATAAAATAAAATAAATAAAATAAAAACTTCATTCTTACCACACCATATCTACTTACACTTAACACTAATTAACTCCCCAGCACCAAGTTCACCTGGATGCTATGTATATTAAGTATAAAGTTTTAATATGCATGAGTACTTTAAAGAAAATGTATTGCACCATATACTTAATAATGTATAATGAGATGGCCAGGTGTAACGGGAACACCTGAGGGAATAAATAAGGAGTTAATTACAGGTAAATAAAAAAGAAAAAAAAACTATGTACACACCGAGGATAGGAGGAAAAAATGGGAAAAAAAGGAAAAATTGGGAAAAAAGGAAAAAAGGATGGAAAAAGAAGAAAAAAAGAGGGAAAAAAGAGGAAAAAAGAGGGAAAGAAGAGGAAAAAAACTAAAACATGCAAATAGAAAGAGGAATAACTAAGTAGGAAGGATAAACGGTGGAATTAGATAGGAAATATGATGATACAGAGAAGAGTTTGAATAAATAGAGAATGATGAGAGAAGGGGAGGAGAGAATAGGAGAGGGAAGTGAAGGAGGAGAGGAAGAGGAAGGAGAGGAAGGGAAAGGGAAGGAGCTAAAATATTATCTCCCAATATCGTTATCATGAGGGGAAGGAAATAATGTAATGGGGAGGGAAAGTGAGGGGAAACTTGAAGCACACAGACAGACAAACAGACAGACAGACAGACAGACAGACAGACAGATATATTTGTGAATAAAACTAACTTTGCAAAACGGAAATAAAACATACACATATAGAGAACTACTAGACTACATGTAGGGGAGAGGAAAAAGGGGAAACTAAAGGTGAAAAAAAAATCATATTGCATTAAACTTACAAGACCAAATTTTCTTCACCTATAGAAAAAAAAAACAATAATGAGATTTGTAAAAGGGAAAGTTAGCAAGCCAAAAAAAATAATAAAAAATAAAAATGAGTCCAGCTCTCTGAAAATCGAATCAAATTGGGGAAAAGGGGAAATAAATGGAAGGGAATGTTAGTAGTGAATGGAAGGTTAAAGAATGGGTTGTTAGGTCAAGGTAACGGTCAGGTCAACACAAGTCTGCCAGAAAAGCCGATTTAAACTTCATAAAAACAAGCTGACAGACACGTGGCGAGAGAGAGAGAGAGAGAGAGAGAGAGAGAGAGAGAGAGAGAGAGAGAGAGAGAGAGAGAGAGAGAGAGAGAGAGAGAGAGAGAGAAGAAAAACTATACAGACAAGAGACAAATTAACTTTCTCTTTATATTATCATCTTTATCCTGAAGGAGGCGTTGAGGGAGGCATTACCGTAGGACTCCTGACCTTGAGAGAGTGTGGTGGGGGGGGGGCGTAAAGGACACCTGAGGGAAGCATGGGTGTCCTCTCACCTATTCTTACCTGTCCTTACCTGTCTACCTTAAAAGTTCATAGGTTACTCTCTGTTCCCTTTCCCTAACTAAGCCTTGTTCTACTCTCTCTCTCTCTCTCTCTCTCTCTCTCTCTCTCTCTCTCTCTCTCTCTCTCTCTCTCTCTCTCTCTCTCTCTCTCTCTCTCTCTCTCTCTCTTTCTCTTTTTCTTCCTTAACCTGTTTTCTGTTTATTCTCCTTTATTCCTTCTTCCCTTATTCGTTTCAACTTCCCAGATTATTTATTTTTATGTTATATATATTTTCTTTCTTTATTTCTTTCCTTTCTGTGACCTTCCTTGACCTTGTTTTCCTTGTATTACGTCCTTGTTTCGAGACCTTAATCAAATCTTCCCTCTATCCATGTCTTTATTGTCCTTCTCTCTATCTCTCTCTATCTTTCTTTCTCTCTCTCTCCCCTCTTTCACTTTCCCTCGCTTCATTTTCTTCATTCTGTAGCGTTTCAATTCCTCTTGCTCTCCTTTTCTTCTTCTTCTTCTTCTTATTATTATTATTATTATTAGTAGTATAGTAGTAGTAGTAGTAGTAGTAGTAGTAGTTTTTCTTATTTTTCTTCTTCTTCGTCTTCTTCCTCCTCCTCCTCCTCCTCCTCCTCCTCCTCCTCCTCCTTCGTAGTCTTCAAGGGGGAGCATCTCATCCCTTTATCCTCCCTTAACGCCCTTCCATATACCTACTTAAAGGGGACCAACGTACCCTCACCCCCCCTCCTCCACCTTGTCCTTGAAGGGGGGGGGGCGTCCTGCTCTTCCTCCCCCTTTACTTATTCTGTTTTAGTTAATATTATCTTTTTTTTAATAGTAATAGTAATAATAATAATAATAATAATAATAATAATAATAATAATAATAATAATAATAATAATAATAATAATAATAATAATAATATGTAAGAATTTATGTAAAACTTTATTATATTTTATTCCTCGCAGTGATACAGGAAATTTTTTTAAAATATATATATATAAAAAAAAACTTTGGTGGGATATCAATTTAAAACATTGTATTATTATATATATACATTTTTTTTTATTAAAGAATACGAAAAACGTTCTTATTATGAAATCATTATAAATCAGTTTATATATAATTCAACATGCAATAAAAAAAATTAAAACTGTTTAAAAGACTTGGTTTATTTTTTTTTATCTATTGCTAAATTATTAAAAAACTAAATAAATAAAAAGAAAAAAAAATATCCACAGAGGCTTATATAATCTAAATCCTTTCTCCTCTCTCCCCTCTTTCCTCTCTCTCCCCTCTCTCCCCTCTCTCCCCTCTCTCTCTCCCTTCTCTCTCCACCACCCTAACCTTTCCTTCTTTTATTCCCCTCGTTCCTCCTACTGTCCTCTTACCACAGTACCTCCCCTTCCCTCCCATTCTCCCCTCCTTTCTCCTTTCGTCCTTCTCTCCATTCTTCCCTCCTCTTCTCTTCTCTCCTTTCTCCCCTTTCCCCTCTCGTTCTTCTCTCCATTCCTCCCTCCTCTCTCCTTCTCCCTCCTCCTCTTGTCTTTCTCTCCATCCATTCCTCCCTCTTTTCTCCTCCTTTCCTTCCTCTTGTTCTTCTCTCTATTCCTCTCCCCTTCCCCTTCCCCTTTCCCTTCCCTTCCCTTCCCCTTCCCCTTCCCTTCCCTTTGACTTACGAAAACAAGCCATTTTATGATTAAGATTCAAATGCAGTGAAGCAGAATCCAGCAAGAGACACCCTTTTTTCCCCTTTTTTTCCCTTTTTTCCTTCTTTTTTCCCATTTTTTTCCTCTTTTTTTCCTCTTTTTTTCCTCTTTTTTTCCCCAGAGAGATTATTCCTCATCGCGCGAGACAATTCCTATTTATTTTAATGGTGGACGAAGATGCTTTATTTTCCCTTGGCGTCACTCAAGAAGGGGGAGAGAGGAAGGGAAAAAAAGAGAGGGAGGGGAAAAAAGAGAGGAAGAGGGAAAAAAAGAGAGGGAGGGGAATAAAAGACAGAGAGAGACGGAAAAAAAGAAAGAGAGAGAGAGAGAGAGAGAGAGGCGGGGGAAAGAAAGAGTGTGTGTAGATATCTTTCTTTGTTGTCATTCGTAGAGTCATAAATACAATGCTTTCTTTTTTTCCCTTTAAATCCACTACCTTCCACACGTCCTTCCACTCCTCTCCCCCCCCTCCCTCCCTCCCTTCCCTCCTCCTTCCTCCCTCTCTCATTTATCTTTTCTCTCCCTCCCTCCCTCCCTCCCTCCCTCCCTCCCTCCCTCCCTCCCTCCCTCCCTCCCTCTCTCCCTCTCTCCCTCCCTTCTAAGAAAAATAGTGTTGACTCCAAAGCAGCAACTCAATATATTTTTTTGTTTTCTCCACACTGTCTTCCTTTACCTGTCCTACCTCACCCTGCCTCCTTCACCCTGCCTCCCTTCACCCTGCCTCCCTCACCCTGCCTTCCTTCACCCTGCCTCCCTTCACCCTGCCTCCCTTCACCCTGCCTCCCTTCACCCTCTCCTCCCTTTACCCTACCTCCCTTCACCCTGCCTCCCTCACCCTGCCTCCCTTCACCTTGCCTCACTTCACCCTGCCTCCCTTCACCCTGCCTCCCTTCACCCTGCCTCCCTCACCCTGCCTCCCTCCCTTCACCCTGCCTCCCTTCACCCTGCCTCCCTTCACCCTGCCTCACTTCACCCTGCCTCCCCTCACCCTGCCTCCCTTCAACATACCACCCTTCACCCTGCCTCCCTTCACCCTGCCTCCCTCACCCTGCCTCCCTCACCCTGCCTTCCTTCACCCTGCCTCCCTCACCCTACCTCCCTCACCCTGCCTTCCTTCACCCTACCTCCCTCACCCTGCCTCCCCTCACCCTGCCTCCCTTCACCCTGCCTCCCTCACCCTGCCTCCCTTCACCCTGCCTCCCTTCACCCTGCCTCCCTTCACCCTGCCTCCCTTTACCTGTCCTCCCTTCACCCTGCCTCCCTTCACCCTGCCTCCCTTCACCCTGCCTCCCTTCACCCTGCCTCCCTTCACCCTGCCTCCCTCACCCTGCCTCCCTCACCCTGCCTTCCTTCACCCTGCCTCCCTCACCCTACCTCCCTCACCCTGCCTCCCTCACCCTGCCTCCCTCACCCTGCCTCCCTTCACCCTGCCTCCCTTCACCCTGCCTCCCTTCACCCTCTCCTCCCTTCACCCTGCCTCCCTTCACCCTGCCTCCCTTCACCCTGCCTCCCTCACCCTGCCTCCCTCACCCTGCCTTCCTTCACCCTGCCTCCCTCACCCTGCCTCCCTCCCTTCACCCTGCCTCCCTTCACCCTGCCTCCCCTCACCCTGCCTCCCTTCAACATACCACCCTTCACCCTGCCTCCCTTCACCCTGCCTCCCTTCACCCTGCCTCCCTTCACCCTGCCTCCCTTCACCCTGCCTCCCTTCACCTTGCCTCCCTTCACCCTGCCTCCCTTCACCCTGCCTCCCTCACCCTACCTCCCTTCACTCTCACCTTGCCTCCTTCACCCTGCTACCTCACCTTGCCTTCACTCTCCTTCACCCTACCTTCACCCTACCTTCACCCTACCTTCACCCTACCTTCACCCTGCCTTCACCCTGTTTCCCTCACCTTGTCCTCCCTCATTGTGACTTCCCTAACCAATAGCTGGCAGTAATTTCCCTCAAGTTTCCGTGTGCCACAAGTCAAGCTTTTTAATGGTGATAGCAAAATAAGGAAGAGGAACACATAGGAACACATAGGAAGAACAAACAACAACAGGCCTGCTGGCCCTTACGAGGCTGTTTGTGAGACTACACTATCTACTCTAGAGTGAAGGATACAGGATAGTAAGGGTGAAGGCTTCTCTCCCCAGCCATGGCTGGCAGGGAAAGGAAGGCCAACCAAGACCAGACTGTCACTACTGTCACTACCACTACTGCTACCACTACTTCCTGGCAAGCGATGTCAGGCCACTAGCGACGTCTTTTCAATCGACATTTCGTAAGTTAGGTACATCAGGATGAACATACTCAAAGTTTGCTACGTTAACGGATAGTATTTTAGTTGTGGATTGGCTTCTAAATATTTGTCAAGTCTATTTTTGAACGTAGTAATTGTTTTACTGTCGACGACATTGGCGGGCAGGGAGTTCCAAACGTTAACGATCCGATTGAAAAAGAAGTGCTTGGCTTCGTTTGATGTGAATCTTTTACCAGTAATCTTAAAAGAATGACGTCTTCTTGTTATATTTGATCGATCAAAAGTAATGTAATCTTCTGCATTGATATTATCGAATCCTTTGATTATCTTGAACATTTCAATTAAATCCCTTCGCATCCTTCGTTTTTCTAGGCTGAATAAGTTTAGTTCTTTAAGTCTTTCTTTATAAGGTTTATATAGGAAAAGGAGGAGGAGGAGGAGGAGGTTAAATAAATAAATAGATAGATAGACAGACAGACAGACGTTAACAAAACACACACACACACACACACACACACACACACACTGACTATATATATAAGTGAATTTACTAATCAATTAATCAATAAGTAAATTATTAGATAAACAAAATAATGCAATACTAAGATACACAGTACATGTTTTTTTTAAGAAAGTAATTCAAAAGTCATGTAAGTAAGTTGACTTTGTTTTGTTGCTATAAATCTTCCTTTGTCTGTAGAAGTGTTTGTAACTCATCCATGGAGTTCCACAGTTCATTCCAAATCGAGTTTTGGTTCAATCCATCATCACGTTGGTCGTGAATGTCCATTCGCTTGGAATGTTCTTCTCTCGCCAGTGTGACGTAATACTGTTCCATCTGGTTTTTGTCCAGCTGGACGAGAGTCAGGTTCCGTGCTGCCTCCTGCAGGTCGCGGGCAGCACGGTCTTCTTTTGCTACACTGGTGTGTACTTGAATAAGACACTGGTCATAGTGTCGTTCCAATCCATGCTGGCGAGTCTCGAGTGTGTGGTACTCGAGTCGCAGCTTCGCTACAGTCGCCTCAAAGAGATCTGTGATACTCTTGGCCTGACTTTTAGCTTCTTCCTTGCGGCGCAGGACCATGTTCAAGTGTGTTTTCAGGTTGACACTTTGGTCCTGCTCCTGCTTCAGCTGTGTTGCCAAAGCTTCTTTCTCCTTCAGCACAACCCGAAGGTCGTCCTTGGAGTTCTCCAGCAGACGTTGCAGTGCTGCGTACTGTTGACGCACACTGCTCACCTCTGACACAACCTTCGTGTGGTCTTTAACCACACGGTCATGATTTGCCTTCAAGACCTTACGTTCTGACAACAAGATATTAAGGTCCTGCATCAGACCGTTTTGGTCTTCCAGTAGGACCTGGTGGTCCCTATCCAAAAGTTCATACTTTTCTTTCAAGACCTTGTGGTCATTAACCACAAGGTCATGATTTCCCTTCAAGACCTTACGTTCTGACAACAAGACATTAAAGTCCTGCAGCAGACCGTAGTGGTCTTCCAGTAGGACCTGGTGGTCCCTATCCAAAAGGTCATATTTTTCTTTCAAGACCTGGTGGTCTGACAATATAACCTTATGGTCCTTCACCACACTAATGTGGTGTGTCTCAAGGACCCTGTAGCCGTTATGCACAGCCTTGTGTTCTTCATGTAGGACCTGGTGGTCCCTAACCACAGCACTGTGGCTGTTCTTCAAGACCCTGTGGTCTGACAATAGAACCTTATGGTCCATTAACAGACCGTAGTGGTCTTCCTGCATGACCTCGTGGTCATTAACCACAAAGTCATATTCTTTCTTCAAGTCCTTTTGGTCATTAACCATAAGGTCATATTTTTCCTTAAGAACCTTTTGGTTCATCAACAGACCGTGGTGGTCTTCCTTCAAGACCTTGAGGTCTTTAACCACAGTAAGGTGGTTAGCCGCAAGGATCTTGAAGTCCTTGTGTAACTCCTCAAGGGCGTCCAGCAGCAGGTCGCGCTCGGTGAGCACGCCCTTGTGTGCGTGACGCTCCTTGAGGAGCTCGTCCTTAGCCATGCGGACCAGGTCCACAAGGCCGGCCACCCCCTTTTGGAGGGCGACGACGTCCTGCAAGGCACCGCTGCTGCTGAGAGCCGGCAGCGGCTGCCTGTCCTTGGTGCTACTACGCACGCCGTGGTGCGGGTCGGCCAGGGTGGTGCACGCCGCCAACAACGGCAGCGCGCACCACAGCACTATCAATGTCTTAAATCCAATTTTCATTGAAAGTTAAAACTTAATACTGAGAATGTTCAATGAAATGCAAAAGTGCGGGAAGTAATGAGTGAAGATGAGGAGGAGGAGGTACAATGGAGTACAAAGAAAGAACAAACAGCAACAGTCATACTGGACCTAACGAGGCTGTCTGTGTGGCTGCAAGTCTTGAGGAGGAGGAGGAGGAGGAGGAGGAGGAGGAGGAGGAGGTACAATGGAGTACAAAGAAAGAACAAACAGCAACAGTCATACTGGACCTAACGAGGCTGTCTGTGTGGCTGCAAGTCTTAATTATGCCCATATAATGAATGGCAAACACTTTAGGAGGAGGAGGAGGAGGAGGAGGAGGAGGAGGAGGAGGAGGTTGACTTTCCCCTCTTAACCTGCACTCACTCCACTCTTGAGCACTGTTAAGCATCTATATTAGAGGGGAAGAGAGGGGAAAATTATGTTATTCAAGAGGGGAAGGAGTGAGGGGAAGGGGTGAGAGGAAGGAGTGAGGGGAAGGGGTGAGAGGAAGGAGTGAGGGAAGGAGTGAGGGGAAGGAGTAAGGGGAAGGAGTGAGGGGAAGGGGTGAGGGGAAGGAGTGAGGGGAAGGGGTGAGGGAAGGAGTGAGGGGAAGGAGTAAGGGGAAGGAGTGAGGGGAAGGGGTGAGGGGAAGGAGTGAAGGGAAGGAGTGAGGGGAAGGAGTGAGGGGAAGGAGTGAGGGTGAAGGGGTGAGGGGAAGGGGTGAGGGGAAGGAGTGAGGGGAAGGAATGAGGGGAAGGAGTGAGGGGAAGGAGTGAGGGGAAGGAATGAGGGGAAATGAATGAATGGTAAGAGAAAGAAAAGAAGAGGAGGAGGAGGAGGAGGAGGAGGAGGAGGAGGAGGAGGAGGAGGAGGAGGAGAAGAAAGAGGACAAAGGAAGAACAGACAGCAGCAATCCTACTGTACCTAACGAGGCTGTCCATTTAGCTACACTACTACTATAATATCTTGATAGAGACAAAAGGATAGCAAAGTGGAAGGCTCCTCCCCACCCACCCACCCACCTCTCCCTCCAAGCAGGAAGAGGAAGCAATACCATATAGTATAGACAAACTCTCATGGAATTTATATAGGCAAGTGAGAAAGAAAAAAAAAGAAGAGGAAGTGGAAAAGGAAAAGAAAAGGAAAAGAAAGAGATAGATAAATAAAAAGGAGACAAGGAGGAAGAAGAGGAGGAGGAGGAGAAGGAGGAGGAGGAGGAGGAGGAGTGTGTGTGGATTATGAGTATGATACGAGTAAAGTGGAAAAAATAAAGATGAAGTGCAGGAGAGAAGTAGGAGGGGGAGGAACAAAGGATGGGGGGGGAGGAGGAGGAGGAGAAGGAGGAAGAGGGAGGAGGAGAAGGAGAAGGAGAAGGAGAAGGAGAAGGGAAGAAAAGGAATAAAAAAGAGTGGAGAGGAAGGTGGGGATCAAAGTGTTTAAGGAATTCAAGTGGAAACGAAAGAAAGAGAGCGAGAGAGAGAGAGAGAGAGAGAGAGAGAGAGAGAGAGAGAGAGAGAGAGAGAGAGAGAGAAAAAAAAGAGAGAGAGAAAGAGAGAGTCATGCAGCCCAGTGTTGAGTGTGTAGTGTGTTGATAAAATGTGATGATATATGAAAATGTCCCAAGATGCTGCGGACACTGGGAAGAGTAGACAGGAAATTGGTGTGTCCAGAAAAGAGAAAGTACAGCTTAATGACGCCATCCTCCTTCACCCACTGCAGGAGGAGGAGGAGGAGGAGGAGGAGGAAGACTGAGGAAGAGGAAATTTCAGATCAACCAGGAGAGAAAAACAGAAAAACAAGCATAAGTTATATATAAATCAAATGGAGGAAAATAGGAGTGAACGTGGGAGGCAAGACAGGCAGGTGAGGGGAGAATGAACACCTGGGGGAGGAGGAAAAAAGGTACGAGGGAGGGAGGAAGGGCAGGTGTGTAGGAGGAGGAAAAAAACGTGGGAGGCGAGGAAGGTTTTGTGGAGGAGGAGGAGGAGGGAGGAAGGTAGGAAGAAAGAAAGATGTCCTGAGGTGATGTTAGGAGAAGAGGAGGAGGAGGAGGAGGAAGAAGAGGAGGAAGAGGAGGACACCCAACGCTCCTCGCCTCATTATTTTCACTCAGGTATTTCACGTGACAGTTAATTATGAGGTCAGTTGCCAGAGTTACGAGTTCCTTACCTGTACCTGTCTCATTATCTCACCTGTATGTCTCCCTTTTCTTTTATTACCTGGTCTCATCACCTCACCTGGACCTAATTACCTCACCTGTGTAGATGGATCCAGGTGCACTGATTGGGATTCCTGTCATACCTGGACCCAACGAGACTCCAGGGCCAGAAGGTCTTTAAATTGTTAGGTAATTGGGTGGGTAGTTAGTGTGTGTGTGTGTGTGTGTGTGTGTGTGTGTGTGTGTGTGTGTGTGTGTGTGTGTGTGTGTTTGTTTTTGTTTGTTAGGATTGGTTAGGTTAATGGTAGACTTGATGTGCAGTTTAATTTTTGTTTTTTTTATTTTTATTTGTTTTTTATTTTCTTATTTCTTTTCTCTCTGTATTTGTCTGGCTATTTTTTTTCTCTTTTTTTTTTTTTTTTTGTTTTATCTCACTCTCATTTCTTTTTTTCTTGTTTTCATCTTTTCCTTCCTTCCTCACTTTCTTTCTCTATTCTATTTCACCTTCGTTTCCTTCCTTCCTTCCTTCCTTCCTTCCTTCCATCCTTCCTTCCTTCCTTCCTTCCTTCCCTTCCTCCCATCTTCCTCACATTCTTACCCTTCCCTTTCATCTTCCACCTCACATCTTTCTTTCCTCTCTTCTTCCCTTTTTTTCCTCCCGTTTCTTTCCTCCCGTATCTGGTCAGCCTCCCCCCCCCTCCCCCCCACCCCCCCCCTTTGCCCTCCCGATAACCAGACACAGACAAGGCTCACTGGACTTCCGATAACCAGTCCGATAAACAGAATGTGACGCGCCCAGTGTGGTCCCCGATAAACCCTAGAAAAAGAGAGAGAGAGAGAGAGAGAGAGAGAGAGAGAGAGAGAGAGAGAGAGAGAGAGAGAGAGAGAGAGAGAGAGAGAGAGAGAGAGAGTAGAGAGTGAGAGAGAGTGTGTTGGTCTCGTTTCTTTCAAAGTCCAGTTGGTAAAGTTAGTACATTTGAAAGTGGTAAAGGAGAGAGGAAAACTTTATGTGTGTGTGTGTGTGTGTGTGTGTGTGTGTGTGTGTGTGTGTGTGTGTGTGTGTGTGTGTGTGTGTGGAGTGAGGGGAGTAACCAGTAACATGAGGTAGTTTGGAGCATAAAGGAGGAGGAGGAGGAGGAGGAGGAGGAGGAGGAGGAGGAGGAGGAGGAGGAGGAGGAGGGTAAAAGGTAGCTTAAGGGAAGGGGAGTGTAGTGATGAGGGGAAGTGAGGGGATATAACTATACGAAGGAGAGGAAGCGAATCACATATTAAGGTAAGGGGAACGGAAGGGAAGGGAAGGGGAATAGGGGAAGGAAAATATTATGGAAGTGAGGGGAAAGGGTAAGTAAGTGGATGGAATATTACGAAAAGCAAGATAGGGCTTTTTAGGGCTTGTGAGGGAGGGAGGGGAAGTGAGGGGAGACTGAGGAGAGATGAGGGGAGATGAGGGGAGTAAGAGGAACTGAGGTGAAGTGAGGGAAGATGAGGGAAGGTGTGGGGAGATTAGGGAAGGTAGGGGAGTGAGGGGAAGGGAGGGGAGGTGAGGGGAGGTAAGGAGAGGTAAGGGAGTGAGGGGAAGGGAAGGGAGGTGAGGGGTGTCCTGCATTCCACCTTCGTTGAAAGTAGGTTGTCCTCTTTAACGAAGCCAATAGGAAGAGGGGAGGTGAAGGAGGGGAAGGGAGGAGAGGAAGGGGAAGGGGAGGTGAGGGGGAGGGGAAGGAGAGGTAGTCTAACTAAAGCTATCTTACTTCTTCCTCCCTCACTTTAAACGCTGTGTCTCTCTTTCTTTTCTCTCTTTTTTTCTCTCTCTCTTTCTTTCTTTTGCTTGCACTTGTGATAAAAAATAAAATAAAAATAAAAAAACACACAATTAAGAAAGAGAGAATAGCCAGGAAAAAAAATAAAAATAATAATAATAATACTAATGCAAAATAAAAACATACAAGGAAACGCATTATACATTCAACAACAAAAAAATAAATGAATAAGGAAAATGAATATACACTTTTACGATACTATTAAAAAAACAATTAAATACATTATATATTCACATTACGCATTGCTAAGTGTTTAAGTCTACGTTATACACATGATTAGAGATAATGAGAGAGAGAGAGAAAAAGAGAGAGAGAGAGAGAGAGAGAGACATTTAGACAGACAGACAGACAGAGGTGGTCATTAAGCCTCACAGAAGATCGTATTTTCTCTACAATCACTACCATGCCCCGCCATTATGTTGTTGTTGCTGCACTGTCACAAGCATAGCGAGGTAGTACCAGCTGCTGCCACTCCTGCTAGATGGCGTTAGTAGTAGTATTGCAGACAACCTTGGAGGAGAATATAACGAAATGGAAATATACAACAACGGTTTACTTCCATTACGAATATAGAGACAAGTTTTATGCATCGAGATTTTGTGATGAATTTGTGGTGAACTTGTGATGAATTTGTGGTGAACTTGTGGTGAATTTGTGGTGAACTTGTGGTGAACTTGTGGTGAATTTGTGATGAACTTGTGGTGAATTTGTGTGAACTTGTGTGAACTTGTGGTGAACTTGTGGTGAACTTGTGGTGAACTTGTGGTGAACTTGTGGTGAACTTGTGGTGAATTTGTGATGAACTTGTGGTGAATTTGTGATGAATTTGTGGTGAATTTGTGGTGAATTTGTGATGAACTTGTGGTGAATTTGTGATGAATTTGTGGTGAATTTGTGGTGAACTTGTGGTGAACTTGTGGTGAATTTGTGGTGAATTTGTGGTGAAGATTTAAAATACGTGTCTTTGGTAGCCTCCCTTTCATGATGTTAAGAGTTTTTTTCTTTTTATCTTCATTATTTACATTTCCTTTGCGTGGGAGGAGGAGGAGGAGGAGGAGGAGGAGGAGGAGGAGGAGGAGGAGGAGGAGGAGGAGGAGGAGAGGAGGAGGAGGAGGGGAGGAGGAGGAGGAGGAGGAGGAGGAGGAGGAGGAGGAGGAAACTACCTGAAAGAACATCAAAGCAATCCAGAAAATAACAAATCTACTTATTTTTTCCCGCGCTCTCTCTAAAGTCAAAACGTTACGTCATGACACATTAAAATTATAATCATCCACTTAACAAGATTCGTGAACCGTCGCGCCAGTTTTCTCCTCAAGTCAAGATTAAAAATTTTTCCGTGCGTAAGAAAAAAAGAAAAAGAAAGAGAAAAAGAAAAAGAGAGAAATAATACTAATAATAATAATAATAAAAAAAATAATAATAACTTGGAGCTTAATACAAATATACTCCGATGATACAAACACACACACACACACACACACACACACACACACACACACACACACACACACACACACACACACACACACACACACACACACACACACACACGAAGATGCTGTAAGGATAAATAAGTTTGTTGAATAAAAAGAAAACGAAGCACTAGAGGAGATGACGAAGGAGGAGGAGGAGGAGGAGGAGGAGGAAGAAGAAGAAGAAGAGGAGGAGGAGGATGAATAAGAAAAGGAAGAGGAGGAGGAGGAGGAGGAGGAGGTAGTAATAATCATAATGCAGAAGAATAAGGAGAATGAGAAAGTAGTAATAACAACACAACTTCAAACAAGATAGAGCATGAAAGAAGGAAGGAAAAGAAGATGAGATTTGACCATGAATAAAAGAAGAGAGAGAGAGAGAGAGAGAGAGAGAGAGAGAGAGAGAGAGAGAGAGAGAGAGAGAGAGAGAGAGAGAAAGAGGAAATAATAAGTGTTGGAAGGTAAAGTGTTTCGTCCACCCACCTCGCTATCCTCTGCAGGGAAGGAGAGTTGTCCTAACACACGTGGGACTTAAATTGCACGACCTACGCCAGGGATGGGATGGCCTCCTAAGGGGTGTAAGGGCGGCCAGTGTGTGTGAGGACGCGATGAGGGATGATGAGGGACTGAGGGGGGGGGGAGGGGAAACGAGGGGAACAAGGGAAAACGAGGTATATACACGCACATGTCTACATACATATATACACATACATATTCTCTCTCTCTCTCTCTCTCTCTCTCTCTCTCTCTCTCTCTCTCTCTCTCTCTCTCTCTCTCTCTCTCTCTCTCTCTCTCTCTCTCTCTCTCTCTCTGTTGTTTCGCGCTGAGTAAAATTTACATAAACGCATCATAATAATAATAGCAATGCATACGGCAGAGATATTAAAAAAAAAGACACAATTTACATGAAGAAAATACACGTAATAATGATAATAATGTTAATGATAATGATAATAATAATAATAATAATAATAATAATAATAATAATAATAATAATAATAATAATAATAATAATAATAATAATAATAATAATAACAGCACCACAACATCAGTCAATTCCAACACAATAAATACAATATAGATACAAAATTTTTGATAGATGAATAAATATATAACAAAAATACACACACACACACAAACAAACACAAACACACACGCATACATACATACATACATACATACATACATCTACTTGACCATAACCTTTTTTTTTCCCCTTCTACACACCATCGGGTCAGTGTATTATTTTGTGTTTCCTTCTCTCGTGCATTTCCAGTTTTGAATTCACGGATATGTTCACTTTTCATGCGTTTGAATATTTTTGAATTTTTGTTCCAGAGTTTTAAAGGTGAAGGTTTAATTGTATACTCTTCTCTTCTTCCTCTTCCTCTTCCTCTTCCTCTTCCTCTTCCTCTTCTCTCCTCTTCCTCTTTCTCTTCCTCTTCCTCTTTCTCTTCTCTTTCTTCTCCTCTCTCTTCCTCTTCCTCTTCCTTTCTCTTCCTCTATCTTCATCTTCTCGTTTTATTATGTATTTTCCTTCTCTCTCTATTGTTTTCTTCCTTTCTCTTTTTATTCTTCCTCCTCCTCCTCCTCCTCCTCCTCCTCTTTCTATTCCTACTTCCCTTTCGCTATCTATTCTTCCTGCTTCTCATTTTTTTTTTCTCTCTCTCTCTCACACACACACACACACACACACACACACACACGCACACACACACACACACACACACACACACACACACACACACACACACACACACACGCAATAGTTCAACACACCTTTCAAATAACTTACTTCAAATCCTTTTCTTCAGTTCAGTCAAGTTATGTATAATTTCCTCCGTTAATCGAAGTGTAAGTTTCCATTCTCTCCATTATCCAACAACGCACAGTTTTGTTGAAGGAAATTGCTCGTTTTTTCCATAACCAATTTTTC
>JAPQNM010000012.1:10754967-10757467 GCA_029783475.1 Metacarcinus magister | reverse complement strand
TTGAAGGAGTGGGTGGTGGACAAGACAAGCTGGACTAACAATGGTGACCTCTTAGGGGAAAACATGGAAGGATAAAAAGAAATGTGGGTGTGTGTGGGAAGTGAAGGAACAGGACCCGACCATTACTCTGATATAAAGACCTGCCAAGAAGAATGAAATATGACCCCCAATATATACACTCTTGGGAAAAAAGGAGATGACGTCAATAAAAGCTTAGAGAAGAGAGGAAAGAAAAGAGAAGGGAAAGGAATAGAAGGACACGTGAAGATGCTGGAATCACTGACACTACCTAACCTAACCTAACCTAACCTAACCTAACCTAACCTAACCTAACCTAACCTAACCTAACCTAACCTAACCTAACCTACCTACCTATCTACCTACCTACCTACCTATATCTACCTATCTTGTTCTTCACCTAGTTGTTATATAGCTTGTTATTCTTCCCTTTGTCTCGTTCTTGGAATCATCTTCGTTTAGATAATTACATGAAGACTCTCGTTAAGGTCGTAATTAAGTTTGGTCATAGAAGGAAACGTCATTTTGTCTTTCTTTCATGACTTAATCTAAATGGAAAAGCAGATTATGAAAAAATTGTTGAGGTTATGTAAGAGTTTAATGTTTGGAATTTCATGTTTTTTATTTATGTTTGTGGTAATTAATTAGTTTAGGTTAATTTAAGGCGGGAAAACAAGGTAATACTTCAAAATATTCCTTAAAATTAGGTCATTTCCACAGGTGTTCCTCTAATTAACAGGTAAACAAACATTAATGAATCCACGACAACCTAACACAGTAACCTTACAATCACCTCCCACACCACTAGGTCAGGTCAGGTCAGGTCAGGTCAAGTAAGATAACTTCATGTTTGGTTCGGTTAGGTTAGGTTAGGTTAGGTTAGGTTAAGTTAGGTTAAGTCAGGTTAAGTCAGGTAAGGTCAGGTTAGGTTAAGTTAGGCCAGATTAGGTTAGGTTAAGTAAGATAATTTCAGGTTAGGTTAGGTCAAGTCAGGTCAGGTTTGGCCAAGTTAGGTTAGGCTAGGTAATATTAGGTAGTTTTAAATCAGGTTAGGTTAGGTTAGGTTAGGTAATTCTAAGTCAGGTTAAGTTAGATTAGGTTAGGTTAGGTTAGGTTAGGTTAGGTTAGGTTAGGTCAGGTCAGGTCAGGTCAGGTCAGGTCAGGTCAGGTCAGGTCATGTCAGGTGTACTTACTGAGGTGGTTGGTGGGCGTGGCTCGTCTGTCGTAGTCCTCCAACAGCTTGTCCAGCACGCCAAGGTAGTTCAGTTTGTCACATTTCCTGAAACGAGACCAAAAAAAAACACGTCAACACTTCCTCTTTTGCACATTCAGCACATCTTTTTTATATATGGTTCCTCCTTTACGACCTTCTTCTGTCACGCTATGCCTCCTCCTCCTCCTCCTCCTCCTCCTCCTCCTCCTCCTCCTCTTCCTCCTCCTCCTCCTCCTCTTACATAACTCACAGCAGTCCAATCCTTCTTATGTCCTGTCCTCACTCTCTCCTTCTACCTATCCTTCCTCCTCTTCTTCTCTCCTCCTCCTCCTCCTCCTCCTCCTCCTTTTTCTTCTTCTTCCCTTCCCTTACATCTTCGTCTTACTCCGTCGAGGTTTAACTAAGGAAGAGATGACTTTCCCCTCTCAACCCCAAACGGTGAAGAGGACAAGAGATTAAGAGAGGACAAGAGAACAAGAGGACAACAATATGACAACAAGAGGACAACAAGAGAACAACAGGAGGACAAGAGGACAGAAGGACAAAATAACAAGAGGACAAGAGGACAAGAGGACACGAGGACTCTTCACTGGAATGTTGTAGAGAAACCTTCCAGGAATCGATGCCTTATGGAATGGTGCTGGAAACCCCATGGTTATGTGCAATCAGGAAAGAGGAGGAGGAGGAGGAGGAGGAGGAGGAGGGGAGGGGAGGAGGAGAGAGGAAAAGAGATGATGAGAGCAGTAAAGAAAAGGATGGAAGGTAATAAAAAGAGAGTGAAGGATAAGAATGGAGAATAGTTGAGAGAGAGAGAGAGAGAGAGAGAGAGAGAGAGAGAGAGAGAGAGAGAGAGAGAGAGAGAGAGAGAGAGAGAGAGAGAGAGAGAGAGAGAGAGAGAGAGTAGCATAGTTCTGAAAATCTTTTGAGGAATGAGTACAGTACAATGCTCTTCCTCACCTCTCTCTCTCTCTCTCTCTCTCTCTCTCTCTCTCTCTCTCTCTCTCTCTCTCTCTCTCTCTCTCTCTCTCTCTCTCTCTCTCTCTCTCTCTCTCCTAAACTTTATTCATATACCCCCCATTCTCCACCCCCCTTTCTTTCTCCTACCCTATCTTCATCACTGGAGGAGGAGGAAGAAGAAGAAAAAGAAGAAGAGGAAGAGATGAAGGAGGAAGAAGAAGAAGAAGAAGAAGAAGAAGAAGAAGAGAAGAAGAAGAAGAAGAAGAGAAGAAGAAGAAAAAGAAGAAGAGGAAGAGATGAAGGAGGAAGAAG
>JAPQNM010000012.1:10747467-10749967 GCA_029783475.1 Metacarcinus magister | reverse complement strand
GTTAGGTTAGGTTAGGTTAGGTTAGGTTAGGTTAGGTTAGGTTAGGTTTATGCTAGGTTAGGTTTATGCTAGGTTAGGTTAGGTTAGGTTAGGTTTAAGTGCTTCATGCCTCCTTGATTTAAAGTACCGCGCTGCATGATGTTAATGGCGGTAATTAGGCTGACAAAAAAAAATATGTTAATGCGAATCAGAGTCAATTAACTGAAGCTGAAATAGTACCTCCAATTGTTTTTGTTGTTATTGATGTAGTTGTTTATATATTTATTTATTTATTTATTCATAGGTTGATTTATAGGTAGTGTTGAATTATTTGCATTTCTGTTTTGTATATGGAAACCTGCTTCTCAGACATGATTAGTGCTGGAAAGAAGAGGAGGAGGAGGAGGAGGAAGAAGAAGAAGAAGAAAAGAAGATAATAAATATGAAAAATAAAAGAAAAAGAAAAAAGACGAAATACACAAATAGATTCCTCATCCTTCCTTATTAAACATCAAAATCTATGAGAAAGAAAACACAAAAATAGAGAAGTGAGCCATTGAGTGTAATTTTGAACCTTGATAGAAAACGGAGTGAGGTGACGTGACCCTTGATGGATGTAAGTTAGGAACCATTAAAGGAGTTTGTGTCAGGAGTTACATACAGGATCATCACACCTCCACCTACTCCACCCACCTACTCCACCTACTCCACCTACTCCACCCACTCCACCCACTTACTCCAGAGATAAAGAGAAAGATAGAGAAATAGATAGAGAGAGAAAAAAAAAGAAGGAAGAAGAGTGTAGAGAAACGAGTAGAGATAAAAAAAGAGAAGAGAGTAAAGAGGAAAACAAGGAGGCAGTACTTGAAGGAGGAGGGAACAAAGAGTACAGAGAGAGGAAAGGAAATATAGTAGTCGAGTAAAGAGGGGAAACAAAGGGGAAACAGAGACTGCACGTGACTCCCCTCAGCTCCAAGCCTTCAGACAGGCAATAATTTAGGACCGTGTCACCAAGCCTGCAATCTTAGTCCTCCTCCTCCTCCTCCTCCTCCTCCTCCTCCTCCTCCTCCTCCTCCTCCTCCTCCTCCTCCTCCTCCTCCTCCTCTTTCTCTTCCTCTTCCTCTTCCTCTTCCTCTTCCTCTTCCTCTTCCTCCTTCTCCTCCTCCTTCTCACTTCTTATTCAGAGGCTGTGGAGAGACGTTGAGGGAGGGGAGGGGATGGAGGAGACGAATTTGGGACTGAGGGAAGGAAGGAAGGGAGGAAGGAAGGAAGGAAGGATTGAAGAATTGAAGGAAGGAAGACAGTAAGGAAGGAAGGAAGGATTGAGGGCAATAGATTAGTCGAGGGAGAGGAAGTATCCTTGATATCATGTTATTTTGAATAACTAAAAAAAAGTATGAGGTTTACGTCAAAAATGTATTGAATAGTCAAGAAAGAGTAAAAGACATGCATGCTGGTGTGTTATAGTGTAATGGAATTGGAATGCAAGTATAGATGTAGGAATGTAAAAGGTACTTTTAATAACTTTTAATCAGTTTTAATTCGCTAACAGTTCGAGATATGGAAATTAAATAACATGTATACGTTATATTGTGTAGATTTAGGGTAGGTCATCTCTGTGTATTTTTGTCATAAGAGACCAGCATCAGCCAGTAAAGTTAAATAATGGTTATTTAATTATTGTTATTAGGCAATCAAGGGTGAAATACAGTTTTATAATTTCAGTAATCAGGAAAATCAGGGCAGATTCATGTTCAACATGATCGAAAACATCATTGTGCAAATTTTCATTAGATTCGGAGGTGTGGAAATTTGCATGAAAATTCGTAGGGTACACCCTTAGACTTTTTTACATAAATCATATATTTTGAAATAACTCGAAATGTATTAGGTTTACGTAACAAACGTATAGAATGTAAAAGAAATAACAAAGGTCGCTTGTTCTATTGAGTTATAGTGAAATGATATTGGAATGTAATTATAGATGTAAGAGTGTAAAGTATTATGCATTAATATATTTCACATATATAAATTTTCTTCATACGTATTAAAGTTATTGGAAAAATTATGACAGTTTCAGATCGACAAGATTAAACTTCATAACTTATTACTATGCAGTTTTCCTGTAGAACTAGTATATACGTAGTAAAATAGGAAAAACATATTCGACCTCATTTCTGGTGGAATTTACGGGCCACAAAATGGAAAATCCAAATATTATAGTAATGACAAAACTAATTCCAGATTCGTGATCAGCATGACCGAGAACAGAGTTGTGTTGAAATATTAACAAAACCTTTACCTAACCTAACGTAACCTGACCTAACGTTTCTCACCCATAAACCAAAGAGAATTGTTGGAAGAGGAGGAGGAGGAGAAGGAGGAGAAGCAGAAGCAGAAAGTAAACGAAGATAGCAGTGCAAGGAAGGGGAGTGACGCAAGGATGTGAAAGAAAGGGAAACGAGTGAAGGGAAAGAAAAGATGGTTGAGAGAGAGAGAGAGAGAGAGACTAAAATAAGCG
>JAPQNM010000012.1:10729967-10742467 GCA_029783475.1 Metacarcinus magister | reverse complement strand
ACCCTTTTTTCACCCTTTTTCACCCTTTTTCACCCTTTTTTCACCCTTTTTTCACCTTTTTCACCCTTTTTTCACCCTTTTTTCACCCTTTATTCACCCTTTTTTTACCCTTTGTTTTCACCCTTTGTTCTCACCCTTTATTGTCAACCCTTTGTTTCCCTTTGTTTCCCCGGTCGAATGAGGGAAAAATAACCCTTTATCTATAGGGGAAATTTAGTCCTGGGATTATATTTTTTTTCCCTCTTGTTTGCAATGCGCACATCTATTGTCTTCTGTTTGTTTGTTTTGTTTGTTTGTTTGTTTGTTTGTTTGTTTGGGGTAATTATTGGTCACGTGATTTGAGGGGTCTAATTATGTTCCTTTTTTTTTGTTATTTGGTTATAATTTTGTTTGTTTATTTATTTATCTTTATTTTTTTTATTGTGGTGTTTTTGTTCTTTCTTTCCTTTTTTTCCAACCCTTTTTTTTTCTTTTCCTTTTTTTTTCTTATTTTGAATCTTCTCCTTGATCAGATTACATGTATATATTTTTTTTTTTTAAGTTGTATATGTTCACTTATTTTTTATTATAATTTTGTGTTCAAGTAGTCTATTCTTTTTTTCTTTTTTTTTCTCTCTTTCTCTTTCTTTATCTGTTTGATCTTCTCTCTTTTATCTTTATCACTAATTTATATCTTCTTTGATCAGGTTATATTATTCTCTTAAAAGTTATATATTATCTCTTATCTCTACTATTACTTTCTTATCTATTTATTCTTATTATTTTTCTAACTCTCTTTCTCTCTTTATCTGCTTGATCTTATTTCTTTTATCTTTCATATAAATTCTTATCTTCTTCCTCCTTCTTTTATCTTTGTAGTAATTCCTATCTTTTTCTTCCTCCTCCTCCTCCTCCCTCCGTCGCGTGCTCACCTCCTAAACACTATAATTATTTACCTGCACGCACCTGTCTTACTGCCTGCCCAGGTGTGACACGCGCTATTGTAAAGGTATATTACACACTTATTGTACGTGATCTACAGGCTAAGTCTTTCATTACTTTTTAGCATCACACTTTTTTTCCATCATCACTTCTTCATTATCACTTCTTCATCACACTTTTTCATCATCATACTTTTTTATCACACTTATTCATCACACTTTTTTATCACACTTCACTCTATTACACTTTACCATCACACTGAATTACACCACACACACACACACACACACACACACACACACACACACACACACACACACACACACACACACACACACACACACACACACACACACACACACACAGCAATACCACATCCTCCTGCACTCAGCATACCATCAATTAGAGTGAATGAATTGCTCCTCGCTCACCTTTCCCAACCTCAGCATCATTTATACTATGAAGGAGAGCAATGAATTAACTGTGATGAGAGAGAGAGAGAGAGAGAGAGAGAGAGAGAGAGAGAGAGAGAGAGAGAGAGAGAGAGAGAGAGAGAGAGAGAGAGAGAGAGAGAGAGAGAGAATATTCATAATACCACCTTCAAGTTTAATGGTTCACACGTAAATAAATTGAGATGTATTGTTTTTACTTTGTCTAATAATAATAATAATAATACATGTTTCTAAGACCACTAATTACTTGGTTTGAAATATTATAAGCCTATGAAAAAAAAAGGTAAGATATAACATTTAAAATAACACTGAAGAACAGGTGTGAATCGATAGGTAATAAGTGCAATATTTTTTCTCTCTCTCTCGCTTGTTTTGTAGAATCGACAGCTAACATATGATTTGCTATTATTTTTTTTTTCTTTCTCTCTCCCTCTCTCTCTCTCTCTCTCTTTCTCTTTCTCTTTCTCGTGTGTGTGTGTTTTTAAGCGTGACTTCTCCGTAACTTCTACAACTTCCACAACTTCTACAACTTCTACAACTTCTTCTACAACGGGCAGTCAGGAATCAGAGTCCCGCTTTCCCCTTGGTAGGTATGCTGGTGTTGTGTTGTGTTGTGTTTATGTGTTTATGTGCTTGTGTGTTTGTGTCTCATATTTACAAGCTTACAATGTGGGTGTTTTGCCTCAAATGGTGCGTGGATGGAGGTGAGGCGAGACCCATTGTAGTGTGAGAGAGAGAGAGAGAGAGAGAGAGAGAGAGAGAGAGAGAGAGAGAGAGAGAGAGAGGGAGAGGGAGAGGGAGAGGATTGTTAGGTAAGGTTTATGTCATCAACTTTTCGTACCTAGATATTCTCTCTCTCTCTCTCTCTCTCTCTCTCTCTCTCTCTCTCTCTCTCTCTCTCTCTCTCTCTCTCTCTCTCTCTCTCTCTCTCATCACAGTCGCCCCTTCCTGCAACACTCAAGTGGATGAGAATTTGATAAAAATACGTGAATGTTGACTTGCGAGTGAAGGAAGGAAGGAAGGAAGGAAGGAAGGAAGGAAGAGAGAGAGAGAGAGAGAGAGGGAGAGGAAGGAAATTTTATCTTTATTTCTTCGTCCTCTTCCTTTCCTCTTTCTTTCATGGAATTTCCTTCATCTGTTTAGGGATTCAGTTTGGAGGAAATTATATATGGTTTCCGTCTCTTTATTTTTTGTATTTAATTTTTATTTTGCTTTCCTCTTCCAGTGAGAATTTATAATGTGTGTGTGTGTGTGTGTGGTAGGGGGTAGGATGTAAAGGGGTGGTAGGGGGAGGAAGGGGGAGGAGGGAAGGAGAAAAAACATGGTCGTTAATCTGTGAAAATGAATTGAAACCCCAAAAGAAAGATTATTTTTCCCGCCTAATTTTTTTTGAATATCCAAAATTATTACCTTATACACAGCAAGCCTCTATTGTTTGTGTCTCTCTCTTTCTCTCTCTTCTCTTTTTTTTTTTTTCTCTCTCTCTCTCTCTTTCGTTCTCTCTTTCTTTTATTAAATCTCATGACATTTTCTTTTTGTTTTTCATTCATAATTCCAGAGTTTCAAAAAATAAAAATAAAATGACATGAACGATCTAATTTTTTTTTTATTCATTCAGATAAAATGCAAAGATACAATTTTTTTTTCCTCTCTTTATAATTCATTAGACACGTAATATATTTTCTTATTTATTCTGTTATTCATTCCTTTATTCATTTATCTTCATTCTCATCTTCCTTCTTATCTTCATATATCTTCCTTGCACTCAAATCATTTTCTTAGTGTTTTTCTCCTCCTCCTCCTCCTCCTCCTCCTCCTCCTCCTCCTCCTCCTCCTCCTCCTCCTCCTCCTCCTCCTCCTCTGCTGCTGTCACCTCTACCATTACATTTTCGAGTGTTAGAGAAGGGGAGGAAGAAAAAAACAGAGAGGTAGAAAGAGAAGGAGGAAGGGAGATGAGGGGAAGAGAGAGGGAGGAAGGGAGAGAAAAGGGCAAAGGGCAATAATATGACTGTAGGCCGCCTGAGGGGAGAGAAAAGTGAGGGGGAGAGAGAGAGAGAGAGTGAGGGGAAAAGGGGGGGGGGAGAGGACCTTCTTACCTCCTCCATTATAAGACGAAAGCATCAAAAATATAAAAGAACTTTCACCTTAACACCCGCAGGTCTTCCTCCTCCTCCTCCTCCTCCTCCTCCTCCTCCTCCTCCTCCTCCTCCTCCTCTTCTTTGGGTCGTCCATGTAAAGAGGATATAGCAATGTGCAATTCCATTCTGTATTACAATTGGCTAACCAGGTATCATAGAAAACGGATTAGGGGATGCAGGAAGGAAATTAATTAAGGGATGACTTAATGAAAATATGGTTAATTGCTTGTGGTGGTGGTGGTGGTGGTGGTGGTGGTGGTGGTGTGTGTGTGTGTGTGTGTGTGTGTGTGTGTGTGTGTGTGTGTGTGATTTATGAGAGGAAGGGTGTGTATGGACGTAAAATACACATACACACACTTACATACACAAACATATATGCATATACATACATACATACACACATCTCTGAGCGTTCTATAGATACACACGCCATTACAAAACGATCATGAGCTATGTACGTACACAAAACGCTGATAAGGGTGTGTATGTTCGTAAAATATACATACATGCACATATATACATTCATAAATACACACGCCATTACAAAACGATCATGAGCCATGTACGTGTATAAAACGTTCATAAGGGCCTCAAACGCACACACTCCTTGCTTCGTGTACACTTTACTTTCCCGGGTAAAGTTGTGTTTTTTTTTGTCGATTATTAGAGAAATTAACATTATTATTATATTTATAAAAAAATAAAAAAAACTACCACCATTACTACCATCATCATCATCATCATCATCATCATCATCATCATCACCACTGAAATGGAGTGAAAATGAATAAAAGAAAATATGAACAGATTTTGAAATTGAAAATGCATTACAAAGAGAGAGAGAGAGAGAGAGAGAGAGAGAGAGAGAGAGAGAGAGAGAGAGAGAGAGAGAGAGAGAGAGAGAGAGAGAGAGAGAGAGAGAGAGAGAGAGAGAGAGTAGAGGGAAGGTGTAAAAATTAGTTAATATGTAGACCGAAAAACAGATCAGAAAGGATTAAATATTACTGGAATTTCGGAATTTTGAAAAGAATTGGAAAACAGAAATGTGTGCGAGGTTAAATTATTGTTATTTTATTATTATTATTATTATTATTATTATTATTATTATTATTATTATTATTATTATTATTATTATTATTATTATTATTATTATTACTATTATTATTATTATTATTATTATTATTATTATTATTATTATTATTATTATTATTATTATTATTATTATTATTATTATTATTATAGTTATCATTGAGTAACGAAAGTCGAGTTGAATTTTTACAAACATTTCAAAGGAAGTTAAAACATACAGGAAAAGAACGTTATATGTGTATGTGTGTGTGTGTGTGTGTGTGTGTGTGTGTGTGTGTGTGTGTGTGTGTGTGTGTGTGTGTGTGTGTGTGTGTGTGTGTGTGTGTATGTCAAGCTAGATTTGATTACCTTTAAATACATACATACAAACAGAATATATAAACTCTCTCTCTCTCTCTCTCTCTCTCTCTCTCTCTCTCTCTCTCTCTCTCTCTCTCTCTCTCTCTCTCTCTCTCTCTCTCTCTCTCTCTCTCTCTCTCTCTCTCTCCTCCTTCCTTCGTCCTTACTTCAAGCATCTTAATATACTCTCTAAATGGCTCTAGACTCCCCTTACACCCCCCCCCACACACACACACATACACATACATACAGGAGGCAAGGCTATGTATGTATGTATGTATGTATGTAGAGATTAATATTTTTTTCGTTTGTTTCTCGCCTCAAGGGAATGGCAAAGCGAGGCACTGGTGGCGGCCCTTGTTTGGTGTCCCTTCTGAGGCAGCCTGAAGGGGAGGAAGGGGGAGGAAGGGTAAGGAAGGGTAAGGAAGGAAGGAAGGAAGGAGGGTAGGGCAGAAGGAGGAAGGAAGGAAGGAAGGAAGGAAGGAAGGAAGGAAGGAAGGAAGGAAGGAAGGAAGGAAGGAAGGAAGGAAGGAAGGAAGGAAGGAAGGAAGGAAGGAAGGAAGGAAGGGAGAAGAAGTTAACAAAGGGATACAAGACAGTCTTCCCAACTAAACCGTCTCAGTGCTTAAGCTGTACGGCTCTTCCTCTTCTTCCTCCTCCTCCTCCTCCTCCTCCTCCTCCTCCTCCTCCTCCTCCTCCTCCTCCTCCTCCTCCTCCTCCTCCTCCTCCTCCTCCTCCTCCTCCTCCTCTTACTATATATTGTTCTGGGATATTAATTTTTCTTTCTCCCAGACTTATATGGTAGAGCTGTCACCACCCATGTAGTCCTCTTAGTGGCATTGTAGTAGTAGTAGTAGTAGTAGTAGTAGTAGTAGTATAGTAGTAGTAGTAGTAGTAGTAGTAGTAGTAGTAGTAGTAGTAGTAGTAGTAGTAGTAGTAGTGGTAGTAGTGGTAGTAGTAGTGGTAGTAGTAGTAGTAGTAGTAGTAGTAGTAGTAGTAGTAGTAGTGTAGTAGTAGTAGTAGTAGTAGTAGTAGTAGTAGTAGTAGTTGGTTTTGGTTTTTATCTTATCATTAGTGTGTGTGTGTGTGGGGGGGGTGGGGGGAGGTCCTGGCATCATCACCTTCCGAAAACAGACAAAACACACACTAATCACCCCTCACTACACACACACACACACATGGGACTCACTTTACATAATTGAATTGACTCTTTTGTTTTTTTATTTTCCGCCCCCTGTGTAAGTCCATAGGGGGGGCGGGGTGGTTGGGGGGATATAACGAGCTAAGGGCATCGTTAGGAGGTTAGGTGTTTAATGAGCTGTCTATTATCACTCCTTCGTCAGTAGTAAAAAAAAAAAAAAAGTGTTCCGGTGATTTAACTCAGGTGTGTGAGGCTTACCTGTTCATTTACCTGTTTGACTCGGGCTCACTCACCTCATTAAGCACGGGAGTACAATTACCTGCCTTTTGCTACCTGGGCTCTGGGTGGCCTCGTGAGATTCGAACCCAGGTATCGTACACAAAGGATCAGTAGCAAACCCACCGAGCCAACAGAGCAACCCATACACACACACACACACACACACACACACACACACACACACACACACAAGTCGTTAGAACAAGATTAACTTCCGACTCATTTTTGGTGTAATGGTCGGGTCATAATGGGAAAAAAATGGGGAGGATAATGGGAGGGAAGGGATTGTATTTATGGAAGGACAAATGTGGGGCAGGAAAAAACACCAAGAAAGAGACGAAAGGAAAGACAGGAAAACGAGGAGGAAAAGTGTAATGTGGTAGAAGGGAATTTAGAAGCTTGGAAAAATCAGCCCAACAAGACACAGACAGAAGAGGAGAGGAAATAGGTTGGTTCGGTTGCCCAAGAGACGGATCATTTACACCCAAGGAAAAAACAGGACTTGGGATTGGACGGTGACTTAGGTAGAAAAGAGTTTATGTTTAGTTTAAAGAGTTGAGTTTTGATGGGACTTGGTTAGGTTGCTGGTTGTGTTTTTTTTGTTTATTAAGGTTTATGATGTAGGTGAAATTGAGTTATATGTTCGTGTTAAGCTTATGTAAATTTTTAGGTATTGGTTTGTAATTTAACTCGTATTGTAGGAGTTTGGTTTTTTTTTGGTTTGGTAATAAAGGGATCATTGCAATTTTGTTTTCAATTAGCTGTAAATTAAATAATGTCAAACGTGTTTATATATTACAGAAATTTCGGGGGTTTTTGTCTTCTTCTTCTATTAACTGTAACTCCATTCACATTCATCGTTCAGTGTCACGTACAGTTAAAAAAAAATAATAAATAAATTAAAACAATTTTTTTTTTTAATATTGGAAAATCTTTTTATAGAACCACGAAATCACTTGGGTTTTTTTCGCTGCAATTTGAGACAGACAGTAACTGATGAAAAAAAATAGACAACCCAAAAAACAAAAGACGTATAGTTGTACTAAAAAATGAGTCCATTGAAAGTTATATAATATCTTCTTTTTTTCGTCAAGAGTTCCAGGAAATTGAAAAGGCTGAACACCGTAGGCCCGGAGGAAGGAAAATGAACAATAAGGAGACAGAGCTTGGAGGAGGAGGAGGAAGAGGAAGAGCCTTAGGGAAACTGAGCATAATACTGATTAATGAAGCTTCTCTAAGGGGAAATACATCCACTGTTTCCTCTCCCAAGTTGCCTCATTGTAATGCAAAAAGAAAGGGAAAAAAAGGAAAAAATTGTCAAGAATGGAAGAAAGTTTTACCACTAAGATTTAACCGAGGGAGAGAGAGAGAGAGAGAGAGAGAGAGAGAGAGAGAGAGAGAGAGAGAGAGAGAGAGAGAGAGAGAGAGAGAGAGAGAGAGAGAGAGAGAGAGAGAGAAGAATTAGAGGTAAAATTATTATAAAAATTAAATAAAGATCAATAACACTCAAAAAAATAAAAATTACCAACAAAAAAAGTCAATTAACAAATACGAAAATAAAAGAAAGAAAGAAAGAAAGAAAAGAAAGAAAAAGAAAGAAATTAATGAGATGATCAAAAATAAATATCTCCAGGAACATATTAGATGACAGGTACATAAGACACACCTGTCCTCCTCCTCTCTTCCTCCTCCTCCTCCTCCTCCTCCTCCTCCTCCTCCTCTTTATATTGACCATGTTTATACTTGTGAGGGGAAAGTGAAGGGGAAAGTGAAGGGAAAGTGCTTGTCCTTTTCCTCCTACTCTCACTTTTTTCTCTCTCTCTAATATATCATCACATCTCTCTCCAATTATCTTCTCTACTTTCTTTTCTACTTCACCCCTTCCCCTCTTCCATCATTTCCTTTCTCCCCTCTTTATTTTACCTCACTTCCCTTCTTCTCTCCCTTCTCTCAGTACCTCACTTCCCTCCTCCTCTCCTCCGCTACTTTCATCCTTCTCTCCTTCACTAATTCCCTGTTTCCTCTCCTTCCTCTCTTTCTCCTCCTTCCCCTCCTCCCCTCCTTCCCCTCCTCCCCTCCTTCCCTCCACACTTTCATCTTTGCTCGGAACATGTCAGCATCTATTACCTGTCCCCTACACACACACACACACACACACACACACACACACACACACACACACACACACACACACACACACACACACACACACACACACACACACACACACACACACACACACACACACACATACATACACATACACATACATACATACATACACTAGGGATTTGAAAGCTGATGCGTTACGTTTTACAGGGAAAAAAAAAAGTATATTGAAATTTTGAAATAGGTCAATACGATGCCATTTAGGAGATTAAAGTTGGGGGCTATTATTTTATTTATTTTTTATTTTTGTTTTGTTTATTTTTTTTTATTTTTTTCGTATAGAATGATCGTGCCACCTATTGTAATTACTCTGCCCCAAAGTTATAAGTATTGAATATTTTTTGAAAGTGAAGTAAAATTGAACATAACATTTCGTTCATAGCCGCCAAACTAAAAATTATTCGTTTATTTGCTTATTCAGTTGTTTTAGTTTTTTTTTGTGTGTGTGTGTGTGTGTGTGTTTGTGTGTGTGTGTTTTTTTTTGTTTGTTGGTGAAAAAAATACCGAATTGAAATGCTTTTGAATCTGAAATGGAGTCACCTAAAAAATACATTAAATGAATAGATAAATAAATTCACAAAGAGAATAGATTCGTTTGAGGGCGAAAGAAAGAGAGAGAAAAAAAAAACATTGACAATTGATCTTAATTACAGGTATTCATATATTCACGAATCCATTAATTTATACGTCAACACAAGAATACAGGAAGAGTGAAAGAATAAAGACGAGCAAATCAACCTTTGTATCAGTCAGTCAATACATAAAACATCTCCCCAACTCTCTCTAACTCTCTCTAACTTTCCCCACACTCCCCCAACACTCCCCCACTCTCCTCCCCACCCTCCACACTCCTCCCAACTCCCCCCAACACTCCCCCAACACACCCATCCTCTAGTAATATCACCACAGTCTACATCCACAAACCAGCTCGTCCCAATGCTCTCCTCACTGTCTGTAGTTCCCCGCTTGCATTCCCTTGTCTCACGCCTCCACGCCCCTGGGAAACACACCGTCACGCCCACAATGCAGTCCTCGTGATAGCCAGGCTCTGAGGGACACCACCAATACTACCAACATCACCACCAACACCACTACTATTACTACTACTACTATCATCACCACCATTGTTTGTTCTAATACTAATTCTGTTTCTTGTTCCTTTGTATATATGTGTGTTAATTGGTGTTGGTGTTGGTGTTGATGTTGTTGTTGGTGTTGTTAATGGTGTTGGTGATGCCGCTGTTTTCTTTTATTTGTTTATATATATTTCAACTGTTTTCCTTGCATTTATTTTTCTCTCATTTGTGTGTTGTTGTGTGTGTGTGTGTGTGTGTGTGTGTGTGTGTGTTTTTTTTGTTGTTGCGTGTTTGTAAGGGATGTACATGTGTTTACTACTTTTTTTTTTGTATGTATGTGTATGTATGTGCGTGTGTGTGTATGTGTGTATGTTTTTTAATCGTTCGGGCGTGTGTAGTACTGTCTGTTTGCTTGTTATGGGCGCCCTAACACACTGGTGGTGGTGGTGGTGGTGGTGGTGGTGGTGGTGGTGGTGGAAGGCAGACGTGAAGAATATTTTTTTTATTTTATTTATACATTTTATTTTTTTTTTACTCGCATGTAGCCGTCAGATTTTCACATCCATACACACACACACACACACACACACACACACACACACACACACACACACACACACACACACACACACACACACACACACACACACACACCCTCACCCCTTCACCCCTTCACGCCCATATAAAAGCCTGACGAAGGGGTGAATGGGTAGTGGATTTCCCTCACTAATTCATCTCAACTCCCCTCTTCCCTTTCTTCCTCTTCTTCCCCTCTTCCCCTCTTCCCCTCTTCCCCTCTTCTCCTTTCCCCTCTTCCCTTTTTCCCTCTTCCCCCTCTTTCCCCTCTTCCCCTCTTCCCCTTCTTCCCTTCTTCCCTCTTCTTCCCCTCTTCCCTTCTTCCCTTCTTCCTCTCTTCCCCTCTTCCCCTTTTTTCCTTACCCTTTACCTCCTTCACCTGTGTTATGTGTTTAATCTACCTGGTCTCTCCTAGCTAATCCTCCTCTTCTTCTTCTTCCTCCTCTTCCTCCTCCTCTCCTCCTCTCCTCCTACTCCTCCTCTCCTCTTCCTTACCTGTATGAAAGATCGACACCACCACCACCACCACCACCACCACCACAGCCCAAACCAGACACACTGACAGATTGACTGACTGACTGACTGACTAACTGACTGGATGAATGACTGACCGATTGACACCACCTTCACTTCAAAAGAAAACCAAGAAAGAAACCGTTCAAAAAGAGAGAGAGAGAGAGAGAGAGAGAGAGAGAGAGAGAGAGAGAGAGAGAGAGAGAGAGAGAGAGAGAGAGAGAGAGAGAGAGAGAGAGAAGTGTAGGGTACGTTCAGCTCTTCAGAACACTTGATGGAAATTGAGCTTCACTCCCTCATTATTTTATTTATTTATTTCTTTATTCATTTTTTTTTCCCGCGCGATCTATCTACTACCTTTGAAGCGCACATTGATCTATTGTATTCTATTGTAACACTTGGATGGATGTATTCACTCGGCTTCACGTTTTCTTTCACAACCTAACCTAACGCAAAGAAAACGGAATAATAATAATAATAATAATAACAATAATAATAATAATAATAATAATAATAATATAATAATAATAATAATAATAATAATAATAATAATAATATAATAATACAGGTGTGATATTTTGCATTACCTTTCACTTTTTTCCTTAATTAGACCAGATTCTCATTATACCTGTAAAGGATAAATCACCTGGGCGCCTGAGGGATGAATTAAACACAGGTGAGCTACAGGTGTGTGGGTTTGTAGGTGTGTACGTGTGTGTGTGTGTGTGTGTACGTGTGTAGGTGGGTTATTAATGAGCTTATTTGATCCACCTGTACTTCCCTTACCTGTACGTGGGTGTGATGTCATTAATTAGTGAGAATTAATTTACCTGTTCACTTGCTTTTACCTGTGTGTGTGTGTGTGTGTGTGTGTGTGTGTGTGTGTGTGTGTGTGTGTGTGTGTGTGTGTGTGTGTGTGTGTGTGTGTGTGTGTGTGTGTTGGATTGAATTTTGTTTAGTTTAGTTGACTTTCAAATTATTTCTCGCTGGTGTATATAGGATTTTCTGTTTTTCATTTTATTTTATTTTATTCATTTATTTATTTATTTATTTATTAGTGTTGTTTCTCTTCACTTTATTTAGGTTGTGTAAATTCCGTGTTTTAATGTATGTATATAGATATGTATTTATTTTCCCATTATTTTCCTCGTATTTATTATTTTACTAATTTAATTGCAATACTAAACATTGGTTAATATTATGAAAGGGATGGTAATTTTGAGTGCCTCCTCCTCCTCCTCCTCTTCTTCTTCTTCCTCCTCCTCCTCCTCCTCCTCTTCTTCTTCCTCTTCCCCTCTTCCTTCTCCTTCTCCTTCTGCTAATTTCCCCCTAAAGCTGAAGGACACTGCAATCTTGACCTAACCCAACTTGCCCTACACTCCTCCTCTTCCTCCTCCTCCTCCTCTTTCTCTTCCTTCTCTTCTCCTCCTCCTCCTCCTCCTCCTCCTTCTGAAACTGTTGTATTGATATTAATATTCTCTTCTTCAAATTTACGTTTTCATTTTGGGAGTCTGTTTTTTTCTTCTTTTCTTTCTTCTTGATTTTCGGTATTGTTATTGTTATTGTTATTATTATTATTATTATTATTATTATTATTATTATTATTATTATTATTATTATTATTATTATTATTGTTATGATTACTATTGTTATCATTAGTAGTAGTATTTCTCCTCCTCCTCCTCCTCCTCTTCCTCCTCCTCCCCGGCTGGCAATGTTCGTTACAGAATAAATATAGACATTTTCAAATCTTAAATGTAATTAAGGGATTCATTGTGTAGAGTGACTCAGACTGGTGGGGGGCTGC
>JAPQNM010000012.1:10704967-10712467 GCA_029783475.1 Metacarcinus magister | reverse complement strand
TAAAGGAAGGGAAGGTTAAAAAGAAATATCAAATTAATATCAAAATTAATTACTTAAATATTCATCAACTTGTATTCATAAATGTTACGGTTTAGTTTAAAAAGTAATGACTAAATTAACCTTTTTATAAGTAAGGTAATCAAGAGTTCTTTATAAATATAAGTAACGGAATGGATGTGTAAGATTTAGCTCAGAGAGAGAGAGAGAGAGAGAGAGAGAGAGAGAGAGAGAGAGAGAGAGAGAGAGAGAGAGAGAGAGAGAGAGAGAGAGAGAGAAACAAAAATACAGAGACAAGAAATAACTGTTTATGCTCAGAAACTAGAAATAAACACATCATTTCCTTCCTTCCATCCATCCATCTATCCTTCCTTCCTTCCATCCTTCCTTCCTTCCTTCCTTCCATCCTTCCTTCCTTCCTTCCTTCCTTCCTTCCTTCCTTCCTTCCATCCTTCCTTCCTTCCTTCCTTCCTTCCTTCCTTCCTTCCTTCCTTCCTTCCTTCCTTCCTTCCTTCCTTCCTTCCTTCCATCCTTCCATCCATTCAAACACTTCCTCCTCACAATTCCCATCACAAGTAGAATCAAAACCTTTCATCCTGGCGTCCCTCAAGGTGGTATGAAGACCCTTGCATCTTTAACAGAACCCAACAACACTCCCGCAACATTACACTGGGAGAAGACCACGTAGATGTAAGGGAACAGATATACTTAAGGATCTCAACCACATTATAGTTCCCAAGGCTGTCTTAGTGTCTTACCCAGCCTTCCATCCCTGCTATTAACACCCTCACTCTCCCCTCTTAGATGTGGTGGTGGTGGTGGTGTTGGTGTAGTGTGGTTGTGGATGGTGGTGATAGTGGTGGAAACAGACAGACAGATAAACAGACAGACAGACAACATAACTGACACTGAACCAGCCCATTGACACTCGGATGTTACCGTTACAATAGCCATTTATACAAGATTTCCCTTGAGTTTCGTGCGGGTTGAACACACTCCTTAGAAAACCAAACAAATAAATAGAAGAAAAAAAAAAACTATTTAATCACCAAGGGAGACAGTTCACCATTAAATCGTAGTGTAATGAAAGGGGATATAGAGTTAACCTTTTGAAAACTTCCCAATAACTTCATCAAATTCCCTTTTATATATGCGTGAACTTTCTGTTATTAGGTATCGCGTGGGCCTCATTACCATTTCTATGAGGTGTTGTGAGGGTGAAGGAAACCAAATACTTTCTTAATTACCTCACAGATCGTTTAAGTTGTCATTCCTGTTTCTCTTTGTCTATGAGGAAGCAGATTTCACAAAGGCAAAGGCAGTCAAATGTAGGATGTAACGCGTGGGCTGTTAACTTCATACATACATAGATACATACATACATACATGCATACATACATACATACATACATACAAATTGGTATATAAATGTCCTATCTGGTACAGCCTATGAGTGGATAATGGAAATGTGGACGAGTTGCAGGATATTTTTTAACAGTTCCTGAAAGTGTTGATGTTGAGTTACACAGTGACCTCAGTGACCTCAGTGACCTCAGCACCCAGCCAACCACACACCTCACCTCACCTCACTCCCCTCACCTCACTCACTCATTCATTCACAGATCATTGTTATTGTTATGTTTTATTGTTGTTGTTGTTGGAATTGATGTTTTTTTGTTGAATATCATAATAATCTCTATACATTTTTCTTATATTTTTTGCTTTTTATATTGTTTTATATTTCGTTTAATGCTTTTAATAATTTTCAGATTATTAACTTGCAGTAATCTTTGTATTTTTTCTACGAATTATTATATATTTCATACCATAGATATATACATATTTATTTATTTATTTATGTTTTATATACACGTAAACTGACAGTGAGTTGAGTTGAATTGAGACCACACTTCACCCTTACAGCACAAACGTGTTCCCACTTCATCAAAAGACCACACAGAACACCACTACATTTAGGGTGTTAGTGAACCTTTTCCACACTGACCGCCGTGTTGCACCTCACACTGTCATCCCCGCACTGACACTGCCGCCCCCGCCCCCGCTATCAATACACACAACAAAACGGATCAACGTCGTCTGGCTTCACTATCAATAACTGTGAATTACAACTAGTTCAAAGTATTCTCAACAGGCTTAGGTTTTTAACACTGCCTCCGAAACAGTTAGTCATACGTGAAAACTTACTCAGCAAATATTATAAATTGAAGTTTTGTACATTATTCTACACCATATATATACCTTTCATATATATATTTTTCAATCTTACTTTCTACATCTCTTATACTATTCATATTATCATTATATTCAACATCAACATCAATAATAATAATGATAATAATGATGATTGGTGAGCGAGAAAGTTAAGATGAGAGCGAGTAGTGACGTTGCATTTATGAATATTAACTTAACACTCGAGGGAGCTTTCAAAAATGTTTCGTACAGTTCTGCCGCATTTCCATTATTCACTCACAGGCTTTGCAATGTTGGACTCAAGATGAAACTACTTACAAACTCCACAATCTATCTCTTAAATGTGTGTAGGTTAGCATTCTCTCTCTCTCTCTCTCTCTCTCTCTCTCTCTCTCTCTCTCTCTCTCTCTCTCTCTCTCTCTCTCTCTCTCTCTCTCTCTCTCTCTCTCTCTCTCTTCTCTCTCTTCTCTCTCTCTCTCTTTAATTTCCTCCCCTTTCATACCTCCTTCCCGTACCATTTTTTTCTACCCTCAACCATCCTCTCTCCTCCTCCTCCTCCTCCTCCTCCTCCTCCTCCTCCTCCTCCTCCTCCTCCTCCTCCTCCTCCTCCTCCTCCTCCACAAGTCCACTGAATGCTTGTAGTAAAATGATAAGTCTTTTCCCCTTCCTACAAACTTGCAATCAACATTCAGTCATCCCTTATGAACGTTTAATGAACGAAGATGAAACGTTTTTTTGGGGGGAAAGCCACGAACGTTACTAAGAAAAATGTCGTAACGTTTTGTAAATAATGAAAGACCTAATTTGTGTGTGTGTGAGTGTGTGTATGTATGTATGTATGTATGTTTACGTACAGATACTTTGATCTTTGAAATTGCGTTGAGTGAGTGATACAAAGTTAGGTTTTTTTTTAATATATATATAATGTAGTTTTATTTTATCTTTTCTTCTTGATGTGGATTGAATGAAATGGAGTCCTTCGTACCCTCGTGTGTGTGTGTGTGTGTGTGTGTGTGTGTGTGTGTGTGTGTGTGTGTGCGTGTGCGTGTGTGGGTGTGGGTGTGTGCAGGTACTTTTAACTTTATTTTTCCATTCCTCTCCCTGCCTTCACTCTTCATTCATATCTTGTTCTCCTCCTTCCTACACTTCCCCTCCTTTACCCCCCTCTCTTTCCCCTCTCTCTTCCCCTCTCTTCTCCCCTCTCCTCCCCTCTCCTCCCTTTGCAATAACTAGGATTTCAGCAGATTAACAAAATGTCCTCTTCGTTCCCTTTTCCCCTCCTTTCCCCTTCTTTTCCCCTCCTTCCCCCGCTTTTTCCCCTCCTTTCCCACCCACACCCCCTTTTCCTCTCCTTTTCTCCTTGTTACATTTTATTCCTCACTTCCATTTTTGTCTCTTTTTCGTACATGTCCTTCCTATTTTATCCATATAGATTTTTTTTATTTTTTTTATTTTCCTTCTCATATATATATTTATTTTGTTACCTTTTTTTGTATTTTATTTTATCGTATCGCTCCTTTTCGTTCTTCCTTTTTTTTTTTTTTTTTTTCCCCTCCGATTCTCTTTTGTATTCTTTCTTTCCGTAGTTAAATATTTCTTCTTCGGCACTTTAAAAAAAAAAAAATACAAAAAAAAAAATACAAAAAAAATACAACACTACAGCCTACAGCCACTGCCATTACGCCTCAAAACGGAAGAAAAAAAAGTAGTGTGAGGAGGGGAAAATTTTTACAACCGCGGTATTTGGCTCGAGGGTGTGGAGGTGGGACAAGCGAAAAACACCTGCGCCTCGGCTTCCGCTTTACTAAACTCAACCGTAATAGAATGATAGTATAAGATAATATGTCTTTGTTTTTAGTATGTCGGAATGGGAAGCGTTTTGATGGACTGAGGGGAGTGAGGAGGGGAGATGAGGAGAGGGAAGGGGAAGGGAGGGGAAATGAGGGGAGGGAAGGGGAGAAAGACCAAGCTTAAGACTACTAATGGAGAAGATGATAATAAAAAGTGTTCCCCATTGATGTGTTCCCAGAGATGTGTGTCTTTCCCCCACTGTGTTGTGATTCTGTTAACCTCGTTCGTTGGTTAGGTTAGGTTAGGTTAGGTTAGGTTTGGTGTTTGGTTGGTTTGGGTTGGTTTGGTTTGGTTGGGTTGGGTTTGGCTGGGTTGGGTTGGGTTGGGTTGGGTTTGGTTGGGTTGGGTTTGGCTTGTTTTGGGTTGGGTTGGGTTGGTTTGGTTGGGTTGGGTTGGGTTGGGTTGGGTTGGGTTGGGTTGGGTTGGGTTGGGTTGGGTTTGGTTTGGTTTGGTTAAGTTTGATTAGGTTAGGTTAGGAAACATGTTAGATTAGGTTAGGATAGTTTAGGTTAGGTTATATGTTAGGTTAGGTTAGGTAAGGATAATTTAGGTTAGGTTTTGTTAAGTTAAGTTAGATAGGTTTCA
Organism: Metacarcinus magister; assembly: GCA_029783475.1. Taxonomy (NCBI): domain Eukaryota; kingdom Metazoa; phylum Arthropoda; class Malacostraca; order Decapoda; family Cancridae; genus Metacarcinus; species Metacarcinus magister. Next base: position 10,707,823 of record JAPQNM010000012.1, on the reverse strand, counting down.
TGTTAGGTTAGGTTAGACTAATTAGATAAATCAATAACATCTGTACCTCATATTTTTTTAACTTGAAACATATATAAAGTAAATAACTCAATTTATTTTCAGCTTAAACCATTTGTTCACTAAACCAGGTCGTGTTTTAGGTAGATTAACACAGCAAACTAATAGATAATGGAAGTATAGCCTTATATAACAACATTTTTATAACACCAACACACACTTTAGCATAATTGAACTCTCGTCTCACTCAGCGCCACGTTAACTACACACAAGGGACGCGGATGTGAACCTGTGAATAATTTATCAATATAACGAGAGGGAGGAAACAGGGATCAGGTTTAGCGGACACCAGGCAACGGTACTGGAAAAATGCTCATTCAACAGGGAAACGGAAAAGGGAAAAAGGAAACCGGAAAAAACGTGATTTATTTAACGAACTGGAAATAGACAATCTATAGAGTGACACATAATTGACGTGTATGTATGTATGTATGAATGGATGCCGATATTTTTTCCCCCTCGTTGCTGTGGCAGAGGTTGTTTGAGGGGAAAAAGGGGAAGGTGTGAATATAAAAAAAAGGGAAGTGTAGGTGAATTTTGATTTTGTAGAGGGAAAAAAGAGGGGATATGTAGGTAGATTTGTAGAGGGGAAGAGAGGGGAAAGGGGAATGTAGGTGAATTTTAAGGGATGAAAGTGATTTTGTAGATATAAAAAGGGAATGTAAGTGAATTTTGAGGAATTTTGGGATTTTGTAGAGGGAAAAAAAGGAGAAAATGTGAAGAAGAAAAAATAAACTAGATGAATTTTAAGGGTTGTGGGATTTTGTAGAGGGGAAAATAAGGGAAACTCAGAATAATTTTAAAGGATGAAAGGGATTTTGTAGAGGGGAAAATAGGGGAAAATCTGGTTTGGTTTGGTGGGTTAGCGGGGAGTTGTTTGGTTGTTTAGTTGTTGGTTAGTCAGCCATGTTCTATTTTATTGCATTGCTCTTGTCATTCCTCTGTCACTTTTTTTTCACTATTGACAACCTTGTTAACAAATTTTCTTTAGTATTGGTAATTGTTATAGAGGAAATTATTGTTATTATGTTATTTATCATTATTACTATTATTATTATTGTCATTATTATTATTATGATCATTATTATTATTATTACTATTATATTGATTCCTTTTCATCATACATTTATCTTATTACAAATTATAGAGAAAAGAGAATATATACAAAAAATAAAGAAATTGTAAGAGAAAACGAACAAAAACAAATGAAACTCAACAGAACAGGACAAACTAAACGAAACAAAAAGAAAAAACAATTATTCATTCCATTTACAACCTTTTACATCCACTCTATCTTGATGTAGAGGAGGAGGAGGAGGAGGAGGAGGAGGAGGAGGAGGAGGAGGAGGAGGAGGAGGAGGAGGAGGAGGAGGAGGAGGAGGAGGAGGAGGAGGAAGAGGAGGAGGAGGAGGAAGAGGAAGAGGAAGAGGTGCTGTTGTTCTTGTTTACACACACACACACACACACACACACACACACACACACACACACACACATGGAAAGGGTTTATATGCTATATCGTAACACAAAATGTCTTTCGTAAAACTGAATTGCGTGTCGTAGTTTTCCTTGTATATATACGCAGAGACTAGTATGGTATTCTCTCTCTCTCTCTCTCTCTCTCTCTCTCTCTCTCTCTCTCTCTCTCTCTCTCTCTCTCTCTCTCTCTCTCTCTCTCTCTCTCTCTCTCTCTCTCTCTCTCTCTCTCTCTCTCTCTCTCTCTCTTTAATTACCCTATTTCCCCTCTTTCCCCTCTTTCCCTTACACTTCGTTACCTAAATACAACTCTCTTTGACCTCCCATCTCTCTCTTAATTCATTGAGTTACTAACGATATGTCTAGTTTCCCTCTTTCCCCCTCTCTTTTCCTCTCTCTTTTCCTCTCTCTTTTCCCCTCTCTTTTCCCCTCACTTTTCCCCTCAATTTTTTCCCTCTCTTTTCCCGTTTTTAATCTATTTTTACCCCTTCATTTGACCTTATTTCTATCTATCTATATCTGTGTCTCTTATTATCTACCTTGCTTAGCCTTCTCCTGCTACAATATTATGTTTTTCTCTCTTCCTTTCTTTTATTTTTCTCTCTCTCTCTCATCTATTCCCTTTCTTTATCACTCTCTATCTCCATTCCCGCTGCTTTGTCGATATCTTCATCTCTCTCTGTTTCCCTTTTACTCCCCTTTCTATCTTTTTTCCTATCCTATCACTCTCCATCTTTCTCTCTGTCTCTGTCCTATATACTTCCTCTCTCTCTCGCTTTTTTTTTTGTTATCTCTCTCTCTCTCTCTCTCTCTCTCTCTCTCTCTCTCGCTTTTTTTTTTGTTATCTCTCTCTCTCTCTCTCTCTCTCTCTCTCTCTCTCTCTCTCTCTCTCTCTCTCCTCTCTCTCTCTCTCTCTCTCTCTCTCTCTCTCTCTCTCTCTCTCTCTCTCTCTCTCTCTCTCTCTCTCTCTCTCTCTCTCTCTCTCTCTCTCTCTCTCTCTCTCTCTCTCTCTTAAAAAAAAAGAAAAAATGTTGCAAACTTGAGCCTCATAAATATTGCAAAGGGGATATTTTATTCCTTTTTGGGTCAGGAAGTAAAGTTAAGTATTGTCGTTGGGCTAAAACCAGGTTGTGTTTGTGTTTGTATGTATGTGTGTGTGTGTGTGTGTGTGTGTGTGTGTGTGTGTGTGTGTGTGTGTGTGTGTGTGTGTGTGTGTGTGTGTGTGTGTGTCTATGTGTGTGTCTTTAAGTAAGTTTTTTGTATTATATTTCTATTCATAAGTTGATTTTCTAGTTCATAATAATCTACACATTTTTTTTTTCT
>JAPQNM010000012.1:10694967-10697467 GCA_029783475.1 Metacarcinus magister | reverse complement strand
GGAGGAGGAGGAGGAGGAGGAGGAGGAGGAGGAGGAAGCGGTGAAGCAGCTTATTAGTTAGTGGTAATTATTTACTTCCTGGAAACTGTTTTATTTTCCTGATCATCACTCCCTTCCCTCCCTTCCCTTCCTTCCCTCCCTTTCCCCTCCTTCCTCTTCCCTCCCTTCTCTTCCCACACCCTTCCAGATATGAACCTTGCTCTCTTCCTCTTACCTCTCCTTCCTTCCTTCCTTCATTAATTCATTCATTCATTCATCCAACCTTCCATCCTTCCTTCCTTCCTTCCTTCCTATCCATCCATCCATCCATCCATCCTCTCCATCCATCTCCTCCATCCTCCTCCATCCTTCCTTCCTTCCTTCCTTCCTTCCTTCCTTCCTTCCTTCCTTCCTTCCCTCCTAGTTAATATTTAAACCATTCACTTTAACCAACATTCCAGTATTCGTCTTAGAAGCATAATTTTCCAGGCCAGAGTGAGTGTCTGGAGCCTTGTGGAGGGCGGGCCAAGCACACGCCGCCCTCAAGGTGTAGGACTGGAACACCAATTCAACTTTCCTTAATCAGTGCCAACCAGTGCCAAGCAGTGCCAATACTTACTTGATTATATAATGTTGTTCAGGGTTAAACCTATCCATTACACCTGTCCCATACACCTGTCCCATACACCTGTCCCATACACCTGTCCCATACACCTGTCTACACCTGCTCGTCTTACCCATAGCCAGTCAAAGTTTCCTCGTCATATAGGGTAAGGTCGTCGCTCTATGGTCTCTAGGGGCTTGTAGGGGGTTGTAGGGGGTTGTAGGGGTTATAGGGGGCTGTAGGGGGTCCTTCGTTGACTAGCTGAGGGACGTGGCGGGGAAAATTGTGGCCCAAGAGGTTCCTAGACTACCTGGCTTTAATGTGTGTGTGTGTGTGTGTGTGTGTGTGTGTGTGTGTGTGTGTGTGTGTGTGTGTGTGTGTGTGTGTGTGTGTGTGTGTGTGTGTGTGTGTGTGTTACTGTCATCTTGTTGTGAGGTGAGGCCTGTCTACCTGTCTGTCTACCTTTCTACCTTTCTACCACCACCACCAGACGCGTTCCCAGTACCGTTTTTAGGATCTGTGTACCGTAGTGAAGGATGTCGTGTACCGTAGTGAAGGAGGGTGAAGGATGTTGTGTACCGTAGTGAAGGAGGGTGAAGGATGTCGTGTACCGTAGTGGAGACGGACGCGTGTTTACCCAATTGTGGTGTGGAGCGTGAGGCGGCAAGACACCTGGCTAACGTTATAACACAGGCTGGACTGAACCTACTTTCACCCCTAAAGAAAACGTGGTGGTGGTGGTGAATCGAGTTTGTTGAGCTGCTTCTTCTGTGCCATTTCAACGTTAGAGTCTCCCATTGTGATGCAAAGATGAGGAGAACACTTTTTTTCTATTTTATTTTTCTGATTTGATTTCATACTTTTTTTTTATGATTATATATATAGTTCCAAGGGACTTAATATGCCACTCTACTTTTCTTTCCCTTCACACTGATGGAAGAAGTGGAAGGAAGGAAGGAAGGAAGGAAGGAAGGAAAGGATGTGGATTGACTCTCAAATTAAGACATAAAGAGTAATGATTCTGCATAACTCTTTGGTTTCCATGATTCGTTTGAAGGAAATTTAAACCTTTTTGATGCTGATTGAACAGATCCGCGCATCGCTAAGGAGGATCAGAGGAGATGAAAGGATTAAAGCATTAAGGATGTGTAGGAGGGAGATAGTAGAGTAGAAGGACCCTCACCACCCTCCTTACCCCTAGCCCTGACGCCTCCTCCTTAACACACACACACACACCACACACACACCACACACACACACACACACACACACACACACACCACACACACACACACCACACACACACACACAGCTTTATTGGAGTTCACTAGGTCGTCTAAACTTCTACCTCTCCCTACCTCTCTCCCTACCTCTCTCCCTTCCCTTCCCTTCCCTTCCCTTCCCTTCCCTTCCCTTCCCTTCCCATCGCTTTCTATCCACATTTCCCTCCCTCCGTCCCTCCAACGATTACCTTCTACAGAAATACGACACACACATTCTCTCTCTCTCTCTCTCTCTCCTCTCTCTCTCTCTCTTCTCTCTCTCTCTCTCTCTCCTCTCTCTCTCTCTCCCTAATGCTCTCTTCTTCCTCCAATCTCCTGAAAAACCAATTATCTGCTTATTCGTTCCTGCAAGACGGAAGGAGAGAAAAAAAAAGTGAAAAAATACGCTTACGACTTAATATACGTATAGATTTTTTTCCCCTTTTCCTTTACTTACCAAATTAGAAAACACGTCGGATTTTTATTTTCTTTTTTTTCACTTTTTTCATTTTAAGTCGTTTTTCTTTTTTTTCTTTATTTTGTTCTTTCATTTTGTCGATTTTTTTTTTTTTTCTTATTTTGTCCCTTTCATTTTAAGTGGAAGTGGATCATTGCGTCTCGTGTTGGTAGCAAAATGTGTCCTTGTTACTTTTAA
>JAPQNM010000012.1:10684967-10687467 GCA_029783475.1 Metacarcinus magister | reverse complement strand
GTGTGTGTGTGTGTAAGGGTGTATATTACTGTTGCTTCTTACACTCTCTCACTCTCTCAATCTTCTTCTTTTCTCTCTCCATTGCTTTCTCTCTCTTTTAAACACAAACCTTACCATAGTGTTTTAGCAATCCTCATATACCATCTTCTTTTCCTGAGAGAGAGAGAGAGAGAGAGAGAGAGAGAGAGAGAGAGAGAGAGAGAGAGAGAGAGAGAGAGAGAGAGAGAGAGAGAGAGAGAGAGAGAGTGTGTGTGTGTGTGTGTACGAGGAGGATAAAACTAAGCTCAGTAAAGGGATAACATAACATAACATAACATAACATAAGAAGTAAGGATGTAGTACAGAACACCACAGGGAGGGAGGAGAGAGAGTCTATCTGTTAGCTTACTACGTAGATCTCCTTACTCCTGATTGGTAACTTGGTCCCGTGCTGGAGTGACCGACAGATAGTTAGAACCAGTTACCCAATAAGTAGTAATGGAATGGACCACACCAGACATGGGTAGTAGGCGGGGAGGGAGCTGCAAAGTCAGTTAGCCAGCCAGTCCATTAGTCACTCAGTTAGCCAGTCAGTTAGCCAGTCAGTTAATCAATCAGTTAGCCAGTCAACCAGTCAGTTAGCCATTCATTTAGCCAGTCAATTAGCCAATCAGTTAGCCAGTCAGCCATACAGTCAGCCATTCAGTCAGTCAGTCAGTCAGTCAGTCAGTCAGTCAGTTAGCCAGTCAGTGAGCCGGTGTGTAAAAGGGTGTAGGACGCATCGAGGCATGGTAGGAAGGCAGGAAGGAAGGGAGTGTATGGTCATTGGGTGTGTTACGGTGTGTTAGGGTGGTAAAGGTAGGGTGAAAAGGGTGTGTCAGGGTGAGTGAGTGTGTGTGGGAGTATTTGAATGAGATGGAGAGAGGGAGGAGAGATGAATGAGTGTGTGTGTGTGTGTGTGTGTGTGTGTGTGTGTGTGTGTGTGTGTGTGTGTGTGTGTGTGTAGGCGTTAGAGAGGAAAGGGTGAGGGAGCGATGAACTAAAATGAGTAAGAAGTGAATGAGGAATAGCAGGATAAGGCGGGGCAAGGAAGGGCGAGGCGAGGCAAGGAGGGGGAAGAAAATACACAATAGTCTGGCCTGAAACTGAGGTCACGGTAACCCTTTTTCCCCTCAGGACCTCAGAGGGGCGCAAAGGGCAATAAAGAAGCCCTCGACTCCCCTCAGAGGGCGACGAGGGGACGCGAACGACGGGTCCTGATGAGTCGTTTTCGGGGATGAGGTCATGAAAGGATTGTGGGGAAGCATTTAAACACGAAATAATATTGCTTCTCTGTGTTTGTATGTGTGTGTGTGTGTGTGTGTGTATCTGTGTCTGTCAGTATACCACATCAAAGTAAAAGATCACAGTCACCTATAAATACCACAAGACAGACAGACAGACAGACACACAGATAAACAGACACACAAACATTCATCGTCAGGAGGGTAATTACCTTCGTCAGGATGGTCGCGGGTCATCTAAACTCACTGCCGGTAATTAAGAAGAAAGGTGAAAGGGGGGCCACTAAGGAGCTTCTAGAGTTAAAATTGGGCGGGAAAGTCGTCTCGAGGGAACGATGGGATGCTTACGTCTACTAGTCTTGTACGGGTCTTCAAGGGGGAGGTGAGGAGGCTGTAACGGGAAGAGTGTCGTGAGGGGAGGCGTGTTATGAGGGACAGCGGAAGAGGGGAAAGAGATAACAGTTTCTTTGCCTTACCTTAACGCTAGATTGGCAATGCTTAAATTAAAAGGCTGTGTTTAGGAGGGAGGAAGGGAGCGTGTGTGTGTGTGTGTGTGTGTGTGGTGTGTGTGGGTGATGTGTACACTGGTTATGGATGTGTTTGTATGTACGTAATAGAGACTTGGAACCCTTGTGTATGCAAATCCTCACTTAGGCGGCACAGACAACTCTTTATGTCCTTCCTCGTGCATTCATAACTGTATTCTGGGTTTGACCTTGAACCTACTTGACCTGACCTGACCTCGTTTCCATTGTCTTGTGTCTGCATTCTAATCACGTACGAAACCAGTTATGAATATACATCACTTTTTTTTTTTCTCTCTCACTTTCTTTCTTAATTTAAAACCTTTCACGTTTATCCACCTTCCTCCTCCTCCTCTCCTCCTCCTCCTCCTCCTCCTCCTCCTCCTCCTCCTCCTCCTCCTTCTTATAACCCTTCCCCCCAAAAAAAACAGGACCATTGCAGTATCCTCGTCATTGTTTTCTATACAAGACTTCTGAAGCAAACTTTTACTCGTGTCGTATCTCGCGGCCCCACACACACGACGCTCGCCTGCCTTCCTCTCTCTCTCTCTCTCTCTTTCTCTTTTTTTTCTCTCTCTTTCTCTGTCTCTTTCTTTTTTTCTCTCTCTCACTCAGTCGTACGCCGAGTTGGATGAACCAGCTGTTTGAAGCTTCGTTTTGGTCCCTGGTTGAATCATTCTAAGGTTATTTTTGCATTTCGTGACTCCAGCCTCC
>JAPQNM010000012.1:10657467-10679967 GCA_029783475.1 Metacarcinus magister | reverse complement strand
TTGTGGTGGTGGTGGTAATAATAATAGTAGTTGTAATGATATATTGCCAAGTACACATTTAAAACACACCTTTCCATTTCAATATCAAACTCCTTTCTTACCTCTACTATGATAATATTCACCTGCATTTTAATTACCTTTTAGCCAGTACAGGTGTTCAATACATACAAATACACACACTAAAATATTTATAAACATTCTTACACTCATTACCTTTCCATATACAATTCCTACCTTTAATTTAGCCCACAGTTTACCTGGATACCCTTTAATAGTACAGGTGTTCAATGCATACAAATATACATACTAAACCAACTATGCATATCCCTATAGTCTATATCTAACGCTATGTAATGTCATCAACACTAGTAATTCCTTCTTATTTCCCCTTTTTCCCCTTTCCTCTGCCTCTATCCTTTCCCTTAAGACTTGCAAAGAGAGTCATGCCTGAGGGGAAGTGAGTCGCGTTTCCCCTCACTCAGCTAAGGATAGAAAGAAATGATTATGTGAGTTTCTCGTTCCGTTAAGAGTGGAGTCAAGTGATCGCTGTGTTAAGAACTTAATCTGGTGTGATGGAATTGATGGTATAGTTAATGGTGCAGTTAAAAGTGGAAGAGGAAAAGGAGTAAGAGGAATGTTGAGTATTGTGGAAGGAAAGTAGAGAATGAAGACTGATATCTGTACTTAGAGGAAAGGAGTGGAAAAAGTTGTATGTGATGGGGAAAGAGAGAGAGAGAGAGATAAAAAAGAAGACAGTATTCATCTTTTTCTTAATATTTTTGTATTTTTGTTGTTATTGATGTTATTATTGTTATTGTTATTATTATCATTATTATTATTGTTATCATTATTATTATTATTATTGTTGTCATTATTATTACTATGCTCATAATTCTTGGTTATCGCTGCTGTAATTGTTATTGTTATTTCCATTATTATCATCTCACTGAAATTACACTTTTTTTTTCTCTCTCAAACACATTCATTCGCATAAAAACGACATTTACTAATAGAAAATTGCCATGAACAAATATATATTTTACGAACATTAAAAACTTCCTATACAGAATTGCAATATACATTTTTTTTCTCCTCTCTCTCTCTCTCTCTCTCTCTCTCTCTCTCTCTCTCTCTCTCTCTCTCTCTCTCTCTCTCTCTCTCTCTCTCTCTCTTTCTCTTTCTCTTTCTCTCTCTCTCTCTGCTAATCCTCACATTGGTATAAACTTCAAAATTAGTGAAATGAACAAACCACTTCATACTTCTCTCGTGCTTCTTACCACACACTCAACACTTCCTCCTCCTCCTCCTCCTCCTCCTCCTCCTCCTCCTCCTCCTTCTCTTACTTACTATTTCTTATTTATTCTTATCCTCTCTCTTTCTCTCTATTTTTTCTCTCTCTCCTGTTTCTCTTGCATTTCTTTTTCACATTATTTTCTCATCTTTTTCTCCTCCTCCTTTTACTTGCTATTTCTTATTCATTCTTATCCTCTCTCATTTATTCCTCTTTCTCCTCCTCTCTTCTTTCCACTTCTCTGGGTTAGTGATGTTGCTTTGTGTACCTCCTCCTCCTCCTCTTCCTCCACTTCCTCCTTCTTCTCCTCCTCCTCCTCCTCCTCCTCCTCCTCCTCCTCCTCCTCCTCCTCCTCCTCCTCCTCCTCCTCCTCCTCCTCCTCCTCCTCCTCCTCCTTCTTGAATGTCTCCTCCTCTTCACCTTTTTCCTCACATTTTATATCTAGACGTCATTTTATTCTGATTAAATTCTGCGTTTCCTTGAAGTCTCAAAATATCATCGCCGTCATTTATTTTTCTTTTGCATTTTATATTTTTCGTTATGCCACCATTTTTATTTTTATTTATTTTGGAAAACCGTCACGGAGAAAATTATATATACCTCTTCCGTGTTCATTATTTTCCACCTTTACGTTGTCTGCCTTATCTCTCTCTCTCTTTTTTTTTCTCTCCCTCTCCCTCTCTCTCCCTCTCTTTCTCTCTCAATCTTTTTTTACAATCTCGTTTTTTTTCTTTTTTCACGTTTTTTCTATCTTATCTGTAAAGTATTTGTCACACACACACACACACACACACACACACACACACACACACACACACACACACACACACACACACACACACACACACACGTCTCATTATCATTAAACTCCTTACAGTCACTCTCCTTTATCTCTATTATCTCCTTTATCTCTTTGCGTCTCTCCGCGGCCAGGTAAGGAGCGAGGCAGGTAAGCTGACAAAGGTGTTTCAGTAGGATTGCTCATTAGGGAAAAGACAGGTAGATGGCAGCACATTACGAGAGAGAGAGAGAGAGAGAGAGAGAGAGAGAGAGAGAGAGAGAGAGAGAGAGAGAGAGAGAGAGAGAGAGAAGGGGAGGATTAGGGAAAAGAAAACATAATGGGGAGTATAAGCTTTTCCCTCTATTACATTCTCTCTCTCTCTCTCTCTCTCTCTCTCTCTCTCTCTCTCTCTCTCTCTCTCTCTCTCTCTCTCTCTCTCTCTCTCTCTCTCTCTCTCTCTCTCTCTCTCTCTCTCTCTCTCTCTCTCGTATCTTTAACTCGTTACTGGACATTAAACGTAAACCTGGTGTTGTGAATTGAGCGAGAGAGAGAGAGAGAGAGAGAGAGAGAGAGAGAGAGAGAGAGAGAGAGAGAGAGAGAGAGAGAGAGAGAGAGAGAGAGAGAGCATTAGGAAAGGAGAAACGTATTGATAAAGAGAGACTTGGAAGGAAGGAAACTAGTTTTTTATCTCTCTTTCTCTCTCTTTTTTTGGTATGCCGGTGTGTGTGTGTGTGTGTGTGTGTGTGTGTGTGGGTGTGTGTGTGTGTGGGTGTGTGTGTGTGGGTGTGTGTGTGGGTGGTGGCAGAGGGTGTGGCTAATGGTGTGGCGAGTGTTAGCAATGTATACTTTTTTCTGTGGTGTGGTGTGTGGTGGAGTGGGAGGAGGAGGAGGAGGAGGAGGAGGAGGAGGAGGAGGAGGGGGGGGTGGATGAGGAGGAGGAGGAGGAGGGGAAGGGGGGGGTAGGAGGGGGGGGTGAAGTGGAAGGGGAATGAGTGGAGGGACCTAAGTAACTTTTAACAATGGACTGGAAGTAAGTAATTGTACCGTTGTTTCCAGATCAAACTCAGGCTGGACACTGGAAACACAGCTAACAGTAGGGGAAAAAGGGAAAAACGGTAAGGAAAAAGAGGAAATTATGAGTAAATGAGAGAGAAACAGAGAGGAAAAGGGAAAACTGACTGAATGCAAAGGGGAAACAGAGAGGGAAAAAGGAAAACTGACTGAATGCAAGGGGGAAACAGAGGAAAAAAGGAAAACTGACTGAATGCAAAGGGGAAACAGAGAGGAAAAGGGGAAAACTGACTGAATGCAAGGGAAAAATTGTCAGGAAAAGAGGAAAACTGACTGAATGAAAAGGGAAACAGAGGAAAAAAGGAAAAACTGACTGAATAAAAGGGTGAAAAAAAGGGAAAACTATAATTATCATCACTCATTCCATTAAAACATCTTCACTAAACAAAACAAACACATCTTAACATCTTATAATTCTTTGTATTAGTTTCCTCTTCACCTTCTCTTCCTAGTTCCTCTTTATCACAAATTCTACGTTCTTCCTTCTTACGTCAAGCAACACCCACAAAACATATATATATAGGGAAACATAGCACTCAATTTCCCTTTGCAGTTCTGGTCTTGTGTTGCAGTAGAACCACTACGTTTCCTCCATCACCTCCTCCATCACTCCCCCTCTTTCCCCCTCCCCCTCTTTCCCCCTCCCCCTCTTTCCCTCTCTCTCCTCCTCCTTCTTCCTCTCTCTTCCTCCTCATTTTCCTTCCACTCCTCTTCCTGCTTCCAGACCTATCCTGTAAAAGAGAGAGAGAGAGAGAGAGAGAGAGAGAGAGAGAGAGAGAGAGAGAGAGAGAGAGAGAGAGAGAGAGAGAGAGAGAGAGAGAGAGAGAGAGAGAGAGAGAGATGACCAAGCGCATCCGAAACACACACCACGAAACACATGCCATAAATAGTGATGAATGCTTCTAGGGAGGAGGAGGAGGAGGAGGAGGAGGAGGAGGAGGAGGAGGAGGAGGAGGAGGAGGAGGAGGAGGAGGAGGAGGAGGAGTAAGAGGAAGAGGAGGAGTAAGAGGAAGAGGAGGAGGAGGAGAAGGGGGAGGAAGAAGACGAAGAGATAAATGAACCAGAAAAAATAAGAAGAAAATGTAACTGAGAAAGAGAAGCAGAAAGAGAAAAATAAGTTACTGAAAGAGAAATAGCAAAAGGCGAAGGAGGAAGAGGAGGATAAAGAAGAAGAAAAGAAGGAGGAAGAGAAGGAGGAGGATAAGACTGAAGCTGCAGAGTGTGAAGAAAAAATACATACAAGTGTTTGCATGAAGTTGGATTCTGTAGCGAGTCTGTGCGTGACTGAAACATGAGGAGGCTGTCAACGCGACCTTCCGCCGCCCTCCCTCAGCTTACCTATCTCTTCCTCACCTTTCCTCAACTTTCCTCACCTTTCCTCACCTTTCCTCACCTTTCTTCACCTTACCTCACCTTTCCTTACCTTTCCTTATCTTTTCTCACCTTTCCTCACCTGCCTCACAAACGAACACAAAGCAACACAAAGAAATAACTAACATCAGTAGACTTATTGGCCCATGCAACACTATATCTAAAGTGAGAGACATAGGATAGTAAAGGCGAAGGCTTCTTGTTATTAGGCAAGCAAAGGTGAAATACAATTCAATATTATAATAATCAGGAAAATAAGGCCAGATTCGTGTTCAGCATGACCGAAAACATCATTGTACCAATTTTCATGAGATTCCGAGGTGTGGAAATATGCATGAAATGTTGTAGGGTACACCCTTAGAATTTTTGACATAAATCATATATTTTTAAATAACTCGAAATGTTTGGGGTTTACGTAAAACACGTATATAATATAAAAGAAAGAACAGGATACGCCCTTTCTATTGAAATAGAGGGAAATAGAATTGGAATGTAATTGTAGATGTAGGTCTGTAAAGTATTATGCATTAATATCTTTCATAAAATTTTAATTTTCTTCATAAGTATTGAAGTAATGGGAAAGATAATGACAATATAAGATAGACATTATCAAACTTCAAAATTTTACTCCTATACAATATTCCTGTAGGAGTAATATTTACGTAGTAAAATGGGAAAAACTTTTTCGACCTCAATTCTGGTGGAATTTACAGGCTACAAAACGGATAATCCAAATGTTATATTAATGACAAAACTAATTCCAGATTCGTGATCAGCATGACCGAGAACCTCTCGGTATCAATTTTCATGAGTTGTGTTGAAATATTAACAAAACCTTAACCTAACTAACGTTTCCCACCCATTCTGGGCTGAAATCATGCTGCTTTGAATAATTCGAAAAGTATGAGATTTACCTCAAAAATTTACTGAATAGTCAAGAAAAAGTAATAGACGTGCATTCTGGTGTGTTATAGTGAAATGGAATTGGAATGTGAGTATAGATGCACGAATGTAAAAAGGACTTTTAATCGGCTTTAATCAGTTTTAATTTTGTATATGTTCTTGTTTCAAATACTACATATATATATATATATATATATATATATATATATATATATATATATATATATATATATATATATGTGTGTGTGTCTCGACAAATGTGTAATTTTTGTTTCATGGTTTCATGTTGCCCTCCAGTCAAAGAGGTTCTAGATCCGGCCCTGAAGACAGGATCGGGAAAGGTCAAATTAGGTCAGGTTATGCTTGAACACGATCCTCAGAAAGGTAGCTTAGCTTGGTGTTGCCTTCGTTGCGTGAGTTTGCATACACACACACACACACACACACACACACACACACACACACACACACACACACACACACACACACACACACACACACACACACACACACACACACACACACACACACAGACACACGCACACACACAGACACACACACACACACAGACACACACACACACACACACACACACAGACACACACACACACAGACACACACACACACACACACACACACACACACACACACACACACACACACACACACAGACACACACACACACAGACACACACACACACACACACACACACACACACACACACACACACACACACACACACACACACACACACACACACACACACACACACACACACACACACACACACTCTTAGCATAACTACTGTAAATGTGTATTTTTTATATCTTCAAAAATAAAAATACACTATCTTTCCTTTTTCAATTTTTTATCAGAGGTAAAAGTTGTTAGTCTTGCAAATCAAAGTTACGTCCTTCCTTCATATCTACAGATGCACTTTAATCATACTTCTTCCTCTCACTTTCCTCTTGTGTTCCCTGTTCATATATCAGTCAAGTGGAGGCTTTTACATGCATCCTGTCCTCTTCAAACCATACTCTTCCACCCTCTCCTCCTCCTCCTCCTCCTCCTCTTCCATCTCTTTCCTATTTGGTCATCATCATCATTCCACTTATACATTCATTGCCTCTCACTCCATATCCGTTTTCTATCCCCTTTCTTCCCTCTTTCCCATCCTTCTTCCTTTCCTCCGCGTCCTCTTCCTCCCCCTCCCACCCGCCACGGTCCATTGGTAGAAGGTCGCAGACTCATGCATATAACAACGCATCCTGACCGTCACTCGTTCTCTCTAATTCCTTATGACCTCCAGACTGTCAATTCGTCTGTGTCTGCGTCAGGTCACGGAAATGGGAAAGCCATGCTGGGTCCCCTTAGCCGATGGACGCCTTCAAGATGGATAAGGTGGCTCTGTTGGAAGGGCGTGAGGGGTTGGTGGTGGTGGTGGTGGTGGTGGTGGTGGTGGTGGTGGTGGTGGTGGTGGTGGTGGTGGTGGATAGAGAGAAATACTACTGGGTTGGTTGGCTTAATGGAAACGTTGATTGCTATGTGCTGTCTGTCCTTTTGGTGTTGTGTGTGATGGTGTTGCGTGGTGGTGATGAGAGTAATGTGGTAGTAATAGTACTGGTGTTCTCTTTGTGCTGTGATGCTGGTGTTGTGTGTGTGTGGGTGTGGGTGTGTGATGGTGTTGCGTGGTGATGATGAGACTAATATGGTGATGATAGTGGTGGAGCTGGCGTTATGTCTGTGTAATTACCAATGGAGATTCGAGAGTTGGTGGAGATTTTGATAGTAGTGGCAGTGGAGGCTTAATTAATAGTGTGGTGGAGCCTGTGGTGTGGTAGTGAGAATGCTCCTATTGGTGGTGACTGTGGTGGTGGGAGTGGACGAGGTGGTGGTGACAGTGAAGGACTAGTGGAAGCTTAGCGTGTGATGGTGACTTACCCAAAGATTACTAAGTCTTTCCCACTAACTCATCCTAGATTCCTGAGCGTTGAGGAAGCTAAGAGGAGGAAGAGGAGGAGAGAAGAAAATGAAGGAGAGTGAGGGGAGAACAGAGACAAGTCGTAGATAGGAGACCGAGGGGAGGGCGAGAGGGGAGAAAGATTAGTTCGTCAATATTTCAAAATGTACATGTCTTCCTATCGCCTTTAGGAACCCCGAGGATGACGTGTGGGGCTAAGAAGCTCGTTTTAGGGAGGCAGAACAAACCAAGATCAAGCAAGCACATCAAAAACAAAACCAAGATCAAATAACATATAGATATTTATTGATAAGAAAAAGCAACGAAAATTATCAAAACCAGACTAAAACCATCTTTTTCTCCTCCTCTTTCTCCTTCTCCTCTACCACCACTCCTCCTCCTCCTCCTCCTCCTCCTCCTCCTCCTCCTCCTCCTCCTCCTCCTCCTCTAGCTTCTGAGAGATGCCGCCAAAGCTTCCAGGACAAAAACAAAAATGTGCGTTGACCTGAAAGTCTTTGTCCTGCTTTGTTACCTCGACGGGCGCGAAGAGCATGATGCTAATTCCGCTTTAAGCCTTAGAATGTCTGTGTGTGTGTCTATGTTTTCACCTCTCTCTCTGGGGACGATGTGTTGCTCTTTTCCTCCTCTCCTCTCCTCTCCTACATGCACTTCTCCCTCCACGTTCCTCCCCTCCATTACCTCTACCTCTCTCTCCCCTTTTCTATATTCTCTCTTTCTATTTTTTTTCTCTCTCTCTCTTTTCTATTTCCCTCCGTCTCCTCTCTGTGTTTACTGAGGGGAAGGAAAGAACGCGGGTGATTTTCTATTTATAAATGTTGACAGTTTTTAAAGAATAGTTCCATGTGTAGAGAAATATGACTGCTTCTAGTTGTTGTAGTAGTAGTTGTGGTGGTGGTGGTAGTAGTGGTAGTAGTAGTAGTAGTAGTAGTAGTAGTAGTAGTAATAGTTAGTGGAATGTTTGTTTATATATCACTTCTGGTTTTTCTTTTCTTTAATTCCTGTCATCATTATTTTTCTTGATTAAATTCCTTCCGTCGTCCCTCCCACATATAACTTGTAATTCTACTACTACTTGCACTTCTACGTGTACTACTACTTGTACTACTTGCCTCCTACTGTGGTATAATCCCACCAGAATTACATACTTAATCAGCAAGTAACACACACACACACACACACACACACACACACACACACACACACACACACACACACACACACACACACACACACACACACACACGCCTAATCTCCTCTGCAGGAAATTGGTGCGCCAGTAATTTTAGAAAGCAACTTTGTGTAGTTAGAGTCGTGTTTGGGCGTGTTTTATCAGCGACCAAAGATAAATGAGTTTTTGATGTGCCTTCGTTAATGTGCAGTCACACACACACGCCCACACACACACACACACACACACACACACACATTCTCTCTCTCTCTCTCTCTCTCTCTCTCTCTCTCTCTCTCTCTCTCTCTCTCTCTCTCTCTCTCTCTCTCTCTCTCTCTCTCTCTCTCTCTCTCTTCAACACCTGACTCGTTCATATGTAAAAGTAAAAAGAAAAGCGACTCTTAAGGTTTCAAGGAATTTCCTGTTGAAAGCGAAAAAGTTGATTGAAAAAAACACACAAAGAAGTCACACAGAGAGAACCTTGAACTGCGATACTTGAAAAAAGAAAAGAAAATCTGAATAAACTGATTTGGAGCATTTCAAATATTTTTTTTTAATTATTACTATTAATATTTTTATTTTTATTATTATTATTATTATTATTATTATTATTTTTGTAGTAGTAGTAGTAGTAGTAGTAGTAGTAGTAGTAGCAATAGTATTCTCACACCAAGTTCACACATACATCACGCGTCTTCGTTTCATTTCATTTCGTTTCGTTTTGTTTTTCTCTCTTTGCTTCGTTCGAGTCAAGGGAAGGGAACAGTTTTAATGAAGTGAACGATATTTTTTCTTTCTTCTTAAGCCGCCGAGACGATAGAGTTTGGAATTGTAACAAGAGAATCATGGAGTGAGGGAGGGAGGAGGTGGAGGAAGAGGCAGGTGTGAGAGGAAGACAAGAGGCAGCACAAGAGGAGAGAACAGAAAGAAAAAAAGAGAAGGAATAAGCAGAACATAGCACAAGGGAGAAGAAAATGAGAGGTAATAAGATCAAATAAATCAAGTAGTAAAGTGAATGAATGGTATTAACGTCTCACTTTAAACATCTGGAAGCTAAGTGGCAGTGGTGTTGCATTGCAGGAGTGTTGCAGGGGTGTTGCAGTGGTGTTGCAGTGGTGTTGCAGGGGTGTTGCAGGGGGTTGTTGCATTGGAAAGGTGTTGCAGTGGTGTTGCAGGATGTAGGAAGCCCTTGAGATGCATTGAGACGCCCCCTTCCCTCCCCTCCTTCTGACTACTACTGAAGACAAGTGTTCTGGATGCCTTGGAGTCTTTGAAAGGTTGACTCCGCTCCATATTGTCCTTCAGGGAACACTCAGATCGACAATTGTATTTGGTTATCTCACTTGGGCGTCTCAGAACGTATAAAGGTTGGTTTTTTTTTACGCTCCCTCTCTCCCTCTTTGTCTGTTTATATTCGAAGGAGGAGTTCTGTAATGCATTCCTGAAGTGATATTGTATTGTAGAATGTGTAAGTAAGAGTGTCGTGTCGTTGGTAGTGAAGTGTATCGTCTCTTATATGTTCAGCTTCAGAAGTGTGTTAAGGAAATGCCATGAAGGTGTAGTTAAGGAAGTAAGTTTATGTTAGTATTATGGATGATTTTATTAGGTAACTGCACGTTCAGTATTATTAAACGCATCTTATTTGCATTTTTTATTATATTGCATGTCAACATTTAGAAGCGGTAAAGGAAGATATCATATTTTTTCTTTGATTTCAACATTCAACATTACAATTATTCTCTGAGAGTTGTATGTAACTGTCGAGGAGGTAACAGGACCTATAGGCACACATACACCGTCTACCAATAGTTGACTTAATATCCACAGAACTATTGGAAAGCAGAGTAGTCGAAGGTCCAACTATTGTATTTCTCCTGCAGGTCGCTCCCTCCTCGTCCCTCCTCGTCCCTCCTCGTCCTCTCAGGTACACACGCCTTAACCCATTCACCGTGATAATGCAAAAAGTTTCTTGTATCGCCTGTGATCTAATAATTTATGATTTTTCAATCAATACATTGAATAATATGCTTAGGATAGTAAATTTCTCCTGGTTTATCCGATTTGAACAGTAGCATCAACACATCATTTAGTCTTAAGTTACATAAGTTATACAGCATTGAAGTTGAATACAAAACGATTTCAAAGCCATGATACGAGGGAAGCGCATTGCCAGACGTATGATACACCACCCACTTCACCATATATATATATATATATATATATATATATATATATATATATATATACATATATATACATATATATATATATATATATATATATATATATATATATATATTTATATATATATATATATATATATATATATATATATTTATATATATATATATATATATATATATATATATATATACACACATACATATATATATATATATATATATATATATATATATATATATATATATATATATATAGAGAGAGAGAGAGAGAGAGAGAGAGAGAGAGAGAGGGAGAGACAAAATGAGGAAGAAAGTCATGTTTATATATAAATATTAAGTTTCATTTTACTGCGTAATTATTAGTCATAAAACAAATATTCATAATAACAGTTGTACAGTTTAATTAGGTGTATCAGATGCTGCAATAATATTTCCAATATCTCTAATAGCTTTCGGGAAAATGAGGAGGAAAGTCATGTTTTTATATAAATATTAAGTTTCATTTTACTGCGTAATTATTAGTCATAAAACAAATATTCATAATTACAGTTGGACAGTTTAATTAGGTGTATCAGATGCTGCAATGATATTTCCAATATTTCTAATAGCTTTCGGGAAAATGAGGAGGAAAGTCATGTTTTTATATAAATATTAAGTTTCATTTTACTGCGTAATTATTAGTCATAGAACAAATATTCATTGTATCAGTTGTATAGTTTAATTAGGTCTATCAGATGCTGCAATTATATTTCCAATATCTCTAATAGCTTTCAAGAAAATGATGAGGAAAGTCATGTTATTATATAAAAATACGGTTTTATTTTACTACGTAATTATTAGTCATAGAAAAAATATTCATAATATCAGTTGTACAGTTGAGTTAGGTGTATCAGATGATGCAATCATATTTCCAATATCTCTAATAGCTTTCGAGAAAACGAGGAAGAAAGTAATTTTAAAAAAAGTAAAATTCAGTATTTATTAGTACTAGTGAAAATATTCATAATGACAGTAGTAGATTTTAATTTGGTCTATCAGATGCTGCAATGATATTTCCAATATCTCTAATAGCTTTCGAAAAAATGAGAAGGAAAATCATGTTTTTATATAAATATTAAGTTTCATTTTACTGCGTAATTATTAGTCATAGAAAAAATATTCATAATGAGAGTTGTACAGTTTAATTAGGTGTATCAGATGCTGCAATGATATTTCCAATATCTCTAATAGCTTTCGGGAAAAAAAGGAGGAAAGTCATGTTTTTATATAAATATTAAGTTTCATTTTATTGCGTAATTATTAGTCATAAAACAAATATTCATAATTACAGTTGTACAGTTTAATTAAGTGTATCAGATGCTGCAATGATATTTCCAATATTTCTAATAGCTTTTGGGAAAATGAGGAGTAAAGTCATGTTTTTATATAAATATTAAGTTTAATTTTACTGCGTAATTATTAGTCATAGAACAAATATTTATAATTTAAATTTTACAATTTAATTAGGTCTATCAGATGCTGCAATGATATTTCCAATATCTCTAATAGATTTCGAGGAAATGAGGAGGAAATTCATGTTTTTATATAAATATTCAGTTTCATTTTACTGCGTAATTATTAGTCATAGAATAAATATTAATAATGACAGTTGTACAGTTTAATTAGGTGTATCAGATGCTGCAATGATATTTCCAATATCTCTAATAACTTTCGAGAAAATGAGGAGGAAATTCATATTTTTAAATAAATATTAAGTTTCATTTTACTGCGTAATTATTAGTCATAGAACAAATATTAATAATGACAGTTGTACAGTTTAATTAGGTGTATCAGATGCTGCAATGATATTTCCAATATCTCTAATAGCTTTCGAGGAAATGAGGAGAAAAGTTATGTTTTTAAATAAATATTAAGTTTAATTTTACTGCGTAATTGTTAGTCATGGAACAAATATACATAATGACAGTTGTACAGTTTAATTTGGTGCATCAGATGCTGTAATGATATTTCCAATATCTCTAATAGCTTTCGAGAAAATGAGTAGGAAAGTCATGTCTTTAAATAAATATTAAGTTTAATTTTACTGCGTAATTGTTAGTCATAGAACAAATATTCATAATGACAGTTGTACAGTTTAATTTGGTGTATCAGATGCTGCAATGATATTTCCAATATCTCTAATAGCTTTCGGAAAAATGAGGAGAAAATTCATGTTTTTAAATATATATTAAGTTTCATTTTACTGCGTAATTATTAGTCATACAAAAAATATTCATAATATCAGTTTTACAGTTTAATTAGGTGAATCAGCTGCTGCAATGATATTTCCAATATCTCTGATAGCTTTCGAGAAAATGAGGAGGAAAGTCATGTTTTTAAATAAATATTAAGTTTCATTTTACTGCGTAATTATTAGTCATAGAACAAATATTCATTGTATCAGTTGTATAGTTTAATTAGGTCTATCAGATGCTGCAATTATATTTCCAATATCTCTAATAGCTTTCAAGAAAATGATGAGGAAAGTCATGTTATTATATAAAAATACGGTTTTATTTTACTACGTAATTATTAGTCATAGAAAAAATATTCATAATATCAGTTGTACAGTTGAGTTAGGTGTATCAGATGATGCAATCATATTTCCAATATCTCTAATAGCTTTCGAGAAAACGAGGAAGAAAGTAATTTTAAAAAAAGTAAAATTCAGTATTTATTAGTACTAGTGAAAATATTCATAATGACAGTAGTAGATTTTAATTTGGTCTATCAGATGCTGCAATGATATTTCCAATATCTCTAATAGCTTTCGAAAAAAATGAGGAGGAAAATCATGTTTTTATATAAATATTAAGTTTCATTTTACTGCGTAATTATTAGTCATAGAAAAAATATTCATAATGAGAGTTGTACAGTTTAATTAGGTGTATCAGATGCTGCAATGATATTTCCAATATCTCTAATAGCTTTCGGGAAAAAAAGGAGGAAAGTCATGTTTTTATATAAATATTAAGTTTCATTTTATTGCGTAATTATTAGTCATAAAACAAATATTCATAATTACAGTTGTACAGTTTAATTAAGTGTATCAGATGCTGCAATGATATTTCCAATATTTCTAATAGCTTTTGGGAAAATGAGGAGTAAAGTCATGTTTTTATATAAATATTAAGTTTAATTTTACTGCGTAATTATTAGTCATAGAACAAATATTTATAATTTAAATTTTACAATTTAATTAGGTCTATCAGATGCTGCAATGATATTTCCAATATCTCTAATAGATTTCGAGGAAATGAGGAGGAAATTCATGTTTTTATATAAATATTCAGTTTCATTTTACTGCGTAATTATTAGTCATAGAATAAATATTAATAATGACAGTTGTACAGTTTAATTAGGTATATCAGATGCTGCAATGATATTTCCAATATCTCTAATAACTTTCGAGAAAATGAGGAGGAAATTCATATTTTTAAATAAATATTAAGTTTCATTTTACTGCGTAATTATTAGTCATAGAACAAATATTAATAATGACAGTTGTACAGTTTAATTAGGTGTATCAGATGCTGCAATGATATTTCCAATATCTCTAATAGCTTTCGAGGAAATGAGGAGAAAAGTTATGTTTTTAAATAAATATTAAGTTTAATTTTACTGCGTAATTGTTAGTCATGGAACAAATATACATAATGACAGTTGTACAGTTTAATTTGGTGCATCAGATGCTGTAATGATATTTCCAATATCTCTAATAGCTTTCGAGAAAATGAGTAGGAAAGTCATGTCTTTAAATAAATATTAAGTTTAATTTTACTGCGTAATTGTTAGTCATAGAACAAATATTCATAATGACAGTTGTACAGTTTAATTTGGTGTATCAGATGCTGCAATGATATTTCCAATATCTCTAATAGCTTTCGGGAAAAATGAGGAGAAAATTCATGTTTTTATAATATATATTAAGTTTCATTTTACTGCGTAATTATTAGTCATACAAAAAATATTCATAATATCAGTTTTACAGTTTAATTAGGTGAATCAGCTGCTGCAATGATATTTCCAATATCTCTGATAGCTTTCGAGAAAATGAGGAGGAAAGTCATGTTTTTAAATAAATATTAAGTTTCATTTTACTGCGTAATTATTAGTCATAGAACAAATATTCATTGTATCAGTTGTATAGTTTAATTAGGTCTATCAGATGCTGCAATGATATTTCCAATATCTCTAATAGCTTTCGAGAAAATGAGGAGGAAAGTCATGTTTTTATATAAATATTCAGTTTCATTTTACTGCGTAATTATTAGTCATAGAATAAATATTAATAATGACAGTTTTACAGTTTAATTAGGTATATCAGCTGCTGCAATGATATTTCCAATATCTCTAATAGCTTTCGAGAAAATGAGGAGGAAAGTCATGTTTTTATATAAATATTAAGTTTCATTTTACTGCGTAATTATTAGTCACAGAACAAATATTCATAATGAGAGTTGTACAGTTTAATTAGGTGTATCAGATGCTGATATTATATTTCCAATATCTCAAATAGCTTTCGAGAAAAGGACGAAGAAAGTCATGTTTTTATATAAAAATACGGTTTTATTTGACTGCGTAATTATTAGTCATAGAACAAATGTTCATAATATCAGTTGTAGAGTTGAATTAGGTGTATCAGATGATGCAATGATATTTCCAATATCTCTAATAGCTTTCGAGAAAACGAGGAAGAAAGTAATTTTTAAAAAAGTAAAATTCAGTATTTATTAGTACTAGTGGAAATATTCATAATGACAGTAGTAGATTTTAATTTGGTCTATCAGATGCTGCAATGATATTTCCAATATCTCTAATAGCTTTCGAGAAAAATGAGGAGGAAAATCATGTTTTTATATAAATATTAAGTTTCATTTTACTGCGTAATTATTAGTCATAGAAAAAATATTCATAATGAGAGTTGTACAGTTTAATTAGGTGTATCAGATGCTGCAATGATATTTCCAATATCTCTAATAGCTTTCGGGAAAAAAAGGAGGAAAGTCATGTTTTTATATAAATATTAAGTTTCATTTTACTGCGTAATTATTAGTCATAAAACAAATATTCATAACTACAGTTGTACAGTTTAATTAGGTGTATCAGATGCTGCAATGATATTTCCAATATTTCTAATAGCTTTTGGGAAAATGAGGAGTAAAGTCATGTTTTTATATAAATATTAAGTTTCATTTTACTGCGTAATTATTAGTCATAGAAAAAATATTCATAATTTCAGTTTTACAATTTAATTAGGTCTATCAGAGGCTGCAATGATATTTCCAATATCTCTAATAGATTTCGAGGAAATGAGGAGGAAATTCATGTTTTTATATAAATATTCAGTTTCATTTTACTGCGTAATTATTAGTCATAGAACAAATATTAATAATGACAGTTGTACAGTTTAATTAGGTGTATCAGATGCTGCAATGATATTTCCAATATCTCTAATAGCTTTCGAGCAAAATAGGAGTAAAGTTATGTTTATATAAAAATATTAAGTTTCATTTTACTGAGTAATTATTAGTCATAGAACAAATATTCATAATGACAGTTATACAGTTTAATTAGGTGTATCAGATGCTGTAATGATATTTCCAATATCTCTAATAGCTTTCGAGAAAATGAGGAGGAAAGTCATGTTTTTAAATAAATATTAAGTTTAATTATACTGCGTAATTATTAGTCATAGAACAAATATTCATAATATCAGTTGTACAGTTTAATTAGGTCTATCAGATGCTGCAATTATATTTCCAATATTTCTAATAGCTTTCAAGAAAATGACGAGGAAAGTCATGTTTTTATATAAAAATACGGTTTTATTTTACTGCGTAATTATTAGTCATAGAACAAATATTCATAATGACATTTGTACAGTTTAATTAGGTGTATCAGATGCTGCAATGATATTTCCAATATCTCTAATAGCTTTCGAGAAAATGAGGAAAGTCATGTTTTTATATAAATATTAAGTTTCATTTTACTGCGTAATTATTAGCCATAGAACAAATATTCATAATATCAAATGTATAGTTTAATTAGGTGTATCAGATGCTGCAATGATATTTCCAATATCTCTAATAGCTTTTGAGAAAATGAGGAGGAAAGTCATGTTTTTAAATTAATATTAAGTTTAATTTTACTGCGTAATTATTAGTCATAGAACAAATATTCATAATATCAGTTTTACAGTTTATTTAGGCGTATCAGATGCTGCAATGATATTTCCAATATCTCTAATAGCTTTCGGGAAAATGAGGAGGAAATTCATGTTTATATATATATATATATTAAGTTTCATTTTACTGCGTAATTATTAGTCATAGAACAAATATTCATAATGACAGTTTTACAATTTAATTAGGTGTATCAGATGCTGCAATCATATTTCCAATATCTCTAATAGCTTTCGGGAAAATGAGGAGGAAAGTCATGTTTTTATATAAATATTAAGTTTCATTTTACTGCGTAATTATTAGTCATAAAACAAATATTCATAATGACAGTTGTACAGTTTAATTAGGTGTATCAGATGCTGCAATGATATTTCCAATATTTCTAATAGCTTTCGGGAAAATTAGGAGGAAAGTCATGTTTTAATATAAATATAAGGTTTCATTTTACTGCGTTATTATTAGTCATAGAACAAATATTCATAATATCAGTTGTACAGTTTAATTAGGTGTATCAGATGCTGCAATGATATTTCCAATATCTTTAATAGCTTTCGAGAAAATGAGGAGGAAATTCATGTTTTTAAATAAATATTAAGTTTCATTTTACTGCGTAATTATTAGTCATAGAACAATTATTCATAATGACAGTTGTACAGTTTATTTAGGTATATCAGAATCTGCAATGATATTTCCAATATCTTTAATAGCTTCCGGGAAAATGAGGAGGAAAGTCATGTTTTTATATAGATATTAAGTTTCATTTTACTGCGTAATTATTAGTCATAGAACAAATATTCATAATGACAATTGTACAGTTTAATTAGGTGTATCAGATGCTGCATTGATATTTCCAATATCTCTAATAGCTTTCGAGAAAATGAGGAGGAAAGTCATGTTTTTATATAAATATAAAGTTTCATTTTACTGCGTAATTATTAGTCATAGAACAAGTATTCATAATTTCAGTTTTACAGTTTAATTAGGTCTATCAGATACTGCAATGATATTTCCAATATCTCTAATAGCTTTCGAGAAAATGAGGAGGAAATTCATGTTTTTATATAAATATTAAGTTTCATTTTACTGCGTAATTATTAGTCATAGAAAAAATATTCATAATATCAGTTGTACAGTTTAATTAGGTGTATCAGCTGCTGCAATGATATTTCCAATATCTCTAATAGCTTTTGAGAAAATGAGGAGGAAAGCCATGTTTTTATATAAATATTAAGTTTAATTTTACTGCGTAATTATTAGTCATAGAACAAATATTCATAATTAGAGTTCTACAGTTTAATTAGGTGTATCAGATGATGCAATGATATTTCAAATATCTCTAATAGCTTTCGAGAAAACGAGGAAGAAAGTAATTTTAAAAAAAGTAAAATTCAGTATTTATTAGTACTAGTGAAAATATTCATAATGACAGTAGTAGATTTTAATCAGGTCTATCAGATGCTGCAATGATATTTCAAATATCTCTATTAGCTTTCGAGAAAATGAGGAGGAATGTCATGTTTTTATATAAATATATAGTTTCATTTTACTGCGTAATTATTAGTCATAGAACAAATATTCATAATGTCAGTTTTATAGTTTAATTAGGTCTATCAAATGCTGCAGTGATATTTTCAATATCTCTAATAGCTTTCGAGAAAATGAGGAGGAAATTCATGTTTTTATATAAATATTAAGTTTCATTTTACTGCGTAATTATTAGTCATAGAACAAATATTCATAATGATAGTTGTACGGTTTAATTAGCTGTATCAGATGCTGCAATGATATTTCCAATATCTCTAATAGCTTTCGAGAAAATGAGGGGGAATTTCATGTTTTTATATAAAAATTAAGTTTCATTTTACTGCGTAATTATTAGTCATAGAACAAATATTCATAATGACAGTTTTACAGTTTAATTAGGTGTATTAGATGCTGCAATGATATTTCATATATCTCTAATAGCTTTCGAGAAAATGAGGAGGAAAGTCATGTTTTTATATAAATATTAAGTTTCATTTTACTGCTTAATTATTAGCCATAGAACAAATATTCATAATGACAGTTGTACAGTTTAATTAGGTGTATCAGATGCTGCAATCATATTTCCAATATCTCTTATAGCTTTCGGGAAAATGAGGAGGAAAGTCATGTTTTTATATAAATATTAAGTTTCATTTTACTGCGTAATTATTAGTCATAGAACAAATATTCATAATCACAGTTGTACAGTTTAATTAGGTGTATCAGATGCTGCATTGATATTTCCAATATTTCTAATAGCTTTCGAGAAAATGAGGAGGAAAGTCATGTTTTTATATAAATATTAAGTTTCATTTTACTGCGTAATTATTAGTCATAGAACAAATATTAATAATGACAGTTTTACAGTTTAATTAGGTCTATCAGATACTGCAATGATATTTCCAATATCTCTAATAGCTTTCGAGAAAATGAGGAGGAAAGTCATGTTTTTAAATAAATATGAAGTTTAATTTTACTGCGTAATTATTAGTCATAGAACAAATATTCATAATATCAATTTTACAATTTAATTAGGTGTATCAGATGCTGCAATGATATTTCCAATATCTCTAATAGCTTTCGGGAAAATGAGGAGTAAAATCATGTTTATATATAAATATTAAGTTTCATTTTACTGCCTAATTATTAGTCATAGAACAAATATTCATAATGACAGTTGTACAGTTTAATTAGGTGTATCAGATGCTGCAATGATATTTCCAATATCTCTAATAGCTTTCGGGAAAAGGAGGAGGAAAGTCATGTTTTTATATAAATATTAAGTTTCATTTTACTGCGTAATTATTAGTCATAAAACAAATATTCAAAATGACAGTTGTACAGTTTAATTAGGTGTATCAGATGCTGCAATGATATTTCCAGTATTTCTAATAGCTTTCGGGAAAATGAGGAGGAAAATCATGTTTTTATATAAATATAAAGTTTCATTTTACTGCGTTATTATTAGTCATAAAACAAATATTCATAATATCAGTTGTAAAGTTTAATTAGGTGTATCAGATGCTGCAATGATATTTCCAATATCTTTAATAGCTTTCGAGAAAATGAGGAGGAAATTCATGTTTTTAAATAAATATTAAGATTCATTTTACTGCGTAATTATTAGTCATAGAACAAATATTCATAATGACAGTTGTACAGTTTAATTAGGTGTATCAGATGCTGCATTGATATTTCCAATATTTCTAATCGCTTTCGAGAAAATGAGGAGGAAAGTCATGTTATTATATAAATATATAGTTTCATTTTACTGCGTAATTATTAGTCATAGAACAAATATTCATAATTTCAGTTTTACAGTTTAATTAGGTCTATTAGATACTGCAATGATATTTCCAATATCTCTAATAGCTTTCGAGAAAATGAGGAAAGTCATGTTTTTATATAAATATTAAGTTTCATTTTACTGCGTAATTATTAGTCATAGAACAAATATTAATAATGACAGTTGTACAGTTTAATTAGGTATATCAGATGCTACAATGATATATCCAATATCTCTAATAGCTTTCGAGGAAATGAGGAGAAAAGTTATGTTTATATAAAAATATTAAGTTTCATTTTACTGAGTAATTATTAGTCATAGAACAAATATTCATAATGACAGTTGTACAGTTTAATTAGGTGTATCAGATGCTGTAATGATATTTCCAATATCTCTAATAGCTTTCGAGAAAACTAGGAGGAAAGTCATGTTTTTATATAAATATAAAGCTTAATTTTACTGCGTAATTATTAGTCATAGAACAAATATTAATAATGTCAGTTTTACAGTTTAATTAGGTCTATCAGATGCTGCAGTGATATTTCCAATATCTCTAATAGCTTTCGAGAAAATAAGGAGGAAATTCATGTTTTTATATAAATATTAAGTTTCATTTTTCTGCGTAATTATTAGTCATAGAACAAATATTCATAATGACAGTTGTACAGTTTAATTAGGTGTATCAGATGCTGCAATCATATTTCCAATATCTCTTATAGCTTTCG
Organism: Metacarcinus magister; assembly: GCA_029783475.1. Lineage (NCBI taxonomy): Eukaryota > Metazoa > Arthropoda > Malacostraca > Decapoda > Cancridae > Metacarcinus > Metacarcinus magister. The sequence continues at coordinate 10,658,958 of JAPQNM010000012.1, read as the reverse complement.
GGAAAATGAGGAGGAAAGTCATGTTTTTATATAAATATTAAGTTTCATTTTACTGCGTAATTATTAGTCATAGAACAAATATTCATAATCACAGTTGTACAGTTTAATTAGGTGTATCAGATGGTGCAATGATATTTCCAATATCTCTAATAGTTTTCGGGAAAATGAGGAGGAAATTCATGTTTTTAAATAAATATTAAGTTTCATTTTACTGCGTAATTATTAGTCATAGAAAAAATATTCATAATCTCAGTTGTACAGTTTAATTAGGTGTATTAGCTTTTGCAATGATATTTCCAATATCTCTAATAGCTTTCGAGAAAATGAGGAGGAAATTCATGTTTTTAAATAAATGTTAAGTTTCATTTTACTGCGTAATTATTAGTCATGGAACAAATATTCATAATATCAGTTGTTCAGTTTAATTAGGTCTATCAGATGCTGCAATTATATTTCCAATATCTCTAATAGCTTTCAAGAAAACGAGGAAGAAAGTAATTTTTAAAAAAGTAAAATTCAGTATTTATTAGTACTAGTGAAAATATTCATAATGACAGTAGTAGATTTTAATCAGGTCTATCAAATGCTGCAATGATATTTCCAATATCTCTAAAAACTTTCGAGAAAATCAGGAGGAATGTCATGTGTTTATATAAATATATAGTTTCATTTTACTGCGTAATAGAACAAATATTCATAATGTCAACTTTACAGTTTAATTAGGTCTATCAGATGCTGCAGTGATATTTCCAATATCTCTAATAGCTTTTGAGAAAATGAGGAGGAAAGTCATGTTTTTATATAAATATTAAGTTTCATTTTACTGCGTAATTATTAGCCATAGAACAAATATTCATAATATCAGTTGTACAGTTTAATTAGGTGTATCAAATGCTGCAAATATATTTCCAATATTTCTAATAGCTTTCGAGAAAATGAGGAGGAAAGTCATGTTTTTAAATAAATATTAAGTTTAATTTTACTGCGTAATTATTAGTCATAGAACAAATATTAATTAGGTGTATCAGATGCTGCAATGATATTTCCAATATTTCCAATATTTTTAATATCCAATATCTAATGCTAGCTAGAAGAGCCCGTCGCTGACGGCCGACGGAGTGACGGTTATATATTGCTGCCGGTGGTGTTGCCAAACCGCAGTTATCGTACCATAAAATTATCTATTGAATTTCACATAAATACTCATAAGAACGGTAATTCTGATACATAAGACAATAGAAATTTGTAAATAATGATAAAAGTTGTTACACTGGCCTATACTTATTGTCATCATACGTTTGTATATGCATGGGAATGATATAAAGATCTTGGCACAGACGTCGTGCCGCAAACACAGGAGAGGGAGATGCTGCTGGCACATACGGTGTGCCGCAAGAACTGAATGGGTTAAGGAGGAGAGACGCAGCCACGAGGAGCAAATAAGAATTAACCTGAGGAGACAAATAATGTTGTCCCCACCCAAAACATTGC
>JAPQNM010000012.1:10649967-10652467 GCA_029783475.1 Metacarcinus magister | reverse complement strand
TTTTCTTATTTTCCTTTCTTGTTTTCTTCTTCTTCTTCTTCTTCTTCTTCTTCTTCTTCTTCTTCTTTACAACGCTCGTAAACCCTGCTACTTTATCGTTGTTGTTGTTGTTGTTGTTGTTGTTATTGTTTTTCTTTTTTGTTTATAGTACAACTTAATACTCTTATAACTTCTTCTTTTTATTGTTCTTTGGTGTAATTGGTTCATTTTTCTTGTTGTTGTTGTTGTTGTTGTTGTTGTTGTTATAACTTGCTACAGAAGTTACTATGTGTGTTACTATTTTCTTTCTTTTTATTTTTATTTTTTATTTTCTTTCATTAAATCGTTCTTTCAACTTACTCTTTATGTTCTATTATCATTATTATTATCATTATTATTACTATCATTACCATTATTATTATTATTACTATTATTATTATTATTATTAAAACTATCCTCATCATTATCATTTCCGCTGCTGTTCCTGCGTCTAATATTTTTGTTTTAACATTTTATTTTTTAGATATGAAGCAGCAAGAGAAAGCGAGAGACAGACAGACGGACAGACGGACAGCCGCTGAGCCATCTGTCGGGTGAGTGAAAAATTACATTATACATTTTAAAAGGAAAGATGCATGACCTCACATCAGCCTTCACTCACACACACACTAACAATTACAATGAGAGAGAGAGAGAGAGAGAGAGAGAGAGAGAGAGAGAGAGAGAGAGAGAGAGAGAGAGAGAGAGAGAGAGAGAATGTATAGTCGAATCTTTAAATTAAATCTACATAATACGACTGAAAACCTGGAGAAAGAAGAGGAATATATGTTTGTGTAATTCCAAAGAAGTGAAGAATAAGAGACAGACTGATAAAAGAAGAGAGAAAGAGAGAGAGAGAGAGAGAGAGAGAGAGAGAGAGAGAGAGAGAGAGAGAGAGAGAGAGAGAGAGAGAGAGAGAGAGAGAGAGAGAGAGAGAAGATAGGAGGAAAAAGTTGAGAGGCAGGAGGGTACATCACAGTGCATATTTGAAAAGAGAGAGAGAGAGAGAGAGAGAGAGAGAGAGAGAGAGAGAGAGAGAGAGAGAGAGAGAGAGAGAGAGAGAGAGAGAGAGGAAAGAAAAAAGACAATTGAACGCACTGTAGTTGTTAAGGCAAACGTTTTATTTAACTGCTTGTAATGTTACCTAATATTTCCAACCCTTCCCCCTTTCCTAGTTTTCTTTTCTTTGTCCTCATTCCATTTTCTTCCTCGAGTTCACCTTTCCCCTTTGGCTTCCCCTTCCTCCCCCTTGGCTTCCCCTTCCTCCCCCTTCCTCCCCCTTCCTCCCCCTTCCTTCCCCTTCCTCCCCTTTCCTCCCCTCACCTCACTCTCTTTCCTTCTTCGTGGGAAAGCAACAGAATTCATTTTTTATCTCCTCTCCAGACAGCTGACCATTTCCATTACTGACGAGAGAGAGAGAGAGAGAGAGAGAGAGAGAGAGAGAGAGAGAGAGAGAGAGAGAGAGAGAGAGAGAGAGAGAGAGAGAGAGAGAGAGAGAGAGGGAAAGGCCACATAAATTATAGGCATCATAAATAAAGTCGAGGAAACGATAAGAAAAATGCAGACAACGTAATGTATTGTTATGTGGATAATGTAAGTATGTGTGTGTGTGTATATGTGGGTGTGTGTGTGTGTATATGTGGGTGTGTGTAAGTATGTATGTATGTATGTATGTATGTATGTGTGTATATATGTCAGCCAGGCTTGTGAATATGTCGAGGGAAACATTCATCATTTCGTCAGACTGAGTGCAAGGGAGGGAGGGAGAGTGAAGGTGAGGGAGGGAGGGAGGGAGGTAGAGAGGAGAGGGAGAGAGGTACTGAGGGTAAGCTTGCTATGAAAAGGAACTCCATTATCCTACATTATTGGGCTAACCACAGGGTAATGCATCTCGTCAAGACCACACACTCGTTCGTTCCTGGATAGCGAATTGTTGTAAAGGAAAGGAACAAAGAGCGAGAGTAGATATTCCTATTTACTGTAACAAGGACACGAGGTTGTGGTCAGAATAAGGCTCTTTGGGGACGTAATAATAGTAGTAGTTGTTGTTTTTGTAGTAGTAGTTAGGGTATGAGTAGAGGGCCGAGTTAGCGTGTGGTTTGTGGTGTGGTTGTGGTTGTGGTGTGGTTGTGGTGATGACAAGCTTAGTGTGTGGTGGTTATGGTGCATCAGATGTGGTGATGATGGTGAGGTCATTAGCGTGGAGTGAAGGTCATTTAAGTGGTGACCTATGGGTGGCTTGTATGTGTGTATGTGAGAGAAACAGAGACTTACATAGAAACTCAAACCACACACACACACACACACACACACATACATACATACACGAGGGTTCAAACTAGGTGGTCTGTCCTTAACTTAGAGTAAACACTATCAAAAGCAACAAGCAAATTCAATTAAAAGTAACTAGTTTATGTAGGAAGGGGAGAATGTTAGGTGAGAGAGAGAGAGAGAGAGAGAGAGAGAGAGAGAGAGAGAGAGA
>JAPQNM010000012.1:10632467-10637467 GCA_029783475.1 Metacarcinus magister | reverse complement strand
TTGCATCCTACCGTTGAATCCTTGCCTAAAGTGTGTCATTTTGTCCCGTCTCTCGCCAAATTACGTGGCTCCACTCACCTGAATCTATAACTATTTACAGGTATTTATAATTTTCATATATTCACCCCTCCCTCCCTCCTCCCCTCTCTCTCAGGTGAATTATTATTATTATTATTATTATTATTATTATCACCTGTACGTAATTAATTAAAAAAATATAAGTAGTGGTATAAAGTACAAGACGTAAAGATTAGGTGAAAGTAATGAGGTAATTTTGTAGAGTCAATTAAATGTTATAAGATGAAAATATAGAAAATGTTGTGTTGGTCTTGGTGTTTCGTGTTCCTGAAGTCGATTAAGATATTTATGTATCTTGCTATTTTCTTGCTCTTCCTCTTACTCCTCTCTCCTCCTCCTCCTCCTCCTCCTCCTCCTCCTCCTCCTCCTCCTCCTCCTCCTCCTCCTCCTCGCTGCCAAATGGCCTTGAAACATCGTGAGATTACTCTTGCATGCGTGTGTTTTCTTCTTCATAATACCACTAATGCACTCGCCAATACTTCAACACTTTACAACCCAACACTACATCACCACACTCCAAGGACGGATGAATGAACCTATTAAACATTCACCACATTTTCTCCCTCGCCAATACATCACTCACGCCCACGTTATCCCTTCCCCCAACGCCCACCCGCCCACCCGCCCACCCCCCTCCACCATCAGGACCTCCTCAGCAGGCCTCGTAAATCCTTTCTAACCAAGCAAACCGTGGCAGCCTAATTGCCTCGTGCATGATTGGATAAGGTGAGCCTCGTGTGGGGTAGGGGACGGGTGCCACGGGGGGGTGAGGAGAAGAGTGCCAGTGTGGGATGAGGATGCCATGCTATGTGTCTTGCGCCCTTCACAGGAGTGCCACCACAGCGGGGGCAGACACAGCACCACCTAAGGAGTATAACGAGGTGGGGGGGAGGGAGGTGATCTGTCTTGGTGGTGACAGTTCAGGTTTATCAGAGTTCGTCAGGTTTTGGGACTATAAACACACTTACCCGATGGAGAGACTGGCAGCGAAGGCCCACACCAGCAGGCAACCCTCAAGGCAACCCACGGCCCGCCTCCTGCAGCTGACATCCTTCTGACGTCCTTCTGCAGCTCGTAGGAGGCGTGAGGTTCGTGTAGGACTCCCGCGGGTGTCTGTGTGAGGCGCCATTGCCGGCCAGAGCCACATGTTGCTGGCGTGAGGCGTGAGAGGAGGACAGTGAAGGCAGCTCACACGTACGGCACCGACATTCTCACCGTCAAGTTTATTCCGTGTCCATACGAGGGTCCACTACGCAAGGGTCCACTACGCGAAGGTCCACTACGCGAGGGTCCACTGAGCGAAGGTCCACTAAGGGAAGGTCCACTGAATGAAGGTCCACTAAGCGAAGGTCCACTGAGCGATTGTCCACTAAGCGAAGGTCCACTGAGCGAGGGTCCACTACGCACCACTCACTCCACAGGGACACCTACACCTACACCTGCACGGGCGGGAGCGGCGTTAGCGGTAGCGACGAGGCACTGACGCGGCGACCAAGTGAACTGAGCATCCGGCACTCAGCGGCGGGGCGGGGTGAGGTGAAGCGGGGTGAGGTGAAGCGGGGCGGAGCGGGGTGAGGTGAGGTGAAGCGGGGCGGAGCGAGTCGCGGTTACATTTCATTCATTTCCATCGTTGATCTGCTTAGCGCGGGAAGTTGCGTGGCGTGGCGTGGCGGGGCAGGGCGGGGCGGGGCGGGGAAGGGCGGGGCGGGGCGGGTACGAGGGAAGGTAAAGTGATGCTAAAGATTAAAGGTGTTTGGGTAGGTAAGTGGAGCGTCAGTTTCAGGTGTCAAGTTCACGGCTAAAGTTGAGTTGATACGATTTTTTTTTCCCCCGTTTTACTGCGACGCTTGACACCTTGGCGGCACTGTGGCACTCTGGTGAGGCTTGGCACAGCTCAAAACAAACCCCAGTCACTGTCATTCCTAACTCATCACGCTTGGAAGTGTTATGCATGAAGGTGAACATTATACAAACTAAACTTGACAGAATACACACACACACACACACACACACACACACACACACATTAAATACTGAACATGAGTCTCGGGGAAGCGAAGGTGTAAGTGCATGACACGGAGAAATGTGACTCTTGATGGACAGGTGGCAGCTTCCTCACCCTCTCACCCTCACCCTCTCACCCTCACCCTCTCACCCTCACCCTCACCCCCTCACCGGAGCCCCAATTTCCCCTCACCCTCCAGCAGCCTCGCACGCAAAAGGAATGAAAGCTAACACAACATTACCTCAGTTAGTTGTGGATTCAAATAAAAACTGATCATTACTATTCCAAACCTTTCCACTCAATCGTAAACTAAAATAAAATAAAAAAAACGTGATTTCAAATGTTAGTGTGTAGTTTTTTTTAGTTTAGTGAACGCGACAAAATAATACGTTTACGAGGTTTTTAAATGTTTGAATTGAGATGTAAAACTGCGCGGCGTGAGGCGAGGTGGTGGTGGTGGTGGTGGTGGTGGTGGTGGTGGTGGTGGTGGTGGTGGTGGTGGTGGTGGTGGTGGTGGTGATGCGATTTACTGTTGTCACTGAACTTGTAACACGTGGCCTTGACAACCAACCAACCCTTGACCTTGGCCCACACACACACACACACATACGCACACACACACGCACACGCACACGCACACGCACACGCACACGCACACACACACACGCACACATCAGCCAGTCCAAGCAAGTACAGCACGTGTGTGTGTGTGTGGGTCAGCGGGTCAACAGGGTGACCTTTGTGATGGATGTTACCTAACACTGACCCTCACACACTACCACACACCACCACACACTACCACACACTACCACACACTACACACCACCACACACTACCACACACCACACACTACCACACTCTACCACATCCACAGACACTCTTCAGATGGGAAAAAGGACAACACCACAACCACACACACTACACACCACACACCACACACCACACACCACACCACACACCACACACACCACACACCACACACCACACACCGCTCACACCTCACAGGCAAGTCCCAAACACCTTTAAAACAAACATACAAAACAAAAACGTGGAGGGTAGAGGAGAAGGACCGTTTTTTGACTGTTTCTAAATGTTAAAACCAGATGGATTAGTTAACTGTAATCCTAAAGCAGTGTTCAGGATGCCTAGACACCATGTATACCAGTGTTGAGGGGCTGTTTGAGTGCGTGCGTGCGTGCGTGCGTGTTGAAGTGTCAAAGCCGCGACTCTGAGTGACGGGAAGCGAGAGTCGAGGGTCGTGCAGCAGAGCAAATGTGCGTCCGTGTGCTCCCGACCAGGCCAGGGAGCCAACTGAAGGGACGGAACGGCAGTCTAGCCACTGAGCCTCCTACTGGATACTGTTGCTGATGGTGACAGGCGCAGGGCAGGTCTCACACACACACACACACACACACACACACACACACACGCACACACACACGCACACGCACACGCACACATACACAGGTCACCTTCCCCTCACGTATATAAAGTGTAAAAAGAACCACCATTGGCCACTTCTATGCGTCACCTTTTGAGATGAAACAAAAGAATGGCAGGAAAATATTAAATGAAAAAATGAAAAAAAGAGTGAGTGAGGGAGAGAGGGAGGGAGGGAGGGAAGGAGGGAAGGAGAGGGAGGGAATCGCGGACACAGACGCAATTAAATAAACTTGATTGATTGACTTTTACACACCTTGCCGAGGGCGCCGCAAACCTGGCTAGACGTAAGGAGGAAAAAGAACACCATTGACAATAATAAGAACAATAATAAACTTAACTCTGTAGTTTATGAATCTGAGAAAGAAAGAAAAAAGATTAAGAAAGAAAGAAAAAAAAAAGGAAAATGACTTTAATTCACTGTGACATGTCCTTTCTTTCTTTTTTTCTTTTTCCTTTCTCTCCCTTTTCACATTTCTCTCTCTCTCTCCCTCTCTCTCTCTTCTTTCCTCCAGCCTTCCGCCTTTCTTTCCTCCATAACCTGTTGATCTCTCCAGTTTTCCTCCCTCGGCGAGCAAATGTTGGAGGTGTAAGGCAGAGAGAAGGAGGGGGAGGGGGAGGAGGAGGAGGAAAGGAAAGGAAGGAAGAGGAGGAGGAGGAGGAGGAGGAGGAGGAGGAGGTGGTGGTGGTGGTGGTGGTGGTGCAGATGTGTGAAAGTGGGTCACCTGATGTTGAGGAGTGAGGAAATATTGAAAAAAATAGGAAGAAATAAAAGAAAATAAAAGGAAAAGAAATGGAAGGAAAGGAAAACTAAACTAAACTAAAATATAAATAGTAGAGATTTTCATAAGTTTGTACGTGAAATTACCTTTGAAAATGATAAAGAAAAAACGGAATGAAAGAAATATTAGAAATTTGACGAAAAAATAAAGAATAACAAAATAAATCAAATGAAAACCAAACAGAAAAGATAGCGTGTATAAAGAGAAAAATAAATAAAAAATAAAATAAATAACAGTAGGATAAATAACAAAACATAACAATATACAGAAGAAAAAAAATCACATAACAATATATCTGAATGTTTTTTTCTCGACTTTTTCACACACACACACACACACACACACACACACACACACACACACACACACACACACACACACACACAGAAAGTCCATTTGTGTGGGCTTGAGTGGGTGGTTGAGGGTGGCCGGGGGGGGGAGGGGGGGGAGGGGGACATAGGGGGCGACAGTACTAAAGGTTTTTTTTGGGGGGGTGTGGAGGGGAGAGGAGAGGAGAGACAGTCTATTGTGTGGCAAAGAAAATGATGTATGTGCTGTGCTTATTTGCATTCACTCTCCCTATTCTACTTCCTCACAATGAACACTATTATCATCATCATCATCAATATTATCTCCTCCTCCACCTCCTCCTCCTCCTCCTCCTCCTCTCCTTCGTCTTCCTCCTTGAGTAGTAT
>JAPQNM010000012.1:10616824-10621824 GCA_029783475.1 Metacarcinus magister | reverse complement strand
CACACACACACACACACACACACACGCACACGCACACGCACACCAAGCCTTATTTGTGTGTGTTTCAGACTCTGTGGAAAGGTCAGGAAAATTTTTTGGGGGGAAGTTAGGAAAATAATATGAAATGATGGGAAAGTGAAGGAAATTTTTGGGGAAGTTGCGGGAAAAAATTGGAAGAGTCAAGTAAATTTTTCGAATGGTTAGAAAAAGAGGAAACTGGGAAAGGCAAGGAAATTTTCAGAAAGTTAGAAAAAGCAGAAAAAAAATACTATAAGAAAAGTTAGGAAGAAAAAAAAAGAGATAAATGAAAATCCAAACGAATGTGAAAGTCAGGAAAAGTTTCGAAAAGTATAAAAAAAAAGAAGAAGAAGAAAGGATGAAAATTCACCAATAGGAGAAGGTCGAGAATTAGAATGTTGTCATCTAGGGATCGTTGTAAAATTTGCATATATTATCGTTTGAAAGGAAGCTGTTGGCATTCTTTGTAAGCCAGATAGGAATCACCTTTCTTGTAGGCAATCAGCTGTTATGTTCTGTGTTCCTTCCATTCCTGCACATACACACACACACACACACACACACACACACACACACACACACACACACACACACACACACACACACACACACACACACACACACACACACACACACACACACACACATTCATAAATTGATGATATTCCACGTTAAAAAGTATACATTATGCAGATAAGATAAGATGAACTTTGTGAAAATTATGTATACTGTAATTATTATCTAAACACACAAACAAACAAACACACACACACACACACACACACACACACACACACACACACACACACACACACACACACACACACACACACACACACACACACACACACACACACACGTACAGAAACAAACACACTAACAATCATCTTATCACTAACAACATAAAGAGATAAGAAAAAGAAGAAGAAAAACACACACACACACCGTCACATCTGCAGCAAACATAAATAACAAAAAAACATATAATTAAAAAAAAATTAACTATCCAACTCTCACGTTCCTTATCATTCTACAACAACACTTTAACTCATCATTTTTTTCATCGCCACTTAAATAAACTGTTCCGTAATAATTTAACGCATTTCTCCACTTTCTCAGAACAATAATTCGCACAAAGAGGACGGAAAATAATACGTATTGAGTGTGTTAAGTGTGTGTGTTAAGTGTGTGTGTGTGTGTGTGTGTGTGTGTGTGTGAGTGAGTGAGTGAGTGAGTGAGTGACTGAAACATGTATTTTTCACCTCCAGTAATTTCTTTATTTAGAATCTCAACTCTTCTTCATTAATGAGAGATAAATAAATACATAGAAAAAACAGAAAAAAACACAGATAGATAGACTTGCAATAGAGGTTTGAATCGCCTTATAATCAGCTTTGTGGTATTGAGGATGTACTTAACCCTGCAAGGAGGAGCTTAAACTTGAAGAGGGTGAGATTAAGAGTTTCAGGAAGTTAAGACCGTGAGATGAGGATGCTGAGGAGATTTTGTTATGAAGAAATAGAGGAGGAAGGTGAAGGTAAGATGATATACCAGACGATAAAGGTAAAAAGAATTATGATGAAAATAGATGAGTATGTATAAATAAGGAATGTTTTTTTTTGGGGGGGATGAATTGAAAAGATTGTGGGGGGGTGAGGGGTGTGTGTGTGTGTGTGTGTGTGCGTGTGTGTGTGTGTTTTCTTACTAATTGAGCAAAACGTTAGTATGGAATGAACTTTTTTTTTCCACTCGTTGATCATTCTAATTTGTAAACATATTTGTGGTGCTTTCCAAGACGAGAGAGAGAGAGAGAGAGAGAGAGAGAGAGAGAGAGAGGAGAGAGAGAGAGAGAGAGAGAGAGAGAGAGAGAGAGAGAGAGAGGAAAAAGGAAGAATTACATTGAATAAGATAGAAAAATAAATCATGGAAAGCAAAGAAAAGATATATATATAAAAGTAAACAAAATTGAGATTGATAAAAGGATAAAGAAATGTAGATAGAAATTATGAAGATAGGAGATGTTGATAAGAATATTGATAGGGTAATGTAATAGATGTTGATAGATATTGATAGGTGTTGATAGGAGATACTGATAGATAATATTGATAGCAGACATTGCAAGAAACCCATAAGCCTACCAAACATCACGATAAGATAAGAGATAAGATCAGAGAGAAATCCAAAGAAAACCTCATTGAATACATAAAAAAAAAAATTGCAATAACAGACACAAAATGATAATAGTGAAAAGAGGAACAACTTAAGAATTTTCTCTAAAGATTTGAAGGAAGAACTGAGCTTTAGAAATACAGAAGATAGATAGCAATGATAGTGATAGTGGTGATAGTGATGGTGATGTAAGGATGAAATACAAGAGGAAAGATGATGAAGACGTCAAATTGTGAGAGATATTTTGAGTTTAGGTGAGGAGGCGAGTGCTGGGTTAGATCCTGATGCAGTACAGAGGAAAAGAAAACGAAAGGCGTGATGGAGGGGTTACTGCAACACTTCTTCAGGTTTAACTCTTCTTCAACGCCTTCCTCTGATCAAGAATATTGGCTCCGTTTTGAGATGTGATCCTACTTCCTCCTCCTCCTCCTCCTCCTCGTCCTCTTCTTTCTCCTCTTCTTTTTTGGGGGGCTCTTATTTTCATTTCTATTTTATATTTTTCCTCTTCTTCCTCCTCCTCCTCTTCCTCCTCCTCCTCCTCTTCATTCAACCACTAGTTTTTCCTCTCTCCTATCTTTCCTTCTTCGCCCCTCCTTCGTATTTTTTTTATAAACCGTATTCCTCTCTCTCTCTCTCTCTCTCTCTCTCTCTCTCTCTCTCTCTCTCTCTCTCTCTCTCTCTCTCTCTCTCTCTCTCTCTCTCTCTCTCTCTCTCTCTCTCTCTCTCTCTCTCTTTATTCTCTCACTTTAAGGTAATATTTCATGCAGGCAAGTCGTGTAAGATTTACTTTGGTGCCGTCATGAATCACTCTCTCTCTCTCTCTCTCTCTCTCTCTCTCTCTCTCTCTCTCTCTCTCTCTCTCTCTCTCTCTCTCTCTCTCTCTCTCTCTCTCTCTCTCTCTCTCTCTCTCTCACTCTCTCCTCTTCCAGACTTGTTGTTGTTGTTGTTTTTTATTTTCTATTTTGTTTGTTCATTGATTTACGTTTTTGCAGCCGAGATCAGAAAAAACGAGGAAAAGGAAGAAAAGGAGAGAAGAGATAAGAAGAAAGGATGGAAAAAGAGACAGGAGATAAGAAGGAAAGAGAGAAAAGAGAAGAGAAGATAAGAAGAAAGGAGAAAAAAAAAAGAGGTAAGTAGGATTGGACTGCCTTTGTCTCCTTTTAATGAGGTTGTTAAGCCATTACAGTGTAGTTACGGTAGTTAGGAACGTAGAGGTGACAGGATACAACGAACACCTCAATTCCTGCTAACTATCCTCACCTCTTTTTTTTTTTTTTCTCTCTCTCCCTTCTCTTTACACTTTCCTGATCTCTCCTTTTTCCTCTCTCCTTTTCCTGTCCTCTCTCTCCCCCTCCCTTTTCCTCTTTCCTTCCCTCTCCCCTCTCGGTGCCATTCCGTCGTTTTCTCCGGGTTGAGGTAAAGGGGAAATATTTATTTTTTCGATTCATGACACCAAGAAATAGATGGTAAGGTTGGGTCTCGAAGGTGTCTGTCTGCAGAGAAGTAATCCTGACACACACACGGAAAAAAAAATGTGTCGATTTCTTGAAGATTTTTCCGAGGAAGGTTTCGTGGATTTGCAACGTTACTTCACTTTTGGGGTGGGGGGGTGGGTGTGGGTGGGGGTGAATAGTGATGTGCTGTGCTGTTGTTGTTGTTATTGTTGTTGTTGTTGTTGTTGTTATTATTGGTAACTTTTTTTTAACGATAATGTTTGTTTGCGAAGCTGAAAAAGCCATAAAAAAAATATACGAAAGGGTTGTCAACGAACCATCAAAAACTAACTCGTTATATACATACACACACACACACACACACACACACACACACACACACACACACACACACACACACACACACACACACACACACACACACACACACACACACACACACACACACACACACACACAGAATAAGGTCATGTTCAAAAATGTTTATCCTTGCAAAGTGGTGTGTGGCGTGATGTAGGTGGTGAGGTAAGGTGAGGTGCAGGTGCAGGTGCAGGTGCAGGTGAGGGGTGGAGGGGGAGGGGGAGGGGGAGGGGGGGAAGGGGAGGAGGGCATAGGCTTTGATTAAATTACATTCTTTTCATGATTAAGTTGGGATGAGTTGATTATGTTTTGCCGGTGAGTTGTGACCAAGTTAAATTAAGTTGTGGCGGTGAATCAGAGCACAGCAGCTGCACGCCCACTCACCCCCCCTCCCTCACACCCCCTCCCTCACACCCCCACTCACCTCCACTCAACCCCACTCACACCCACTCAACCCCACTCGTCTAGCATTGTCTCGTGCCTCCAGGGAATGGTAATGTTGACTTGAAATATTGCAAAGTTGCAACACAGGTAATGAAAAGCATGTATTACCGACCTCGAACCTCATACAGTTGTACAGTTTAATTAGGTGTATCAGATGCTGCAATGATATTAACAATATCTCTAATAGCTTTCGAGAAAATAAGGAAGAAAGTCATGTTTTGGATAAAAAATACGAATTAATTTTACTGCCAAATTATTAGTCTTAGAACAAATATTCATAATTACAGTTGTAGAGTTTAATTAGTTTTATCAGATGCTGCAATGATATTACCAATATCTCTAATAGCTTTCGAGAAAATGAGAAAGAAATTTATGTTTTGGAAAAAAGATACGGTTTAATTTTACTGCGTAATTATTAGTCATAGAACAAATATTTATAATGACAGTTGTAGAGTTTAATTAGGTCTATCAGATGCTGCAATGATATTTCCAATATCTCTAATAGTTTTCGTGAAAATAAGGAAGAAAGTTATGTTTTGGAAAAAAGATATGGTT